>VZRN01001146.1:624421-757430 GCA_013397935.1 Dasyornis broadbenti
AAAAAAAAAAAATCCCTCAGTGGGACCCATTAAGCACTTTATGTGAAATGTGGCAGCCTACAAGCTAAGGGAAAAATAAAACTAAAAAAAACAAAAAAGCCTTGAAACAAGAAAAAAGATAGGAGCAGTCCCAAAGCCTAGTTATAATTTTTCAGTTTACCATGACTTTGATGAGGTCTCAGACCCGACAGTCATATAAAATAGACACCGCTATTTCAAAACAAGGAACATGGCAGGCACCGTGTAGAAAAGAGACTTTTTGTTATCTTACATGCTTTTATAGCAATGCAGGGGGAAGCAGTAGGGCAGAAAAGCATGAGAGCTCGAATTAGAATGGGTTAGAGAACTCTGTTGCACAAGACATGCACATGACGAACAAAGCATCGCAATTGTCAGTCTTACCATTTCTCCCTATATTAGTGACCGAGGTAGGCATCAGTGCATTCGGTCAGAGATAAAGGATTAGGGAGAAAGAAACTCATTGAAAAAGACTAAATTCCACAATTGTCTTACGGCCATACTCTCATTTACTGCATTTCCAGTTTACCGTTCCAGCAGGGCGACTACGGCAATATTAATTATGGTTGCAAAAGGAGCTCTTAAAATCTATCCTGTCGACATGTGAAGAAAAGGATGGAAAACCTCTATGGCTGAGATGCAAACCCAGTTTATGTTTTAATGGTGAGGTAGGAGTGTTTTGTAAGCAATCTCTGCTTTGGTTGCTGATGACCCACACCTCCCGGTGGGCTCCCACCGGTGACAGCCACATTCTGCTCCCAGGTCTGCCCTGCCTGGCCTCTGATGCACAAACTCCCCCAGATACTGGAGAACTTTGCATCAGACCCATAAGTATTAGTTTACCAAAAAAACCTCCTTGTTTTTAAAAATACAAAAGAAAATTTGGTCAATCCCTGTTTCACAGCAGGTTTGTATGGATTTTATTTTATATGGGTTGCTCAGCCTGGAAAAGAGGAGGTTCCAGGGAGACCTCAGAGCATCTTCCAGTACCTAAAGGGGCTCCAATAGAGTTGGAGAGGGACTTTGGACAAGGGTATGGAGTGACAGGACAAGGAGGAATGGTTTCAAACTGATGGAGAATAGCTTTAGATTAGATATTTGGAAGAAAGACTTTATTCAGACTGTGGTGAGGCCCTGGCACAGGTTGCCCAGAAAAGCTGTGGCTGCCCCTGGATCCCTGGAAGTGTCCAAGGCCAGGCTGGACGGGGTTTTGAACAACTTGGGATAGTGGAAGATGACCCTGCCCGTGGACAGGGTAGGGTGGGAATGATATGAACTTTAAGGTCCCTTCCAACCCAAACCATTCTGTGATTCTGTATCCCTCCAAATGCTCTCTGTACCTTTAAAGGAAGGCTCTTTATCATGATTAAAGAGAAAATGTGGTATTTCAGGAGTTCCTTTTCTATGCCAACATGTTTGGGATTGAAATAGAGTCAAATCTGCAGTCACGACAACTAATTATTTTAATTAGCACTGTAGCAGCTTCTATGATATGACTGCTTCTTTTCCTAAATAAGAATCAGGGACAATTTCAGCAGCTTAACAATGCTTTCCATTTAGAGTATCAAACATGCTCTTTATTGAGCACTTGCCTTTGAATTGGATTAGAGCCTCTCACTTTAAAAGGCATTTTAGGACTGTGTGAGAGCCTCTTAAAACTGCAGCTGGACTTCTGCAGCACAGGACTAGCACTGAACTCCTCCCTGTCACAGCACTGGACTGTGAAAATTGCTTCTTATTCCCACCTTCCATTTCTAATGTGCTTCAAGGCACCCTACCAGCCTTGTTTGGTCATCGCTTGAAGATAGACAAGTATTTTAAAAATCAGCTTAATTACTTTTTAATTACTAATTTGGAAGTTATAACAGTAATAATACTCCCAGACAATATCAACAGATAACTCGTATTTCCTAGTTAAAGCTTTGCCTCGGGATGGTTAATTCTTTGATGCTATCATTTTCTGTAAGTAATGAGCACTTTGTAGAATTAAATGGCTTCACTGAGTTGCTCTTGGACCAAAACCAATCTGACAACCAGAAAGAAAGTGTTCTGTAGTTCCACTCATGTTCCAAGTGTTATTACTGAGGGTGACATAATACACAAGTTAGTAGTGTCAGTGCTCTTTAATTACTTTTAATTACAAAGCTTTCTTTAGATTTAATATTTGCTGGAATCAAGTCAGATTGGTTTCCGAAATCACATCGTTCCTTGAGCTTGAATTTAGCACACACATTTGCTCTATTTAGACACTGATTTATGTGCTTTTTTCTTAACAAAGCACCTCATTAAACAAAATGTATTGCTCATATTTTATCCAAGAGAACAAGTTAACTAACCAGCACATCTTCCTTCTTTCATATCTTCTATTTTTAGAGGAAAGAGGCTGCCGGAGAGGCTGCTGATACCAGTGCTTTCCACCACAGCCCTGCAGTTACCAGTATCAGCTAAGCGCACAGCGAGGCACGTGTGAGGCAAGTTAAATGTTAAATCAGGAATGCTGGGTCTTTAAATGTCTTTAAACATTCACCACTGCCAGGTGCAGATACATTTAGAATATTATCATAGGTGAAAAAGATGTACTTCAGAACTCTCATTTTCTTAAGAGGGTGAATGAGGACCAGCATTGCCACCAACATCCGAGATGGCTCTGCTGACTCTGGCTTTGCAGGGGATGCTGGCCCATGAGAATGAACCAACCACTGTATTTCCACTGCTCTGTTTTCCAAGTGCCTTCCTTCGAATTAGGCTTAGAATACATTTCAAACAGCACTTGATGGCCCCACTGAAATCAGCAGGTGGCCAGGGGCTGTGGCTGAGAGCAGAATGTGGTGAGGGGTCCAGGCTGCTCGGAACCGCCTCCACCGGCATGAGAAACCTGCGCTCTCACTCCTTCTCTTTCCAACACGCCAAACAACGGCAGCACCACGTGCTTCCCCACGTGAACCTGGGATGCCTCTGCCCTGGCCTCCATGCAAGTGGTGTGGCCAGCGGGTTTTGGGCAGCCCAGGGCTGAGCAGAGCACCCCAGCAGTGCTGTCCCCTCCCCGCGGGCGGGCTCCCGACGCCGGAACGCCACTGGTTCGCTCTCCCGTCCGACCCGAGGTTGCATCGCCGCCTTTATCAATGCCAGCACCAAGAAAACCCAGCTCGGTATTAAGCACTAACTAGTCAACCTTGCATAGGCATGACCCACTGAGAAAAGATATCACTAACCTCATCTATAGCTTTCTTATAGCTCTGTGGGTAAAGGAAGAATAATCAGCATCAGAGGAAACAGATCGGGACAGGAAAAAGCCAGAGGAAGGGCAAGCAGGTTAGAAATAAAATTAGAATTGTTAGCTCAATGCTGTGGAGTGTAGAGAAAAAAAAACATCATCAACAAAACATTAATACACATTAAAATAGAGAAGCAGTGAAAATTCATACTGTTATAAGGCCGACTCTGCAGTTTTAAGATACAAATGTCAACAGCATTAATCCAGGAGGAAACACTTCGGATGAGATTTTGCTCAGAATAATAGAAGGGAAGTGTACAGAGACCACTACCAGGTAGGATTTTAAGCTGGGAAGGCTGTTGGGGGCTGGCTGGCTCCCCAGCCTTCCCGAGCAGAGCATCCCTCCGCGGGTGCTGCGGGGGACATGCAGCACGGAACACAACAATGTGCCATGGGCCACCGCCGCGCCCAAGCTAGCAAAGCCCTTAAGCGTCTGCTTCACCTGGAAACACAGGCTTAAGTGCTTTTCCCTAGGCTTGGGCTCCTGGTAAAAACTCATGCACTGTCTTAAGCATTCGAATCTCCCAGGGGCTCTCGCTGTACTGCTGCTTTCCAGTCTCTGTGCTGGAGCAGCAGCAGTACTAGCCTCGTTTTTGGGGTCCCCGCGGTTGTGCCACCGCACCGAAGGGAAACGTGGCCAAGCCAGCTGGCAGCATTCCCACGGGAAGTAGTTTAGGACTCACAGCGGGTCGGCTCGGTCGTGTCACGTCCCTGTTGTCTTCCTGCTTGACCTTGGCGGGCTCATGGGAGAGCACAGGGGACCCTTCGGGCTTGGCATTCCCTGGGTGAAATGCAGGTGGAGAGAGCAGGAATTAAAATGCTGCCAAAAGCCACACTGCATCCTGCCACCTGGGACAGGTGGGCACGCATCATCGCTTCGCCTCTGTTTTGAAAAACCCTCCTGGCTCCTTTCTGCTTCTCCAACAACAGAGCAAGAGAAGCCATAATCCTGCCCAGCCCCCACTGACAGCCCTTTCACAGAGTTACTGCTCCTTTTTTTTTACTAAAGAAACAAATTTACTTTGCAGAAGAGCAGGGCATGTGATAAATGAAAAGCTCTGCAGCATCTGACATTGCTAGGACATTATTTGTCACCGGATTCCTCATTAGTAAAAACAAAACCAAACCCAAAATGACAATGAGTTACAAACTCCTTTTATTGAATAGGAGTGATAAGGAGTGATGTTTTCAACAACAAACACATCATTGTATGGCCAAGTCATAAAATATTCAAAGCATGGAGGCAGCATTTCTCTTAATGCTCGTCAGCCCTGGGGACTGAAGTGTGGGGAATGCAGATGTGTGGGGTGTATGGGCTGTGGCAACTCCACTGCCACTGAACAGGGGAATGGAATATCTTTAAGGGGGGCTCGAGGATGAGATGGAACAATTTGGCTGTGAACATAAACCTTGTGTCAGCACAGCTGCCTGGTGAAGGCATTTGAGAGAACGTTTCTTACAGGCTACACTACTCTTCTGATCCCATCTCAGGCACAGAGATGAATTTCCAAAAAAATAGTATATACCAATTAAAACGAGAGACACTTGCAAAGAAATGCTATCAGAAGAGGTGCACCTAGATGGTTGAAGACAGGAAGCATACTGGTGGTTTTGGTTTTCTGTTTACCCTAAAGCATAATCCCTTTCTCCTTTTGTACAGGCCACTTGGCAGTGTGATGCCACGGGCATCCTGCATCAGCCTCCAGGGAAAAGAGGGTGTCAGCAACTCTGTTTACAAGGAGGCCAGGTCACAAAAGCACAGCAGAAATGATGGATCCTTTGATTTTTTTGACAATTTTTTTAAAAAACAAGCATGAGATCACAGACCTCTTGCCCTTCCTGCTTGTCATGAAGCTTCACAAAGAGTATCCAGTGCTAAGGGATGTTTCAAGCTCACCTCTGACTCTGTTGCGCTCGCTGGAGCCAGCCTGGGAGCCGGGCTGGGATCCGCCCTGGGAGCTGGGCTGGGAGCTGGGAGTGCTGGAGCTGGAGGAGCTGCCACTGCTGGTTCTCTGCAAGGGACTCTCCACGATGGTCTCTGTCCTCCTCAGGTCTGGGTTGCTGTGGGAGGACAAAACAGAGGGGGCACCATCAGCCAGGGTCACAGCCACCCCCAGGGCTCCAGACCCTTCCCACTCTGACAGGGACAGCTGCAAAGGCCGGGAGAGTCCTCCTCAGCTGGAGGAGAAAGGGCTGAGGTCACCAATTTTGGATGCACTACGACCACAAAAGTTGCCTAGAGAAGCTTTCTCCTCTTATTTTGTCAAATTTGGCAACAATTAGATGATTCTTAGCTCTGGATTCCCTGTCTGCAGATTTGCAAATCTGGAGTTACCTAAAAAGCCACCAATATTCATCATAAAAACAGGAATTTGTAAAGTGCTGCTAGACAGAGAAAGACTTCAGCGAAGCAGGAATTTCAAGTTTGCACCAAGGCTGCAGATCACTTGCACCACTTATTCACAGTCCCCAGTTTTCACGGCTTCACTTCAAACTTGCATCAGATATCCACTTTTCCTCCTTGATTTCTCTCACCCTTGTGAACACAGATAAATCTAGAATAAAAAGTGCCCTTGATACACAATGAGTGACTAATATCTCTCTGGGTATCAGATGCCTTTAGGAAATTAATTCTTACTTGGCATTGAAATGACATCAGAAGAGATGTTCATGCAGAGTTAGGCAATTTGGTTTTATACAATGTTTCTGTAAGTGACCTTATTCAAAGTCCTGTTTAAAATGTATAGTAAATATTCCCTCATTTGTCACAACAGGGTGACAAATAAAATAAGGGATATTTCGTAATATTTACATTTATGCATGGAGAGAATCAAGAACCAATAGGAGAGGTGGATAAAAAGGAAAAATATTACATTACTGTGAGAGAAACGAAATATGAAGCAATTTCACAGAACACTTAAGTTTAATGGACATGTGGCAGCGCCCTAATGATTTCCAATTTTCATCAAACTGAAGGCCTCCAGCTCAAGATGTATGGCGGGTGTGTCCTTCGCAAAATTAACTAATGAAGTGTATTTGAAAACTTTGGCAACTAATGTATTTACCTGCACTGACCAGGACTTGGACAGTGAGGCTGCAGGAAACACTGGGCAACCTTGAACAAGAATCCCAGACTCCCATTATCCTTTCTGCTTTCAATACCATCACTTACAAGGACTACGCAGTCCAACATCCCTCTGCATTTTAAACTGTCCTTCAAGCAACAGCTAATTAAAAGAACAACATTTTCAAGAATTCAAAATGTTTCAGCCTTTGGCAAAGAAGAGCAACAAACCATAATACGCTTTTTCTCTAATTAAAAAAAAAAAGAACAACAAAAAATACTCTTCCTCCTACTGCTGCCCCTGCCAGCAACTGGGAGCTGCTGCCTGTGAGTTTGCTGCAGCACAGAGCAGGCACTGAGCTGGAAAGGGAGGCGTACGCGCAAACTGGTGACAGCACACACGATCAACATCCCCACGCTCACTTTTTGACCTCACCCTCTGAGGACAAGGCAGGAAGAAGAACCCAAGGAGCTCCCTCACGCAAGGCTAATTGGAACTCGCATTTCTCCCGGGATCTG
Organism: Dasyornis broadbenti; assembly: GCA_013397935.1. Lineage (NCBI taxonomy): Eukaryota > Metazoa > Chordata > Aves > Passeriformes > Dasyornithidae > Dasyornis > Dasyornis broadbenti. The sequence goes on from VZRN01001146.1 coordinate 631,297, forward strand.
CCCGTCTGAGGTCTCGTTCTGCGGAGCAGAGACAAGCTCTCGCATGACTAAGCTATGTTTTTCCCATCCAGCTCTGAGCAGAGCCTGTCAGCTTCCCTGCTCGTTTTAAACATGCCCAGGGATAGCTGTGACACGGCAGAGATGGGACCATGGTGGCACCTTCCTCTGGGTGCTCACTGCTGTGCCAGAGAGCTGGATCTGGCTAAACTAAAGGCCCGAGTCCTAGGAACATGAAAGGAATTCAATCCTTCATCCACATCTAGAGAAGACCTCAGCAAGCTGTATGAGTGTCTGTCCTGCAGCTCATTCCTTGGTCACTATCGGTGAAAAACCACTCTGATGTCTTAGAAATGTATGGAATGTACCACTGAGACCTACCCACTGGCTCATAGGGATCCACAGATACGCAAGAGGTGAGAACCAGAACCCAATTTCACTAAGGGGAGCAGCAAACTCCTGTCTGACCCCACAGGAGCAGACGCAGCATCCACCTCCAAACTCTGCAATACCCAGGAATGAATTTAGCCACGCGAGCAAAGCCTCCAGGGATGCCAGTGCTCGCAGCCCTGTCAGTACAAAACACTAACGGATGCAAAAATCCATCCCAGAGATGAGAGATGAGACGAGAGGAGACGAGAGAAGCCTTGCCAGCAGCTAAAGCAGGGCTGAAGCCCAGCCCATGTCTGGGCTCCTAGCTGGGCGATGCTGGGAGCGGTGCAGCAGGGGCACACCAGGATCACTCCTGCCAGTCCCCTCCATGTCCATACCTTGCCCGAATGGGCTGGGAGCCCAGCCGGGGCCCCAGGGCGCTGCCATTGCCTGGGGAGTTCTTCCTTGCCAGGGCAGGGGATATGGAAGTGGTTCGTTGAGGCACCTGGAAAAGAACGGAGACATTTGCAGTCACCCAGTCTGGGCTGCTCGCACACCTGAGCCATCACGAGATCACCTTTCAGCACTGCCTTGAGGCTGATTTACAACTGATTTCCCACTGAGAGAAAGGCCGTATTTAGGGCAATCATAAAATACAAGGCTCTCAGCTTTTAGAAGGAATTGCTGGAGTGTGAGGCAGCAGCGAGCTGCAAAGGTGCCCTCAGGGATGCTCCTGGCACAGGAGCCCCCAGAGCAGCCTGGCTACCACCAAGCAGGGCACTTCCTTCCAGAAGACATGCATGCAATACACACACACACAAATGTACATAATTTAAATCTAACAAAACCCATAAAAATAATTTTCAAGGTAAAATTTAGACTGCAGCCACAACGGAGGTTTTCTATCTAGCTCAGATACGACACACGCCAGCAGACAGAAGGTGTTGACTGGTGGACAAACAAGAGGGTTGACAGTGGGAAGATCCAGATCGACCCACTTAACACTGGGATTAAACACCGTGACCTTCACTGAGCTTCAGATGCCGCTGCCAAAACCTTGCTGCTGGCAGAAATGTCCCAGCACAAATACCCAAAGCCAACCACAGCCTATAGGAGCTGTGACAGGTAACCCTGGAGCTCTGCCCCATGCCGTGGGAACTCAGGCATCACTGCATGGCCAAAGGTGCAGTGGTCTCCTCCCCCAGCACCTCAGGTGATGTGGAGAGGCATGACAATACTCACCGTGCAATACCTCGCACCAGGTAACAGAGAAGCCAAGGGCTTGTCAGGATTAGCAAGAAAAAGGATTAGGCTTGGCTTTTTTTGAGAATAAACACACAGTTGCATTAGGCAAGATAAGAAAAGGTTTAGAGAGCTGGCGATGCTTTAGACTCTGCAGCACCACCAACTGCACCTTGTCTCAGTCTCCCTTCCAGGCAGGGTACTCTGCAGTCAGGACTTGGGGAGTTTTCCACCTTCCTCTGAAGCATCCAGCCACAAGCACTGGCAGAAACAAGATCCCGGACCATGGAGACAGCCGGTCCTGCCTCTCGGGGCAGTCCTTTCGCTCCTGCTTGCAAACACAGCAAACCCACCTGGGGCAGTCCAGTGTGAAGTCAGGCTCCTCGTAGGTGGGACTGCCAACACAACAGCCCTAAATGGGATCTGGTGGGGACCCCTTCCAGAGCCCATGTTCCCTCAGCCAAGGGAAAAACACTGCATGGTGCTGGAGAACAGCTTTTCTCCCAGGAGCAGGTGCCATGGTCCCACCACGCAGGGCATCACTGCGGCTGAGTGTCCTTCTCAAAGGACTCCTGGCAAAAGCCAACATTAAATTGCAGGGGTTTTTTTAATTAGGTTAAAAGCAGGCAGCCACCCTCCTGCACTACGGAGGAGCCAAGCACACAAACAGTTCCAGGAGCTGTTGGCTTGCTGCTCCCTTCAGCAGAGCATTGATGTCGCCTCTTGCTTGGTGGCAGCAGCAATAGGAGCATTATTAACACCCATGACACCACCACGGATCCCTTGCGCAAGGAGGCTTACCTGGTAACTGTGATTTTGCTCTTAAAAAGGCAAGTCACTTACTTTGTAAATACATAGAAAAATTGCCTCTCAATCAGGGACAAATACTGCCTCCCTGTCACTAATCAATTTATAATCATTTCTCCTCTGTAAAAATCCTCCCAGCTGAGCACTGATTCACTGTAAGGGGAACTTTAATGGCCAAGTTATAATTCTTCCAAAGTGAAGGTGTATAAACAACACGATCGAAATACTGGTCCAGAAGAATCCTAATTAAAGAGGTACTGCCAGACACTGCCAAAATGTCAATGAATGTATAAAGCTGCTGGAGCCCTTACAAATCTTCCATCAAATATTGATTGCAACTGGAGGCATGGTACTGGACTAAAAAGGACCTGTCTTATTGAGTATGACAAATTTTATGTTCCTATAATTCTATTTAAGCAGAAGGTTGTTTTTTATCCGAGGGAAAGAAGAGATTAATTTGTTCTGGCCTCTGTCCGGGCTCGAGAACTTTCTTTGCTGGAGGGCAGCGCTGTTTTTCAGCTGTTTTGCAGCCATGAACAGCTTCCAGCACGTCCTGCAAACCCTGCCTCAGGAAATGCAGCCCCTGGACAGGTCAGCACCTGCTGCAGAGCCTCAGGATAGGCTCAGTCCTGCCCACTCTGCTTTGCCAGACAGACTCAGCTCTGGGATTGCCTCTGATGTGCTGAAAGTGAGGAGCGATTGTGTTACCTTTGGTGGAATGTCTTCCTCCTGCCGTAACCAAGAACTTCGGTCAAACTTTTCAATGCGAGGGGGCAGAGGAGGGTTTTCTGAGGTGGGGTCCGAGTTCTGCCTTGGCATCTCAGTGCGGTGAGAGGTCACCGTCAGAGCTTCCTGAAACCCAGCCAGTCCCTTTGCAGGCTGTTCATGCAGTGACTGAGACCCAGACAAGGAGCTTCCTTGGGATTTCACAGTGACCAGATGTGGAATCTAAGCACCAAGTCAAAACAGAACTATCAGTCAAAATGGATGGGAAAAAAAAAAAAGGAGAAAAAAAAATTTAAAAATTTGATTTGAAAAAAAAATTTTGATTAGCATTTTGGATGCACTGAAAAGCCCCCTTGGTCTGAGATCAGCACTGCCTTGGTTTCAGGAACTTCTGATTTACATCACTTCAGCGCAAGATCTGTTAAAAATCATGCTCCCGCACACACCGTGCCCGCCCCAGGCTCTGCTGCTGCTGGCCTAAAGTCCAGCTCCTACGCCTGCACCTCTGTGGTTGTGCTAATGACGTTTGGCATGGATTTTCCATGTTAAAAATGAAAAAAAAGAAGGAAACAATAATAAATAATAATTGATAAAAAAAAAAAAAATCATCAGGAATTCTAAGGCATAGATGGCTTAAAAAATATCTCAAGGCATGAGTTTCTATAGGTCTAAGTGGCCCCTAACCCATGGATCAGCCCGACAGGTTGCAAGTTTAAGGAATACTGACATCTGTTCTGGGAAACCTGGGAAAATCACAAAGTTACAGTTTGTGAAATCAGAGCTTCTTCCCAGGACTCTGTGAAGCTGCACTCCTTCGATGCAATAGGGTTACGATTTTAATTTTAAATTTCTACATACATGTTTCTGTACGTGTTCCATGTCTCACGGGTACACGTGTATGCACACACACACTGACATGGGGCTCTGGGCTTCAAGCTACTTTTCCACTAGTATTTTATTGCCAAACAAAAGGTTTTGTAGCTGCTGATGGTACAGGATGCCAAGAAAGTCACTTAAAAATATCTAGTCAGTCAGAGGGATGACAGTGAAGTGGGGTTTTGCCCACTTCCCAGTGCATACAGACCATGTATGTTGGGCAAAAAAAAGTATGTTTCAGGGCTTTCCTGCACCTGTTTGTTTAAAGCTGGCTTTGTACTGGAGGTGCCACACATAGCTGGCACTGAGTTGCCAAGTATTCCATAGAAAGCCCAGCTGAACTTGAGCAAAGGCTTTGTACTTCCCTCTGAAATCCCTGCCGGAGTCTGCAGATCTGTGGAAGCAATTCCAGCGGCTGGACCAGAGCCAGCACCGGCACTCCAACAGCTTTTGGTGACAGAGTACTTGTGGACCTCATGGCTGAGAGAAATAATGATGCCCCTCCTCTGTGACAGTCACGGTGATCTATGCCCTCTGCAGATGTGTTTGTGACTGATGTCAGCTCAATGGAAAACCAAAACAAAACCTTGAATCAAAGCGGCAAAGAAAGCAAAACCTTTTTCTGATGATCCTCAGCATCAAAGCATCCCGGGTCTTTTGTACCAGGCGCTGTGGTTTTAGTCCTTTCATAAACCAGACCCAAAGAGAATCAGAGCAACAGCTGCACTGGACCAGAGCAGCAGTTCCTCCTGGTCCTCCAGCTTGTTTCTAGCAGTAACCAGTACGTGATGCTTCAAAGGAAGGTATAAACCAGCGTGATGTCGCTAACACATGAAGGTGACAAGAGGAAAACACTCATGCATGTAGATGCAGCTCTTACTCGTGAATATGCTTAAGGCTGAGAAACCAGGGAGCCAGACACTATTTCCCTTCCATCGCTCTTTTTCTTGTTTCCTTACCAGCACCCCCAGCATCCTGGCAATGGGGGAGCACCATTACCTGTGGGTCCACAGGCCGCAGCAGGGGTGGGGTCCGGGCTGGCTGCACGCCACTGATGCTGAAGGACTCCGACCGAGGAGGCAGGTTGGGGTCAGAAATCCTGTTGGCCACCTTATGCGGCATGGCCGGCGAGCTCTGGCGATTGAGCCGCGAGCGCTCCTCCACCTGTGGGACACGGGGAGAGGGGTCAATGCCCCAAAAAGCCTTTTTCCAGTGGAAACCCAAGGTATGCATAAACACACAGAAAGCTCTTTTCTCTTTAGGCTTATCATATCTATTGTTTGATCAAGGTGGTGATCAGACACAGGTTGGACTCGATGATCGTGGAGGTCTTTTCCAACTGAAGCGATTCTGTGATCATGGAATCCAAGTTATCCAGCAAACTGTGCAATAAATGCATTTTAAAGGCATGAAAAGGACTATTTGTATTTATACTCTTAATTAATTCCTGAATATGAAATGGAAAAACAAAGAAATGAAAAAAAAAAAATAAAGGCAGCATGCCTCAGAGAGTTGTTCCTAGAAGATGATTCGTGAGAAGCTCTTGCTTCTCAAATCGATCTTTAAGCAAGGGGACCATTTTCCTTCACTGTCATAAACACCACAATGAGTGGTTTTGTTTGATCTAAATAAAAGAATAAACATGGCAGCCAGAAAACGGCTGGCTTTGATCTGGATTTACTAAATCTGGCACATTGTCATGTACGGGAGGGGAAAAATCTCTATTACGGAGAAAGAACATCAACCCAAAGCCCACTGCTTTCAGCTACCCTTGATGGGAACACGGTGGTTTCAGCTCACCCAGCCGTGCCATCCTGCAGTTAAGACTGCATTGGTATTCAGGCAGCATATACTATGCAGAATTTTTGATACCTCGAGATCTGATGCATATTTTATTTATGTGTCATTAAAGTGTTAAATACCCCTAGCATGTCTCAATTCCACTGTGGAGGATGCCACGTTAAAAGGCAATCTTCACAACAGGTTTGCTTGGAAAGAACCACAGCTCTTTAAGTAAATATGAAACAAAAGAGCCATTACATGAATAAAAATGAATCCTTTTCAGAGACTGAGCATGAGACAAAATCTAGGCAGGAAACTTGTGTTATGGACTGTTTCCTTTTCAAATTCATGACGGGCCACCTGGGCTACTGCTGTGTTCTAAAAGGTCACCACAACTTCCCCAGGCACCGCTCACCAGCAGCAGAGGCCCTGCAGAGCTCAGCTCAGCAGTGCCCAAGGAAGTGGACACAGGGATGGGATGGGAAGGGGAGCAGGGTGGCAAGGACAACTCCCTCTGGAAAGGGAACAGCAGCACGAGTGCTGGGTCACAGGCTGGCCCAGTCCATCTCCTCATCAGCCAAGCCTTGGCAGCAACAGCGACAGGCGGAGACGGAGCTGCTGCTGAGTGCTCTGGCTGCTCCCCGGCACCGTGCCAGGCCCTGATGTGCAGCTGACTGGGGAGGATGTCCAGGCTGGTGTGGAGCAGAAGGCAGGACAGGGATCAAATGGGGATGTCTGGGTACTGGGAAGGAAAAAGGTGCTTCATTTCCCACTGCCAGCATCTCCTTGCTTGCACCTTGTGGCACCAGCACAGCAAAGGATACTCTTGGGACTCTCTGGCTGTGCTTTGTGGGGCCCTACTGATCCAACTATTAGGTAGAAAAGGGGAAAAAGCAGCAAAACTCTTCAGGAATTCATCATTGCTCAAGTAGAGATCATCTCTAATTGAACTCAAGACTCCTCAAAACAGGAAACATCCTTAGCAGTGTCTGTGCACTCCCAGTGGAAGGCTGCTAATGTTTTAATCCATCACTTCAAAGTGAGAGCAGGATAAAAGCCATGGGGGCTGAAGGAGGAGCTGATGTGGGTGTTGGGTGTGGCAGAGAACAGAACAGCTCGTGATGTACAGCTGAGCCCTGAGTTCCTGGGAAGCTCTGAACAGTGGGAAAGCCACCATGTGAAAAACGTCTGATGAAACCTATTCCCTCCTTTCTGCACGGTCATGTGTGGTACATTCCTGCCCAAACCCATCCTTCAGCCGACCAAGCTTTGCCTGGCTATATGCAACACCTTGCGTAGCAAATATTGGTCCATAACAGAAAAGTCAGAAACAAAGGGAGCTGCTAATTACAGGACCACGTCTCAGAGCGCTAACGCCACATCCCTGGCTGGATCACTGAGGGTCCCAACATGATCTCCCAAAAGGCCCAAATAGTCCATGATTATAAGAGATGTGCCTCGATAAACAGGGCAGGCCTGGGACAGCACCCAAGCTACATCCCAAGTTAACTTCCAGTGGATAACCCTGGATAACAAGAAGATGAGCAGAAGGGGCAGCAGAAGGGAATGTGTATCCATGCGTGTTGGCAGGACTATCTGCTCAGACGGTTTCATTTAGCATCAAGAGAAATCCTTGACTGTGCTCTGGGGAAGCTGTGAGAGATGCAGCACAGGCTGCTTCCTCACCCAGAGCTTCATCATCACCGACAGGCCAGTCCCTTAACAAAGAGATGCAGGGACAGACCACAACGTGAGTGGCCACAGCCTCACCCTGATGCTTTATCCAACTTCTGCAGGGTCTTGGAGCCACCCTGTGAAAACAAGGGAGGTGGGAAAATGTGTGCATAGAAGGAGAGATATGAAAAGCAAATAGGGGCACAGCACGAGGAGGGCTCAGCTGTGGCGATCAAGCTCCTGAGAGAGAAGACTTGAGATCAAAAAGCATAAAAACAAGGACAGTAATGGGATATAATGCAAAATCCTCTGGAAATATCCAAGTAAGCTTTGCACAGCCTCCAGAAATTTTAGGCTCAGCACCAGACTTGTCTTTTCATTGTTCCCACAGGAAAACAAAGTCTCAATATTTCTGTTAAATTAGCATGCACGGGTTGGGTATGGAAATTGCTAAACTACAGCAAGAACCATGGTAGGCTCATTAAGCATCAGCACAAATCTATCCATGGAGCCAGCAAAGGTGGGACTTCAATATATGCAGCAAAGTACCTGAATTCTGCTAGAAGTGGGACTAAGCAGATGATAAAACAGGATGGAGGCAAGAAGAGTCATTCTGGGAGATTCCCAAGGGTGCTGTGCTGAGGCAGTACTTCAAACTACTGCTCCCAACAGCAGAAAGATGCCACAGCTTGGAGCATTTAATTAGAAAGCAGACAGAATGACACAGGTAAGGAATAAATGGTTTGGAGAGCTAATTGGAGGAAGCTGGAGAAGTTCCCCAACATCAGGAAACCTCATCTTCCCTATGATTTCAGTAAAAGGTAAGAGGCTGTGTTCTGCTGCTCTGATTCACATTGTGCAGTTCCCAATGTCCTGATTCCAATGACACCATCAAAAAGATGCTGGCCCCATGAAACAGAAGAAATGGGCCTTTGTGTTTGAAAGGGAAAGCTAAATTCAGCACTTTTCTCCTTCACCCCAGATAAAAAATAATATTCCTTTTTACCTGTCTTAGCTAAAGTTTTGCAGACAGTGCCAGGAGCACTTCAACAATGTTCTAAGACGGTTTACTTAAGACCAAGCAATGAAAGACAGAGTTTACTGCTTTTTTCCTGCCCACCACCTACTGTCAGGCACCCCAGCAGATGGATAAGAGAGAGCCAGTTCTGCACAAAGCTGCAGAGGCACCTCAGCACACCTGGAACACCTCATCTGCATTCCTACTTATCAAACCTCTTCTTCCACTGGAAGAGCTGGAGAATGATGATGCAACTCCATGAAAATCTATCATCTGATGTGTTGCCATCAAAAGAGACTGAAGAATAAACTAGAAGGCAACAAAAGAAAAATCCAAGAGAGTGTGTAAAGAGGTGAAAAGAATTTTTGACACCCACATCTATCTCTGTGATGGTTCAGAAAGGCCAAGGATTTATCACTGGCCTTTTCTTAGCAACAGACAGCTGAATTCCTTGAGCATTCAATGCTTGCAGGTATTGTGGATCCAGCTGAGGACTGTCAAGAGGAAAGACCAGCTATGTGTTGGATACACATCACATGTCTGCCAGGACTACAGGACGCCAGATATCTGGCAGCAGAGCAGTGATCCGGCTCTGTATGAAGAACAGGGGAGTTATTAAAAGATCTTTCTGCCCAGAAGTAGGGTTACAAAAATAAACAAAAAAGAACTTTAGAAAAATTAATAGCAAGAGCAGGCACCAGTCTTACTGGAGCCACCACAAAGAGATTGTACATGATCCTGAATCCACACTGCAGACAATGCATGTCTTAATCTTTTCAAGACTATTCAGACAAGCAATAATTAATATTCAAGATCTCACAATTATTACAATTCCCTCTTTTTGCCTGAGAGAAAAAATCGAGAAAAAGCAACCCCAAGGGATGCAGCCCTGAGCCAGGGGGAAAAGCTGTCCAACCCTGGACTATGCAGAATTAGGGCTCAGCAAGGAACCCCATGACAATCACCCTCTGCATTCATCTCTGACCCCTGCAGACTTGTGGACATGCCAGGAAGGAGAATGAGGAGATGATCTTTAAGATCCTTTCCGACCCCTGAGCATTCTATGATTCTGTGTCCACAAGCCCCCGGATAGGCTGACCCCTCTAGGAGGGACCCATCTTCCTCCTCTCATGCCCTCATGGAAAAGCCTCCTTCCCCCCCATTTGTACACACCCTGCACCAAACTGGGAGTGTTCCCAGCACAGCTGATGGCGTCTGCTAGATCCTGACCCTGTGCAGTAAAACCTGTCGTGTGCATTTCAGGCCCAGCCACGTGCCCAGCCCTGTGGATGCAGACGAGCACCATCATCCTCTGCTCTCGCCTACCTCCTTGGCCCACGCTGGCTTCTCGCTGGCATTTATCCCTTCTTTGTAATGGTAGAGGGGTTTCTTCTCTGCCGGCCTCTGGTCCTGCCTCTGCTGCTGCTGCTGCTGCTGCAGGGACACCAGGTAGTCCCGCTCCTGCTGGAGCTGCCTCTGCAGCCTCTCCGCCTGCCGCTGCTCCTCCAGCTGCTTGCGCTTGTACTCCTACCCAGAGGAAAACACAGTGACAAAGTGCCCGGCCAGCCTGCAACCTGCAGGTTTATCTGTTTGGGTGAACAACAGGGCCTGAACATCTGAAAGGTTGTTTTTTGGCAGAGCTCACTGATTTGAAAGACTTTGGGGATGGAGCTGTAAAGCATCCCCAGGGAGAGACAGCAGAGTCCACAAATTTAGAGTTGTGACTCTGCTACTGATGCTTCGCAGCCACTGAACCACCGTGTTTGGTGGGAATGGTGGGGTGCAAGTGCTGCCTTGTCAGGGAAACCCTGTGAGACCCTGAGGGCTGACATTTGCTTAGGAGTAACCATTGACTTTGGCCAGGTTTTCTGGGATGGGAAGAACAACGGATCAATCCGATGAGGTGCCAAACATCACCTGATCCAGATGGAGCTCTGAGTAACATGGTCTAGTGGAAGGTGTCTCTGCCCATGACAGGGGGGTTGGAATGAGATGGTTTTTAAGGTCCCTTCCAACACAAACCATTCCATGATTTTATGGTCAGACAAAACCCAACTGGAGCCAACTCCTCTTTAGGACCAATTCACTGATCCTGGGAAGGGCCACACAGTAGAGACAGTTGTATGATCTTTCTGAATCCCTACAGCTCTATGATTTTTAATGAATAAATAATTTTGAAAAGTCCTTTTACAAGGCAAGAGCTTGTGTGAGGGTTTTTCTTTTCCCTAAATAAAATAACAAGACCAAAACAAAATAATCCCTGTATATTAAAAGAAAATGCAGTAAGAGTAACAGCTACCAGCACTAAAAAGGGTAACTCAAACCCAAATTAAATAAAAAAGAGGACATCTAGAATGCAAACAGCACACAAGGGAACAGACAGCGTTCCTGCAAGGAAATTAAAACAAAAGCTTTCACTCAGAACACGAAGAACAGCATGGCAGGATGGGTTTGATGGATGCAGGCACGCAACAGTTCAAACACACCCCAACACGCTGCAGACAGCCTCCAAAACTTCACAGCGGCAACCAGGGCTGCTGCTTTCATGAAGGCACACACACGCCAATGCCGCGGAGGGCCGCAACGAAAGCCGTGCACCACGAGGGGACCCAGCCCCGAGCAGAACTGGGGATCCAGGCATGCTGCAGCCACACGGCAGGACAGGAGGCTCCAGGGTGGTGACAGTGGTGTTCCCCTTGTCTGGGTATGGCAGGAGGCACTGGGGGGACACGGGTGCGCGCGGGCACATGCAGATGCGACACGGGCAGAAAGCGGCAAGCGTGGCCGTGGCCTCCCATTTACCAGAAGTAGCGCCTGCTCCTGCAACAACTGCTGCTGCAGGATCTCTAACTGTCTCTGCTCCTCCTCTAACTGTCGCCTGATGTACTCCTGGAGGCATGGGCAGCAAGGATCAAAGGAAAAACAGAGAGAAGGTAAAAGAGCCAGTATTTCTGGAGAGGAAGGAGAATGAGCTGGGCACCCACAAATGCCCCACCCAAGCGATCTGATCAATCAGCCCGGGCACCCTCCATCCCTGCCCAAAGAGCCCAAGGTGTCCACCATGCTACAAGAATGGAAACCACTGCGAAATGGCAAACATTACCCAAGAATAACAAAAAATCTGACCCCAAGAAAAAGCGGGCGGAAAAAACCTGCATCAAGTGCCTTCACATCTGCGGGCCAGCAAGTGGATCCACACAGAAATAAACAACAGCAGTGAAAGCGACACACGCAGTGATAACAATTAAGCAATTTGCTCTCAAGTGGTAAAAATGAATGTTTACAGGAAAATCTCTGATTAGAGGCAGAGGAATCCAGGCTGAAGGCGATGGTCCCACTCCCACCCCCTTACCTGCTCGTGCTCTGCGCGCCGTCGCTCCTCCTCCCGCCGCATCTGCTCCTCATAGTGCCGGCGCTGCTCCCGCTCCTGCTGCTTCCGCAGCTCCTTCTCCCGCCTCTGTTGCTGTGGGGGGCAGGAGGCACAGGTCAGCATCCCCATTCCTCTCCCCAGGAGCTCAAAGTTCTTTTTCTCATGATTTTTGGGGTGTCACTTTGCCCACAGACCCAGAATGCTCCCAGCCATCCAAGGAGATGCCTTGCCAGCAGGCTGGTCCCATTTGGGTGGTAGAGGCGCTCCTTGATCCCAGTCCATCCTCACACACTCTGGTGCTTGGCACCAGCTGTGGAGAACCCACAGCATCCTCCCAGCCAACACCAGATCAGGATTTCTTCTCTCACTTACAAAGGTGGTCATGGGGGCAGCGCATGGTCCTCACGTACCAGAGTGGCTGACCAGGGGGTTCATCTGGCCTCAGACCCTCGCGAGCTGAATGAGCCCATTGCCCACAGGTAACACATCTCAGCCCCAAACCCACCCATGAGTATGTGGGAGAAAGCCAGGAGAGTTACTGCCTACTGAGAGGGGAACGCATCTCTCTTAACATTTGCTGAGACCAGAAACCAGCGAAGACAACTCAAAATCCAAGGGTTTTTCCCTTTTGAAGCACCAAATGAGCAGGATGGGCCTTCCCTCGCCATTCTCAGGTCACGCCTGCCCCGCTCCCTCCTGGGTCGCATCCCTCCCTGCTCCACTCTGTAGCACCTTTGCTGCCAGCAATCTGCAGAATTTTGGGGTGATGACAACCTACAGCCTGCTGTGACTCATCTTGGGGGCCCTGGGTGACACCTGCAGCCCCCACATTCCCCGCTTTTAACCCAGCCCAACTCCTCCAGCTCCCCAAAGCACCTCGGGAGCAGGGGCTGGCAGCAAAGTGCTGCAGTGCTGCTCCGCAGGGCAGTCCTCGCCGCAGCACCACATCCAGCATCGGCAGAGGGCACTCACAGGCTGGGATTGGCTACTGGAGCTCTGCAACCTGCCCTGACTCCATCATCTCCATCATCTGGCTGCAGCCACGGGAAGGCACCCGCTGAAGCAGAAACCTGGCCCTTTTTTCTAATTTTTTTTTCCCCCTTTTTTTTTGTATTTGGTCCTGTCGCCGACACTCAGTGGCTGAGCAGACTGCAGTGGGAATGCTGTCACTGGAGAAGCTGGCAATGCCATGCATTCACTAAATCATGGGGAGGGCTGGAGCCAGCAGCTGAAGAGGTGGCTGAGCATTCCAGAGACCAAGATGCTTCCATGTGAAACTACTGCTCTGCAGGAATCTGCCCTGTAGAGATGCATATACCTATATAGATACTGTATTTTCCTCCATATTCTATATATTTGCATCTCTGTGGAGATATACATCTACAGACAGATATCCACAAAGATAAATATATCTACAGATACTGTAACAAACATTTAAAGATCCCAACATTTCTATCTCGGGAGGAGCCACTGTGTGTCCTGCTGCTGCCTCCTCGCCCACAGGTAACATCCACAGCCACAGGGACTCCAAAGATTTCCCTGAGCTGCGGCACAGCTTTAGTGCCACCTATAGCCATATTTATCAGTGCTGCTCTGCTCGCCTCAGGGAAGGAAAAACTGCATCCAACCTGAAATAACCTGCCAGCTCCAGACACCGGTGTGTCCCACGCCAGGCACAGTCACTCGCACTGCCCACGGATACAGGGGATGCATGTGCTACTCTGTGTGTACGCCTGTCCTCGCTGGGAACAGGGGGAATGTAGGCCTGGTTGTAATTTTTTGGAACTCTACACTAGAAATTGCAGAGGGCTCACCACCAAGACATGGTCACTCTGCAGCATCCTGGTGATACTTGGGATTTCTTGGCTTCACCAGCACTCCCTGACCTCTTTAAGTGATGGTCACTGCTCCCATGACCTCTGAAGCACAGATCTTTAGACTAATGGGTTGAATAGATGTTATCCTGAGCTTCCAACGCAGTTGTATCACACTGGTTTTGGGGTGGGTTTTAATGGCTGGTTCTTTCAGTTAAACTATCATGCTGCTGAATAAAGCACACAATGTTTGTGTAGGCTGGGCTTGGCTGGCAGGAGGCAAGGCCCTGAATACCACAGCTATTTCTTAAATAAAAATGACCCAAATTGTCTTTATTTCCAATCCAGTAGGCAAACAAATCCAAATGCTTCCAAAGGAGGAGGCCAAAGCAATTTTCTCAAGGAGGGACTAGCACACCTTCCTTCCTGGGTACCATGTGCCCAGTGGCCCCAAAGAGCTTGTCCCACTTCTGGCCTCTCTCCTTCAAGGCAGCATCTCACCACCAGCCTCCTCCACACCTAAAAGCCAATTTAACTCCAGGAATGAGAATTGAGGCCCAAAAGTACCATTTTCTTTCAAAGCCAGGCCTGATGCTCTTGTGGATATTTAAAGGCCCTCTGCACCCTGCTGCAGCCGGGCTCTTGGGGCTGAGGCTGTGAGCAGGATCCAACACACATTTATAGAGGCCAGGAGTGCAGCACTTCCCTCCAGCTCCACAGCAGATTTGTCAGGTCACATTATAAGCAAGTCATTTGTCACGGCCGCATTACCAGCACCTTCAGCTGAACACTGCAGCCCAGCAGAACGGGGCTGAATCAGCTGCCTTCCCTGTATGGCCCCGCTGCAGCAGCTGGCAAACATCTGGAGAGGACCTGGCACTGCAGTGGGCAACGCCTCCAGCAATGCCCCTGTGTCCCCTGTGTGTCTGAGCAGCACTGGGATGATGGGGACCCTTGTTGAAGGAGGGATTTGGATCAGGGAGATGCAGCTGAAAACAAGTGCATGTAGAAACAGCAAGGAAAAAAAAAGGGGGGAAAGATTCAAAGACTTCTCTTTCCTTTCCTCCTTTTCTCCCTATTTTCTGTCCTCCCTCTTCTACTGCAAGAGCACACTTCCCACATTTCTCCAAGCCTGAAACTACTGTGTGTATTTACACTATCCAGATCCATTATTCATGCAAGGCAAGAGCACCAATTAATTAGGACTGCATTTATATAACTCTGCAGGTAAAGCTATATGTAGCCGCCTGTAAGCCAGAACGGGATCTTATTTGCGCCGCACCAGATATGACAGATTTTAAATATTGATGAGAAAAGACACACGAAGGCAAAACCTCTGGTGGGAAGGCCCTTGGAGGCCTGGCATGAAACAAGGACTTCAAAGAGCAAGCTCACTTTGCTAGATCAGACATATCCTGGGCTATGAGCAATGAGAAAGCTGCAGCCGCCCTTCGAACCCTGTGAGCTCAGAGACGCACTGACACTCGCAAGAAGAAGCTCCTGGAAACCCTGGCTGGCTGCTCCCAAACACCAGCATGAGCCAGGAAAGAAGTAGAAGGGGAATTCCAAGTGACAAATGAAAACAAATATTCTAGGTGGTTGCGTTGTTGTGACAGGCTCATTTATCTGAGCCACCAGGGAAAGAGTGACTGTGGCTGGAACATCATCTTTCCTGACACACCAAGCACTGGAGCATGTAGAGGTGTTTCCCACTGGTGGAGAAACTGGGTCAGAACTTCCCACCATGGCAGACAGGGATCTGATTTGCTCTGAACCACTGCAGAGCTTTTACTCAGGATCACCACGAAGGAATGCCCTGTGCAGGAAAAAGCTCATGCTTCAGAAACAATGGGCCCTACATGCTTCCTGACCAAAGAAAAATGAGAGAAACATGAAGTTTAGCTCATACCTGTACTACAGGAGCTGCTGTAACACAGCTCTCCTTGGAAATGGGTGCAGGAATGTTGCTGGAACCACTGCAGTGTCCCCAGGTACCACACTACTGTGCAGCTGGGGCTGTCATCTTAATGAAAATGTTCCTACAAGCTAGAGGACACATGCACATGCAGGAGAAAATAACAAACCACCATTTTAGATAACCTAAATTTACCTATAATTAATTGCTGAATTTTTTGGGCATTGCTTTCTAAGAGCTTCTAGTCCATGGTCTTCTGCTGGTTAACATTTACAGGACCTTCAGCAATTTTTTATCCCTTGAACATCCAGCTCTGTAAGAGCACTAACTGAAACCTCGCATTCAAGCAGCAAGACGCTTAAATTTGCTTTGTACATTCCCTGTAAAGATCTGACCTTCATTCTATACCTAGAAAGGGAAAAAATCCACAACATGGCAGAAAAATGAGGTTATGTAAAGCCCTCTCTGACTCCATCTGCCCACTGCTGCCAAGGGGTCTGCACAGAGATTTGTCTTGCAGGATCCTTAAAGCTCCTGACCCCAGGACGTGTTATTCCTACAGCTCAGCCGGAGTTTTGGTGGTTAAACCAGTGCATCAAGGCTCATTCTGTGCCAGCAACAAATGGAAGGCTGATTAGGGAACTATATATATCTAATATATGTATATATAGGGAAAAATTAAAATATATTCAAGCCTATTCACCCTTCTGCATGACACAAACATTTTCTGCAGTGCTGTTGGATCTATTGATATTTAATTCTCTAATTTGAGGGTTAGTTCTGGTGCACATTGTGCATTCATGAGACCAACTTTCTGCACGAGGGAAAACAAAGCTGCAACTCTGCTCCCATGAAAGTCCCAGTTTCAAAGCTAGCTTGGGCATTTTTACTTCCACTGCAATTAAAGACAGCTGCAAATTTAAATCTCTTTGGCTGCCTGGAAGAAGATTCAGCCTCAGAGAAGGAAATTGGTCAGCTCCTGAAAAAGGAGGCCCAAGTGTCCAACAGAGGCAGGGAGACACGCAAAGGATGGCAGTGGGTCTTGGGGGCATGAAGTGCATAAAGAGATCACCAAAAGACTTCCACACTTGACTTTTTTCTATATGCATTTGATGTTATTGTTGGAGCAACATTAGGAGATAGTGGATTTTGCCAAAAAAGCCCTAACACGGGAGGTACTTTGTGAGAGGTTCAGAAATCCCCATTTAGGAAGATCAAGGTGACAGAGAAAATGAGATTCCTTGATTTTGAGCTCTGCTAGATGAGACATGAGAAAGGGTAGGAGCTCTACCCCTGCAGTATTTAAAGACAGCATTGGAAAACCACCAAACAATCTCCTGGAGGTCTGCACTGACAGAGGAATGGGCCAGTTACCCCCCTAACAGGCCTTTTTTCAGCTTTTTTGCATCTCCAGTACAAATTAACTCCAGGCATTTCTGCGCTTGCCATTCTGCTAAGTCAATCCTTTTGGAGCTGCACTTGGGCCTAAATGCCAACTCACTCCCTCAGTCTGGCCACCTCCACGGCATCTTAGGATGAGTAGGATCTTTCTATAAACAAACTAATTTGCTTGGCAGCTTGAACAGGATGACTTAGGAGCCCCAAAAGCCATCAGCTTCAAGGGTTTATTTGTCCCGGCTGCTCTACAGGGTTTTAAAGGTCAAATTTATTTTGAAAACACAGTAATCTGAGTCTTCCACTGGTCTCTCCTCCCAGTGATCTGCCGGTACAGTGTTGCCTGCTGGAGGCACACCCCATCTTAGTCAGACCATAAAGTAGCATGGAAGAAATCCTGTTCCCATTAACCAAAATAAATCCATGGCCAAGAATCAACAATGAAAGTTAGTGCAAAGCTGATGTAGGAAAAAGCAGAGCGGCCCAATGGCAGCAGCCTGGCTGCTGCTGGAGCCTTTGGGTGCTGCTGGGATGGGTGTGAGTGTTTGAGCAGTGCTGCTCTCAGAAGCAAAACTGTGGTGACGTACACAGAGTTTGCTGGGTGCCTCGGGGCAGCCATATCCAACTCAGCACAGCTGTGACAGCTGCTGTTGGCTACCCCTGTCTGGCCATCAGATGCTTCCTGCCCCAAAAGATCTATGAAACTTTGTTTGCTAATCTCTGCATCCACAGATTTTCTGGTTTAGCAGATTCAGGGCACCTTGCAGCTGGGCAAAGCCATGCTGGGGAGTGTCTGTCCTCACCACTGCCACAACCCACCAGGTCTGCAACAGAAGGTCTGTACCTCTTTCAAGGACTCCTGCTTTAATCCTCACCATAGCAACTCAGCTGTTTCTTGCTCGCCACACAAACGGTGTCTAATAGAGAACACAGCTCACTTTTACTCTGTGGCTGGATGCAGGAGAAGCTAAACCTGGCCAGATGGACCTGAGGAAATGGGCACTTGAGAAGATGTTGGGGCTACCACAGTTGCCAGCTGGCCCCAGCATCTGCTCTGATCCTGGCTGAGCCCGTGGGACTGATCACATCAAGGGGGGCAAAGGATGCCCTTCCACTACAGCCCCACCGCCTTTCCCCACTCCTCTTGGCCAGCTTTGCTCCATCACATCTCCCTTTCAATTGACGTCCAAAATGTAAGGCAGCTGGGAAGAAGGCAATGGGTGAAGAGCCCAGGGGGGCTGTTTAGAGCCACTAGAAAAGGCATTGGGTTTAAATCCTGGCTATGGAGGCATTAACTTTTAATGACTTGGGGACAGAACAGAAGGGAACTGGCAGAACCCAGGGGACTGAGCACAGCTCGTCCCAGCAAGGCAGCAACCCTTTAGCTCAGAGCAGAGCTCGCCAGCTTAGCAAAGGGATTAATCCTCCATTCAAAACCTGCCTGGGAAGCAGCAAAGAGAGAACAATTTTCTTTTTTGTGAAGAGAACATATTAATACAGCAGCAAGCATTGTATTCATTACAAGATTGCAGCTAATCTGGTGTCTGCTTTTATTCTGCTGTTGTTCTGCTCCTGTACTGCTTGCAGCAAGCAGGCTGGGACAAAGGCAGAGCCAGGCTTCCTTACAACAGTCCTCACAAACATCCACTGGGGCAGCGCATTTTGGGGTGCATCTATGTGCAAACCTTGTCCTCTCGCAAAGCAGCTTGCCAGCCTTGGGTGCAGGGCTCAAGCAAAGCCTGACCTACAAAGTATTGAACACACTGTGCTCTGACAACACCACAGACCTACATATTTACCAGACTGAAAAAATTCTTTGCCTAGGATTTGCCTGTGTTGATTTTTGCCCTGAAGGGGCTCAGAGGACCACCTCGAAGAGGGGCCATACCATCACCATCATCACCATCAGCTGCCTGAAATTCCTTCCCGTCTGTGCCCCTGGCCTGAGGCATTGCCCACTACAGGGAGAGATTGGTGACCAGAGTAATAGACCTCTGGCTCCTGCAAATTAAGGGAGTGGATGCTCTAACAGTCCATTTACTGCAAATCCTTTTTTCAGACATATTGGTGACCTCTTCAGAAAGCTGATTTAATGGCCCTTGAAGTATGAACCCTTCATGAGTCACTTGGGCTGAGTTCAGAGCAAGGCAATGGGTGCCTTTGTGCAAAAGCCCATCAAAAAACTCCAATACACGGGGAAAAGCCCCTCTAATTTTTGGTGAATTTCTTCAATCCAAGAACCAGGAGCTAAGGCAAAATGTGGGCGCTTCCTCCAGAGCACATGGCCAGGCTGAGCAGCTCAGGGACATACAAAGTCACACGGTCAAATCCTGCAGCTGGATTTTAAATAGGGTGGATAATTTTATGACCGATTGCATTTGTGGCTGGTATGTTAAGACAAGGGTAATGAAATCTTATCCTTCGGGGCACATATGGATCATTGCACAAGTCAGGCAGGCATCTGCCCCTCCCCTGCAAGAGAAATTGTAATTGGCAGGGACTGTAAGGACTGAAGTTGAAATTAGGATTTAAATGGGACACCAATGGCACATGGATCCGGGGATGGGGCAAATGGAGCTTTTCAGCTGCTTCTCAACTGTAACAGTCCACAGGAGCAGATAATGATAATGAACTTGACAGATGCTGGACCAGTAAGTTTTGCTCACCTCGACAGAATACAGCTGTCACCCCAGTCATGGGCTAGCTCTGCTCAGTAGTTCAGGGACCCCTTTAGGTTTGGTATTCCAGGGATTTATTTATAGTCAGACAGCTCTATTACCTTCACAAAAGTTGGCAACACGTGCTATGGTGAGGAGAGTGGCTGGAGGTGGCTACGCCAAAAAGATGAGCAGAGGGGCTTGACCAGTGTAACAAAATGTTTGAGGTTACTGCCTAGAGAGGTGAGGACGTGACCTTAAACCAGGCTGGGAACAGTCACTGTCCCCAGAAATCCCACTGCTCCACCCAAAACCAGCCATGGCTCGACCCTGGCCAGTTACCTCCTCCAGCCTTCGCCTCTGCTCCTTCTGCTCCTCGATCCGCTTCTGCCGCTCGGCCAACAACTGCCGCTTGTGCTCCTCGTTCTCGCGCTGCTGCTGCTCCAGCTGCTGCCGGCGCAGCGCCTCCGAGCGCTCCTTGTTGGCCAGCTGCAGCCGCAGGAAATCCCGCCGCAGCGTCGACTCCCCGGGCAGGTTCAGGATGGAGCTGTGCACAGCAGAAGCATCAGAGAAGATCAAGAACCCCTCCCTGCATCCTTGAACCTCTCGCCCCTGTGGGGTTTTCCAGCGTGGCCCCTCTCCCCTCCATCCCAACAGCATCCCAACACCTGAAAGAGCTTGGGCAGCAGCAGAAGGAGGGATGGGGGCCTGCAAGTGCCAGGGCACAGTGGCAGAGCTCTGCTCATGGCTCACCAGTCATCTATTCACTGTAAATGGAAAGGTTTCCTTTACATTAAGTTTCTATCCAAAGCCTCTGGTGCTGCAGTGGCTGGCACACACTATATTTAGCTGTGCACAAAGCACATTTAGCATGAATCATTGCCAGCTATTAAAATACTACATTATCTCAGTGAAATAATGGAATAACCTGATACTAATTACAATGGCTCTTAAAAATGTCACCAAAGAAAGTTCCAGCCCCATGGTGCTTGCAGCAGCACTGGGGAGGTATCATGGTGAAAAGTTACATGGAAACATGGATGTAAGGAACCACATTTTAAGGAGTTTTTAAATTTCACCTCACATTTTTCCAGGTCTCAACATTCACATTCCTATGACAGCACCACGCTGTGCTGAAGATCCCACAGGCAATGGGGTTTTCTTCCCCAGCTTTTGGTTAAGGTGATCCAGAGCATCAGTTTATACCCACGCACCACCCAGCAGTGAGAATATCCTCTGTTCTGCCAGGGAACAGGACTCAGTGCTCAGACTGTCCTTTTTCCATTTCCAGTTCATATGAGCCCATAATCCAAGCTGATTTTATACAGAGCTAAAGGGATGTAAGGGCACAAATGAAATGCTGATTCTTACCTCGGCTCTCCAGAGTCATTTTCCTCCTCCTCCTCCTCACTTCCACTGTACTCATACTCTGTCTCATCTAGGAACAGAATTGCTCATCAGTGCCCTTTGCTGGACTCATTTGTTTTTCCAGTGGCTGAAAACCACAGAGCTCTGAAGGCAGAACAGCCAATTCTCTTTACCCCACATGACCAAGGATAAGCAGCATTACTGCTCTGCATTTTCTGGTTTTATGGGGGCCACCAGGCCAGGGAAGCACCAGCACAGAGGGCAACAGCCCTGACAACCACAGCCCCTTGATGTAAAGACTGGGGTGTCCACGAAGTAAGAGTTTATCCCCGTATGACACAGAGTGACACCCTTGCTCAGGACGGTTCCGCAAAGGAAGGTGCACCACAAGCTACTGGAGCCACAGTCACTGGAAGGTGGGATTTAACCAAGGCTCTGAAGGCATCAGCTCCTCTTTCCCTAAACGTATTCTCTTCCTATGCAAATCCATGTAATTTCAAGGCAATGAAGATATCTACATAAAAGCCCACTGCACTGTTGTGTTCCATACAGCAATTTCTGTTGGGATATCATCTTTATCGGATGAAGGGAATTACAGTCAAAGAAAGGCTCGCATTTATCCAATTACTCTCCATCTCTAGGGTCCAACCTTCATTTGCCAGACTAAACACATTTAATACTTCACTGGGATCCCATTTTATTGTTTTGATTGTAGTGAAATCTATTACAAGGGGCTGGAAGGTACGCATGAAAAATTAATTCCGCTACCAATAAGAAGAGAAATAGCAACGTATTAATTTGCTGGATTCTACAAATGAGCTTTCAAATTAAAATTCAGTTCACAAGCAGCTGAATACTTTAACAAGTTTCTTTTGCTATCTGATCTTTCTTGCAGAGGACTTTGATAGGGCCTGGAGAGTTCACTGAAAACATTCCGTTTAATAGGTTATTCCTAGTCAGCAGAATTGCTTTGGGGCAAGGGTCTTATCTTGATGTTCGTTTGCACAGCTCTGCTCATCGCTGGTGCTGCAGGGATGTCACGTAGATCAACACACTTGGCATGAAATACGTGAGCTGGGGAAAATTCAGCTTAGCAGCTTCACCCTCCCACACGCCAGCACGGATCTATGCAAACGTAAATTTTATACACACGCTTTAATGAATCAAAGCTTAGATGTTCCATGTGGAAATTACCACCTGGGTTAAAAAAAGACATCATTTTTCATTAGGAAAAAAAAATAATATTTAAAATAATATTTAAAAACACCTAATGATAGTCACCTGTCTGCTTTGCATGAACACTCATTGTTTAGTTATGGGTATTTATTTTCATTTCAATGACTGAGAGTAATTGAATCAAACAAAACAATCTGACCCCAAAACCACAGGAAGCATGGTCACACAGAGGATCACACGTATTGAACTCAATGAGATTGAAATGAACTCAGCCATCTGAGTGAGGGGAACTGGTACTGAGAACACGAGCAACCCAGTCCTCTCTGCCTTGCCTGTTTTACCCTGTTCGCATGGATGTGCCTTGGTCTGCATTAGGGATCCCCAAGCGCATGGCAGGGGTCAAGGATTTCTCAGAGTGCTGCTTCTCCACCAACCCTCCTGCCTCCTCCACTGACCTTTCTCTCCTCGCTTCTTTTTAGTCCTGTCGATGTGGTCCTTGAGCTGGATGCGGACCTGCCTTTCGTTGGGCTGGTCTCGGATGAAGGGGTGCTTCATCAGCTGCTCTGTGGTTGGTCTCTGGCTGTGGTTCTTCACCAGGCAGCTCTCAATGAAGGACTGGAACTTCTTAGACCTAGGCAAGAACAGGAAAGAGGGGTACAGAAACAACAGGTAAATATATCGATTCTCATGTTAGAAAGTGAAAAAACTTGTGGATATCTCAAGATGATTTTGCTCAGTTCTTGCTCATCATCCCTGAAAGCTGGGAACCATCAGTATGACCAGAGAATCACCAAGCCAGATGTCACCCATGGCAACTGAGGAAAAGCAAAGGAGTGTTCCTCCTCCCTTTCCTCTGAACCTGTGAAACTGCAGGTGCGAGATACAACACACACAGATATTAACACAATGCCTGAGCTGATTGTTTCTCGTATTTTATAGCCCCTTGGGTAGTGTTTCAAAAGATGAATCTTTCTGAAGATGAGTGGGACAAGCTAGGTTAATTTTTTTTTTTTTTTTAGATTAAAGTCCCAACGTTGCACGGCCTGGTAAAGCTCAGGCAACCTCCAGGTGATGCTGCTTCCTGCAGCCCCTCCCTGCTCCCTCAGCAGCATCACAACCCACCAGATCTGGGGGACCACCACACCCTAGCCCCCCTGATCCAAGTGATTGGAACACGCTCTTTTGGGCAGAGATGGGAACAGAGTCCTGCCCTCCTCACAGCCTCCCTGCCCACAAAGTTACATTCAATCTCAACTAAAACACTTGCAGCCAAATCTTTATTAAACAAATTTGTCTTAGTCTCAAGTACTGCATATCCAAAGTTTTCCTGGAACTAATTTCACCACATTATAAACCCAAGAGAACAGGGATTTACAAGAAAGGAAGATGTTGACAGGCTACTGTAAGTCTATGTTGCTTTAGCAAATAAGAAAATGAATATAAATTAATGTCAGAAGCCAACAGATACTACAGAATTGCATTAGAAGTAAAACAATAAGCTTTCAGGGATTTTACTTTTAAGCTGTCAGACTAAAAGTGATTTATCTTTTAAGTGCTAATCCATACAAATTGAGATGCAAAAATAAAATATGCTACTGGATCCAATTAAATCTTCCCTCCAGCTTTGCTAATGAGCAAATCTGCTTTCCCCACCTTGCCTTGAGAAACACAGTGTCTCAGTGTACCCAGAAGGGACAATCAATATGATGCTCAAAAAACCATCCGCTTCTAAAATATGATTCTCCCTTGTTGGTGTGAAGCTGGAGAGACTCCCATCCTGGATGCGTGGTCCAGAGCATGTGTAAATACAATACAGGTGAAGTAGCAAAAAAGTTATCCTCCTGGAAGTGATGGGATGGGGGTCCCAGTGCCCTGCGATGCCCTAAGACAGCTTTGCATCCTTGAGCTGCCTGAGCAACTAGGGACAGGGATTTCCTGCTCATTTTCCAGCTCAAGCCCCTGGATTCCCCAAAATCTTCCTCTCTACAACAAGCCAGCCTGTCCAGTGGCACAGTTCAGCCCTCAGTGGAGCAGCAGACCAGGGCTTTGTCCCTGGCTCTGATCTAGGAGCACACCACCACAGGTTTCATCCCCTGCCCAGGCCCAGGTCAGCCCACCTTCCACACGCTCCTCCAGCTCCTGGGGTTTGTAAAGCTTAAATCAATGTTTGCAAAGTCTTTGCAGCTGCTTGGATGAAAAGTGGTATCACAGTGCAAATATCACCTCATTAACAAAGAGGTTTCATGTCTTTTACAAGGCAAGGCTAGAAAAGGTTTATGGGAACAAAATCACTGAAGTTGGATTTCATTTTGCCTGCGAAACACGGAAAGAAGAAAATAAAGCTTCATTGCTGGCTGGCTTTAATTGGGAAAGAAAATGATACACCAAAGACTTAGATTTCATAGGAACACAGCACTATTTTAAAAGCTAGTTCAAGGATTTAGCAAGCAACAAAATTATCTCCCTCTCTGCAATTTTTCATTCAGGGCAGGCTACCATGCCAGTGTTCCCTCTTGGCTTTCCTGACTTATTCTCAAAAGTGCTGGAGTCCCTTCTACTCCAGGGTAAGTCTTCTACTACTTTTACATAAGGAAAAAGATGGTCTGCCCATGTGGCGTACTTTTATTTATGTGCTGCTGTGCACAAAAGCAAGGACAAACTCAAGGTTCAAGTCAAACCTTTCTCCATTTTGCTTTGCTCTTGTGACCTGTCCTTTTGAAAGCCAGGCCACCGACTGCCAGGGAGCCACCTCGAAAGCCTGGTGAAACATCTCCACTCTTCCTGGGATGGGCTTCCAGGACCCATCCTGGCAAGGCCCAAAACCTCCAGCTGAGAAATGAGCCAAGGACAGCAAATCTGCCCAGTGCCACACTGGAAATGCTGTGAAAATTTGCTTTCAAGGAGTTGGTGGCACTTGGTCTGGATCATTTGGAGCTTCCCATGCAATGAGAGCTTGGAAAATGGATATATGTCTGAGCTACCTGAGGTACACGTGTCCCAACTCTGCTGGACACCAGAGATCCCTGCTTGCTCATGGAAGGGTAGCAGAGGCCACAAGAGCACTGAGCTGCCCCTTGAAGCTGGAATTTTATTACAAAATGACTTCCCAGGAGATCCTTCCCTCAAAACACCCAGGATGTCACCCCTGGCACGGGCAGAGCACAGCTCTGGACAGACCAACTGCCCCAGGCAGACACCACAGGATGTGCAAACCTGGGACAGCTGCAAGATGTCTGTGGGGAAGGCAGTGCCCAGGAACAGCCTACCTTGCACTGAGCACATCCTGCGATCTCAGGGCAGGGACTAAAACACAAATTCCTGCTCCATTTTTACCGTAAGGACATGGGGAAACGTCCTGCTCAAAACCTGTGTTCATCAGCTTCCCTCTGCCTGGAGGCTGAGGGAGTCTTTGCTGAATAAACAGCACTTTTGTATGAAAAATAAACTCTCAAGTCTCACAATCCCTTTTGTGCCGTAGGAGTGAGGATAACAAAGGAGCAGTCTGGTTATCTGGCAGAAAACAAGCACCTACACTATTTTCTCAGCTGACTAATGGTATCCTCAAAAGGTCGTGCAAAGAGAGCGAGAATATCTGACACGCTCTGCAGAGCCAGCTGGGAATGATCCCTCTCCTGATTTGGTACTGGAGCAGCTGATGATCAGGCTGAAAACAGTGAGATGTTTCCTGCCAAAGCCTGGGTGAGGTTTTATGACAGTCCCAAAAGCCTTTATCTGCATCTGAAGCAGAGTAAATCCCTCTCGCTTCTCTGCCAGCAACAAGATACCTGCTGTTGTGGCACCAAGAGTTTTCAATACCTACCATAGGCTCTCTCCCTTTTTCTGGTGTGTAATCAGTAAGATAATTAGCAAAATTTAAAGGATTAAGGGAAAATTTCCCTCTCTGAGCTCAGCCTATCTGGGAACAAGCTGTCTCCCTAACATGTGGCAGATCTTTCCTGACTAAACCACTGCTGAACCTGGGGCAGGAAAACAGCACAAACCAAAGACAAGTGCTTTTAAGGACTCCACTTCCATCAATACAGAACATACAGTAACAAAACAACATCTGCTGGGCTTCAGGAATATTTTTCCTGCGGGTTTTTATTGGCATGCCTCACTTTCTTTCCTTTTTTTTTTTTTTTTCCAAAACAGTGATGTATCTTTTCCTGCAAAATTTTAAAATAAAGCCCAAACTAAGTACAAATCTTTGCATTCCTGGGCCTTCAAGATAAACCATTCTTTTTTTTTTTTTTTTGGCCTGGATACATGTTTCCACTTGAAAAGGGAACCTGACTGGAATGAAACAGGAGCCAAGCAAAGTGTCATCAGACTTCAGGCTGCACAAACTGCCCTGGAAAAGCCGACTCTGTACTGTGAAATGGCAGCGTGAGTGTGTTTCTCTCTCTGCATACCAGGAAGCCCTCCATACCGCAGTGGATCCTTCAGACCAAATTTCCTCTCCATAGGAGATCAAAATCCAATCCTGCACTCACCAGAGTGATGCTGGAGACCATCACTGACCCCTAAAACTACATAAATATCAACACCAAGTCCCCAGCATGCTCGGCTGCAGAAACAGATTGCTCCAGAAACGTTTTAACAGTCCCTAAAGATTGAGAAAGAAACTCACCACTTCTTTGATTTCAACCTCGGGGCCGGGTTGCGGGGGATGAGGAAGAGGGCTCTCATGGGATGCATGTCACACAGAGCTGCAATTTGTAAGAAGAGGCATTAAACATGGCACGGGCATCCAGCGGGAGAGATCCGAGTTTCCTCTGAAGCTACCAGACCCTCATGGCAGGATGACTGCAGCAACAACCTCCCACAGACAACCCCCAGCCCTGGAGCTCAGGCGAGGGCTGATGTCCCCTCCCAAGGGGTGTGAGTGTCCCCAGCACTGCAGGGCCACCACAGGAGTTGGCTGGGGACAGCTCTGCTCCTGCCGCTCCAGCTCCTCAGCACCCTCCAGATGCCAACAGGAGTGGGCTGGAGCATGGGACAGCCACACCACATGCCACGGTGCTCTGCTGTATTTACTTGCATTTTCCAGCAAGGACAGTCCCAGGATAACGCAGAAAACCATGGCAGTGTGACTTGTGCAGGTGCACCACGTGAACCCGGCGTGTCACTACCGCTGTCACCACCAGTGTCACACCAGCTATGAGGTGTCTCACCTGCTTCCAGTCCTCCACCCCTTCTCCATCTGTCTTTTATCTGGGGAAACCACGTCCCAGAGTGCTCAACGATGTTTCAGGGTCACACAGGTCTGCCTTTGCTCACTGCCCACCCTGCCCTCTGGGCCATGCTGCTCTGGCAGCTTTGTCCCCATGGATGCTGCAAGCTCCATCCCAGCAAGCCCAGGTGGCTTGGGAAAACCTTGGGGTGGTGTTTCTTGCACACAGCCGAGCTCTGGCTGGTACTCAGCAAACCCTAGCTTGTTACAACCCAGGGATAACAAACAGAGCAATGACTCTACTTACGGGGAGCACCTTCGGCCATCTCGATGGCTGTTATCCCCAGAGACCACAGGTCACTCTGTGAAAGAAAGCAGAGGGACATTGCCAGTGGATGGAGAAATGGACACTTTTTTTTTACTCTATTCCCAAGCCCTGCTCTGCCTACATGGTCAGCTGAGTCTCCTGAAGGATCAGAGCAGAGACAATGCACCTATTTGGAAAACTCTTTGATTTCATGTCTGTATCACAGTTCCTTCCATCTTCTCCCTTGAAAACAGAGACATCTGAATCCCCATCTCCCTGCCAGACAGCAGCACTGAGCTCCCCTCCAGTGCCTCCTCCCCACCCCACCACCACTAACGAGCTGTGGCTGCACCTCTAGCCCTGGTAACGAGTCCCAGGGGATGGACTGGCTCTCCTGGCAGTGAAGGAGGCAGAGACTGTACATGCCCAGTGAGAGAAAACGAGCACCTCCCCTAATGACACTGCCACAGGCTGGGCTTTTGGGCAGAAGATGGCTAATTCATTATTTTGGACACCACGTATAGGGCTGCTAAAGATTCACAACCCAGCTGCTGTATTGGGAACATGACTCGGACCAGTGCTGGTGCTTTCTTCTAAAGATGGAAGGGATGGACTCTGCCTTCCACCCCTCCTCTTGCACATCCAGCTCTCCACCATGTCCCTGCATTCCCACTTCACCTTTCTCCTCTCCAGTTCAAGAGCTGCCCTTTCTAAACCGCCTCGAGCCTCTAAACCTACCATTTAGTGAGTAAATCCCAGAAAGGTTGTTTTTCCCAGCACAGAGTCCCAAAGGGCCAGCCAGAGCTAGAGAGAGCCTCTAGGAACCACAAGCACGTTTTCACATACACCCTCCAGGAAGAACAACTTGGATTTTAAATTTCAAGGTGTTTTTCCTCATTTTTAGCTCAAGTTCTCCCTTAACAAATGCCGTCCTTGCTACACATCTTTGTATCTGCTTAAAAATTCTCTCTCAAATCTTATTTTCAGCCCTTTCACAGCACAGTCTCATCCATTCTTTGTTTCTGGTCAGCTGGGATTTCTGCTGCATACTTAATTACCACAGTCTTTCCACATGATTCAGCACACATGACCCCTTCCCTCTGGGTTGCCACTGAACTCCTTCCAAAATTCCTGATGTGTCTTTCCATATTGAGGTGCCCAGTATTATATGCAAGATGCCAAGTATCTTAAAGCTGGAGGAATACAGAAAGGGATTATCACCTCTCTAAGTCTCCCAGAGAAAGCAGAAAACTCAGCGGGAAGCACACATTTTATAATGATCTGGAATTCAGGGGGGTTTTTTGTGTGTTTTTTATTTTTAAGACTGAAAAGCCTTTCAGTCCATCCAGCAAAGGGATGCTGTGCTAATGTATTTGCATTGCCTTGACTTGGGAAGGGAAGCAGGCTTCCTTCTCCCCCTCCTTTTCATTCTAAGCTTATTGACAAGATATCTCCAAAGGAAAAAAGGAAGACCGGCTGGGGAAAAAACCAACAAATAATCTCAACAATGCTGGGTTTCTATTTGTTCTTTTTTAAAGTGGTTTATTTATGTGAGGAGGTATTTACTGTCTCCTTCCATAGATTACACAGGCATCTCTTTCTGGCAAAGAAAACAGTGAGATCAGAGGGTTTTTGTCCAACAGATTAAGCCTATGAGGATTCTTTTTCTCACCCTATAAATCTCATCTTTTGTATTCAGTATTTTAAGCTGATCGGCTAAACCTGAGAGCATCTGATTTGCATCCCTTTAAAAAGAAATAATTATCATTTACGTCCTCCCCACCCGACTTCAAAGCGAGAGTGTCAGGTGCGGAGATGTGATCTGGGGTATAGACTAATGTCCAGTGGCTCCCACATCACCAGGAGCTCTGAAAGCACCCTGCAAGGATTGTGTCAGCAGCAATCAGCCTCCAGTTCCACACCCCCAGCCACGGGAAAATGGCCAGTGCCAACTTCAGAGAGGCTAGCGCCCGGCTCGCTGCGAGCATCTGATTTTCGGGGACAATAGAGGGATTCTGGTCCTGGAGCCTGTGCATCAGTCCACGGCATATTAAGTGCCCCAGTTATTCTGGCAAGAGGAAAATCCTCGGGGATTTCAGAGGGTAGAAAGTGGCCTATGCAGATATTAGTCGTTTTTAAAAAAAATAATAATAAAAAGCTGTGATTAACGGGAGCATTGCACAGGCAGCTGTCAGTGGAGAAGTGGTGAGAGCAGCCAGCACAGGGTGCAGCCCTGTCATGAAGCACTGCCCTCAGCAGAGCTGAGGAAATGCCTGTTGTAATTGGTTAATCAAAGAGTAATACGTAATTGGAGATTAAACAATTTCTACATGTCCTCATCATTAACAATTTCCGTAACCCAGAGTCTGAACTCAGACTGAAGAGCTGCTCTCTGGAAAACCATCAGTTCAAAAGCTGACTGATGCACTTAAATGGCTGCAATACCAAAGCATCATTTAGCTACTTTAAAATCATTCATTTCTCAAAAATTTCTCTGAATGATCAGTAATTGCAGCCCAAATTGTACCATCATGGTGGGCTGCGGCTCTGTTACATTGGAGTGTTCTACTTTTAGAAAGCAGCTCACACCAGAGGGTCTCAAAGTCCTTTTTAAACATCACCTTGAGAAGTGACCTCTCAGCATGCACACGAACAGAGATACAGCGAGATTCACATATGCCTGAGCTTCCCCCTCAGAGTTCACGTGTCAGTGTCCTGCCCTCCTCTCTGGACACACTCAGTGGACCTTAGGAGGTCTGAAGCTAGAAATTCGAGTTCTGGACACTTCAAAAAACCAAGGGACAAAAAACCAAGGGATATTTTTATAGATGTGTGTCCAAAAATTTGTAGTAAGGCAGAAACAGGATAAACCATATTAGGCTCTCCCTGCTTTTAAATATCAGACCTCACTGTAGTTTGAATGGGCAGGTGGGACTCCTAACCATCCTGTGGATCTGCTGCATGGCACAGGGCTCTGTGCCACATTATAACTCAGCAGTGATGTTGAGCTGCCACCGATCCAAAAATAAACTTCAAACAGGCTGGAGAGACATGTGAAAAGTAGGTCAGCCCCCTAAACGTCTGACTGTATGGCAGCCTTCACATCTCCCTGCGAATATCAGCCTGCAGGCCAGAGGATGTGATTTTACCCTTTCTAAACCCGACCTGACTCCTCTCCAGAGTAAACAGAGCAAATACAGCATGTTTGACTGGAGTATTTAAACACACAGCACCAAAAATCAGGGTAGCAGGTAGGAAGCCTGAGTCTGACACCTTTCTCAGCACGGGGAAAGACTCCTCACAGTAAATTTGGATACGTGATCAGCACAACAAAGCTTCAGGCTGGACCTGAACTGGCATCCGAAAATCCCACAGCTAGAAAGCAGGAGGAGCCTGCACTGCCTGCCAATACGTTTTTTTCAAAGCTGCAAGGATATGCTGAATTCCTGAGGAAGAAGATGCTCGTTTAGGTACCTTGAAGTCGTAAGTGGCATCGGGATTTTCGTCGCAGGCGATGACCTCGGGGGCCATCCAGTAAGGCGTTCCAATGAAGGTGTTTCTCCTGCCCACCGTCCTGTCCAGCTGGGCGCTGACACCAAAATCCACTGTGGAGCAGGGAGACAACGGGGCATCGTAAGGTCAGAGACAAACCTGAGCAACACTCTGCTGCTGGATGTAAAACATTGCGCTCATTCAGAACAACTCTGCACAGCCAGGGAAGAAAGACGAGGCTGAAGACATTCCTGTTTGATCTCTGCTGGGATCAACAGAGGTCAATCAAGGACAAACCTGATCATCTGATGTCCAGGTTTTGTACAAAACCCTCTGCCTTTTCCTCCTTGCCAGGAGGCAATGAAAAGAAATCACAGCTCCTCATACTAATGAGAAACAGGGTTAGCAACATGAATAAGCAGCAGCCTTTGTTCTACACTTGCTCATTTGAATTAAAGCCTGCCAAATACTGGTGGAAGCCTCATTTTTCTACCTAAATTCTTGCTGCAAATGGCAGAAATGCAAAAGACTTAAGGAACTAAGGGCCAAGGACAAAGGTCCATGGGAAATGTCAAGCAGAGAGCTGCAAAATGAAGCAAAAAATGATGAAATCAGACCAACAGAATACTCTATGGTCCACTAACTGCACTTTGCACAACACAATGGCTGGAGATTTGCCCTGGAGAATTTCTCCTTGGAGGGGAATCTTCACCAATATAAAGCCAAACGAGCTGGTGATGCCATCTGTTAAGCCAGGGTTTCATTCTTCTGTAGATGGAGAGAGGAGGCATGGGAAAACCAGGCTTGCACCACACATGACCAGTGTAAGGGATCTTCTATCCCCAGCATAAATTAGAACATGCAAAAACAGCCTTAGTGACACGGGTGCTGGACAACTGAGGATGTGAGCACATCATCTGCACTGATCCACGGATCCGTGACCTTCCATATGATCTCCACACCAAAGCCTGCTCCTCTCCCGGGTGACTAACACGGTGCATGAAATTCAGAGTGGTTCTTGCAAATTAAGCCCACTCCATCAGGTTAGCTTGGAAAAGGAGTCTGGATTGTCACACTGAACTGAATGAATTATCCTCTAGGACACTGCTATGCAGCTGTGGGGGAACAGCCCTTGACAACATCTGGTGATGCACACAGGGCCGTTTTCAATCCAGGGCATGAAAAATTGGTGTTGGTTGCTTAACCTGTACCTGGTGGCAGAGCTGTCTGAGCAGAAACACCTCTTCAAGTGCATCTCTGCCAGCAGAACTTGGCCATCAACCCCCAGGAGATTATGGCACAGCACTTGGCCAACACCCAAGGTCATGTTAGCAAGGCCAACATGACAAAACCCACAGAGCAGCTCTTGGTACCCATCCCCTTTCTTTGGGTCAGGTACAAGCCATTTTGCTGCTTCCCCCCAGCCAGCCCACCTGCAGTTTCCAGGAGCTGTAACCCACTCTTACCTAGTTTCACTTCTGCATTTTCTGTCAGCAATACATTCTGTCCCTTGATGTCTCGATGAATTACTTTGTGCTGGTGTAGATGACTCAAGCCCTGGAGAATTCAGAGAAAGGTTAGAGGAATCCAAGTTCAAAGCATGTTATTTTCTGACATTCCTCCTCAACCAATTATGCTCCAGAAATGAAAGGTTCACAGTTGGAGTTAAGAACTCGAGA
The DNA here is from genome assembly GCA_013397935.1 of Dasyornis broadbenti. Classification (NCBI taxonomy): domain Eukaryota; kingdom Metazoa; phylum Chordata; class Aves; order Passeriformes; family Dasyornithidae; genus Dasyornis; species Dasyornis broadbenti. The sequence goes on from VZRN01001146.1 coordinate 664,137, forward strand.
ATGCTTTTGTTTATCACATGCTCCAAACACTGTCCCATGTCCCATGCTGGGAGGACATGCCTGGCGAGGAGCCTGTCATTTCTAAAGGGATTAAACCCAATCTTTCATGTTCCTGCAGGAACCTGTATTAACCCAAATTCTTCCATCACTCCAGACATGATTTCCCTCATGTGCTCCCTTGCCTCAGGGAGCCATTTCTGTGGCAGAAATAATAGAATGGGTTTGTCTCCTTTCTCCATTTCCATCATACAAGAAACTGAAGAAAACAATTCCCTTGTTAAATCGGTCCAATAAACTGGATTTCAATACACTGAGAAGCTTGTATTAAAAAGGCTACCATGCAAATACAAACGTTATAACTTGCACATAACCCTAACAGAGATATAGCTCAAGTAAAAAGCCTGTCTCAGAGGCTAAAGGTAAACTAGCTTTGCTGTTGTGCTGGTTTATTAGCTCATTAATTTCCTTTTGCAACCCACATTTTTATTTCATTCATTTATTATTTCAAAGTAACATCCACCCAGATTACCATCTTAGGAAAAATATGGATTACTTCAAAAACTAATTTTGCATTAGGTTTACATTTCCCATTAAACATTCATATTTGAGGAAGAAAATAATTTCTGCCATCACTTCTGGTAGTTATTAGTCATTTTACGCTCGTTACCTTGGGGAAACTGTGGAACAGATTATATCTGTATGGGAGTCCTTTTTTTAGCCATATTATACTTGGTTACAGGCACCTTTGTGAATTGGGGGCAAAGCAAAAATTCCACTGAATTTCAATAAATCCTTTAACAAGGTGGGATTGAGCCTCGTGTTAGAATTCCAACTGTCCATCAGTGTCTGAACCAAGCATGAGCCAGGTTCCACAGCGCGAAGGTGGGAGCCTTTCCTCACTCCAAACCCCATGGAGGTCACCCACCACCCGCCCCACTGCGTGGCTAATCTGCAATTGGTGACACTCGATGGTGGCCCTGGGACATGAGTCAGTGCCTGGGCTCTGACTCACTGCCAGGGACTATTTCAAGGAGCAGGCTCTCGGTGCTCATACACTTAAAATAAGCCCATGTAACTGTGGCCTCCTGGCACTGAAAGCAGTGTCCATACAACAGCTGATGAGTTACGGTGCCAGCATCTTCTGCACATCACGCTGGTGTGGACAGTGGCATTCAGGGTCCACACAGAAGTGCTGTGTCACCTCTGGACACCCGTGGCAGCCTCAGTGTCAGGCACATCCTGTCAGAGACATCATTTTGCCTCATCTTCTTTCATAGAATTATAGAATTGTTTAGTCGGAAAAGACCTTTAAGACCCTTAGTCCAACCACAACCTGACGCTGTCAAGGCCACTGCTAAACCATGTCCCTGAGTGACTCATCCACACCTCTTTTAAATCCTTCCAGGGATGGGGATCCATCATTTCCTTGGAAAGCCTGTTTCAATGCTTAACAACTCCTTTGATGAAGAAATTTTTCCTAAATCTCCCCTGTTGCAACTTGAAGCCATTTCCTCTCATCCTATCACTTGAATGGCTCTTGTTCCGGTTTCCTTTACACACCAATATTCCTATTTTCTCTTGAACAAATCCCTGGTTCACAGAGCAACAGACTTTAATGTAGGGCAACCATTACAACCCCATCCTCTGAACTCAGCTATGCAAAATGCAGGCAAGTCTTTGCTGCAGCTGCCATCTCCCAGTACACGAAACTCTGGCATGGCCCATTTTAAGAGATTTCAGTCAAACATTTACATTGTGAGTATAAAAGCTGCAGCATCCTCATTAAAGTCAGACATGTGGATTCAATAAAACATAGGATGCTTTTTAATCATGAAGATTCTTCTTTCCACAGACTTTATTAGTCTTCCACCTTTCTGCTAACTGAAAACGTACTTCTAACATAAATAAATCTTTTCCCTTTTAATACTAATAGGAGATTATACTTTTGTTGATGGAAAAAGGGGGTTAAAATTCAGGGAACTAACAGAGCTAAAGGGCATTAAGCAGGGCTTATTTATTATGCATCATACAGGCACATGAATCATTCACGCCTGCCAGCACCGCAGAGGCTCCAGCCCATGGCAGCACAGCATCCACGAAGTCTGTGGAACCAAAGGCTTCCCGTGTCCCCTGAGCTCAACTGCCACACTCCCAACAACATTCAGCTCCCCCTGGACACGTACCCGCAAAATCTCTCTGCAGATGTAGGCAATCCACTCCTCCTTCAAGGTGTTCCCCTTCGTGTTCTTGATGAGGTCGGTGACGGAGCCCGCGCCGCAGAACTCCATCACCAGCTGCCAAAGGGAACAGGAATGTAATTAATGACAGAAATGTAATGCAGTGACACCACCAGCAGCATCCCCCGGGCTGCCTGACCCCAGGGCAGGACCCTGACACTGGCATTGCTGCAATGGGGACACCATGGTGTTATACAGAGACATCAGGACATCATCCTGAACCTACAAGCTTGTAATCCAGCCCGGGTTTGTTATAAAATGAAATAGTAAAAGGCTGAAAGGTTTGAAAGGCTTGTGGCCCTCCAGAAGATTGGGGGCAAGAAACAGGAAATAGTCCAGTGCTGAAAATCTGTGGATGAGATCAGAATCTCAAACCCTACCCTACTTTGTACTTCTGATCCATGTTTAGTATCAACAGCAGTAAAACAAAACTCTGCGTCTTGCATGTAAATTCTTCAGCTCTGAAAATACAAAGGTACCAAGGCAGATACTTGAAAGCTTCCTACGATTTAGGAACCAGGTGTACTTTTCATTTTTTATTTAACCAGAAGACCTTTGGTTCTGATCATACTTTTGAGCAGGAAACCTCCCTTGAGGGGAAGGTCTCCACGCAGCACCAGCCTTCCCAGCAGCCTTCCCTACTGCTCAGGTTGGTTCAAACACAACTGGCCATCACCACTTGTACCACTTCCAAAGTTTCAGAACATCAAATATAGAAGCGTAATGATCTAATCCAGCCCAAACTTAATCTTATCATTGAACAACTGTGAAATAAACGTTACAAAAATAGTACGGGATGTGAGTCTGCCTCGCAGGGATTTCGCAGATCCCCAGGGCGTGCAGGAGCCGTCAGCGTGCTCCAGAAAGCGAGCACAGCCCGTGTGTGCAACAAGCCTCCTCCAAGGCCTGTGCAAGTGCTTCTCTCAGATGTGAAACTATGTTTTCCGATTAGATCTGCTTCCTACTTGAAGATATTCCCTTGCTAGTGGTTCCTTGCCAGATTCTTCGATGCATGTTTAAAGTTTCTTATTGTATGAGGTTTACATGGCATTTAACGTTCTCCAAGCAAGTGACATCACTATTAAAAGCACAGGCCAAAAAGAGAATTAAAACGGCAGAAGAGTTACTCCTAACCAAATTGCAAAAATGCAGTGATTTAAGACTATCATAAATTCTAATGACCATAAAATCCAGACACAGGACTGCCATAAACCTTCAGGCTTAATAAAATACTTGAGCAGACTATACTTTACTTGGCTTTGACCATGCTCCTATCTTTAGTTTTGATGTTAAATTTCTGTTCTCTTCCTGAACTGGTGCTGAAAAATTCCTGGAATATCCCTGTTATGTCAAGAAAGTGGTTTCAAGAAATGGAAGAAGTGTATGGGTGACTGGCCAAAATCTGCCCCATGCAAAGGCAAGGAACGCACCTACAGTGCTTCCATCCCAGCAGGAGTCAAGCCATCCAGCTGGGTCACTGGGACATGGCCTAACTCATGGTTACTCATTGTCAGTGAACAGGGAATAATGGAACTGGTTTCAAAGTTGCTTTTCATCTCTTTCTTCCTTTTGGATCATTGATGTGTGGGGAATATCAGTGTCTGCACGCATTTCTGATTAAATGAACATTTAAGATACCACGGCAGCAAATTCAGAAATGAAAACCCTGGATGGCTGAGCCAGCCACAAAAATCGTGCAATCCAAAATGCTGCCCTCTCCAGTCCGCTTCCATGGAAATTCTTCCACAGGCTCCCACCAGGGTTTGGAACGGGAGGAAGAGGAGGGGTTTGCTATGTGTGTATGGCAATCATAACGCTTAAAAGAAAATTGAAGAAATCCCATTAAAAGTACACAGTGCATCCATTAATTTGCCAGATTATCTTTCTGGAGCTGGCAGTTGGCTTGGTCCTCTACCCTGCCCTTGATTTCCACACAGCAAAGATTAACTTCGCACCAGGACAGGAATAAATGGCCACCTGCTGATGTATCCCAAATCTGTAACTGTGAAATCTCCTGGAGATTAAATTAACAAAAACAGTGAGGAAAAAAAGTCACTGAAGGGGTGTTTCCAACTTGTTTTTTTAAGACATGCATAGTCCTGTAACATTCACAGGAAAATAATGTAGCCTCCAATGAGAGGAATCACAGGTGAAGGCTGGCCAAGGAGACACCAAGAGACCAGGTGAGACCTGACCCACAGCACTGCGTGTCCTGCTGGATGATGGAGCCCAACAACAATTAATGCACCCTGGAGTGGGCACAGGAAAATGATCAGGTCTTCTCAGAGAACCTGAGGGCTTGTTCAGCCACGCAGAGAATGGATGGTTATGGTGTATCTGTGTATACTGTCAACAGTAGGGACAGGTAAGCCCCAGGGAGGGAGAAGAACAATTTAGATACTGCCATAATATCAATTTATCAACATTAAGAGTATGTTTAGGCTGGAAAGCAATAGTCTTCCAGGAGAAAAATTAAAATGAACAGAAGTTCTTGCTGATTTTAGGGCAGAGATTCATACACTCAGAAAAGGCTTCAAATGGCAGCTGGATACTAAAATACTTCCTCGCCAGTCTCATACCTCTGGGTGAGTGCTTTGCCCTCACACACTTGCATCATTACCAATTTTCTTAAGGGATGAAGTCATGATGGAGTAAGACAATAAACTGGAAATGCATATTGAATTTCTATTAACTATAATTAAAATTATCATCAAGATGGGCTAAAGGTAAGATCATCTTCTGAAATTTAATTTGCAAGGACATTTATCGACGAAGTATTTTTAAATACAGTTCATTTAGCATTTACTTAGCTCTTCATACCAGAGTGACAGCAAACTTCACCAGCAAGGCAAATTCAGAAGCTGCAGCTGTAAATCTCTGTGTCCTGCTGCCTCATGAATTTTTTGTTTAAAAAGCCTTTGCAGTTTTCAAATCAACCACCACTTTCCTCAGTTTGGGAATGGCAAGACCTCTGCTCTGATCACTGCTGTGTATTACCTAGAAGAGCTAAAATCCAAGTACCTCCAGCACAGCAAACTCAATCCAACTGACAGTGAACTGCTCCAGCTTGTCCAGAGGAACTCCCCAAAATAAATCAAATCCTTTATTACACAAGACAAATCCTTCTGTGTTCCTCTTCCTCAGCCCAGGAACCATTTGACTTCTTTTAAGTTACAGAAAACAAGCACACAACACCCTCAGGTTAAATGCTGCTGGAAATCAATCCTTCTGCTGTGTGTGTAAACAGAACCAGGGTACAACATGGTCCCATACATCCAGGCCACCCAAATTTCCCATCCCACTGCTGGGCTGCCATACAGGAAAGTCCCTTATCACCCATATCATGGGACTTGGAGCCAGAGACAGAGCATTAAAAACACAGAGACCTTAATTTAGTGGATCAGCAGAAAAGCTGATGCCCATTTCAGAAATAGAAATAGCAATCAAATTGGTGTCAAGCAGCAAGTAAAATATTCTGCAACAAGGTAAGCCCAGGTTTTCATTGCCTGTATAGGTGCTGGGGTGGGAGCAGGCTGTGACACTGCAGCTGCACACCTGGGTGGGAGCACTGGAGTCAGCACTGCTCTGCTCTCGCCTCTCCAACACCAGCATCCAACTACTCTCACACGAATTCCTCAATAAATGACTTGCCTGGCTCTGTCCTGCCTGCACCTCCCTCCGTATCGAGGCCAGCCAAGCAATCCCTGGCCCTTGGGGAGGCAGCTGTCGCCACGGGTCCTGAGCAGGCTGAAGGCTTTGGGTTAGGGATGGCAGCAAAAGGAGCTGGGCTCACAGTCCCACAGTGTTTACAGCACTGACACTGCTTTGAAGAGGAGTGAGAGTTAAACAGTATTGGATTACTCTGCCAGACAGCAGCAGAAAGCTGTTCTGGTAACCCTGAGCTCTCGGTCAGGGGCTGGAGGAGCAACCCTAATCCCCCTGCACTCCCCTGGGACTGCAGAGCTTGGAGGGACTAGAGAGAGATACAGCTCAACTGAAAAATGACCCCTCTCAAATGTTTCATGATCTAGTTCCTGTGATGTAAAGAATCAGCAACAGCCCAAAAGTATTTTTCAGGGTATATATGCAGATTAAGAGCAATATCACTCAGAGCTGCACAGGTGTAACCCAGTGCTTCGACAGCTCATGCTCAATTTCCAATGGAGCCTTGCTGCCTCTGTTTTTGCTCTCTGGATCCCTGGTGTGACTCTGTTCACATCACCCTAAAGCAATTCAGTGGGCCCCTAGAGCTCAACACAGTGAAAAAACACATTGCAGCTACACAATCACAGCCCTGAGCACTGCACAGCTGCAGCAGTGCCACCCTGACCGAGGCGCTGTTCCCAAATCACCCTCATTCCCTTTTCCCTCACACTGCCCCAGATTATCTGCTACAGAGGACAACCTGGAGGCCACCCCACCACGTGGGTATCTGGCAAGCTGCCTATGAGCAATTTGTCCCCCTCGGTGACAGATGCGGCTGCGGGCAGGGTTGCCATGGCAGCCCATCCATCGAAGCCAGTGCTGCTGGCCCTGGGGACAGCGCTAGGCTATGCCCTGCCCTGGGTGGGCTCTGGGCTGCTGCCAGCCATTGCTGAGCCCCCACACTCTGCACAGCCCCTGCGTCTGCTGCCCGTGTGTGTGTGGGCTGCCCTGTCCATGGTCTCGGTGCACAGTGGACATCAAGGGCAGATGGCAAGTGTCCAGCAGAGTGACACCTCCGTGACCCTGCACACGGGCACAGTGTATGGGGATCAGAGAGCCTGCAGCTTCCAGCAGTCCTCAGGGCAGATCCTTCAGGATGGGGTCACCTCCCCCATCCAGTTCACACTTCCTAATGAATGCCTCATCACCCAGCATTTAAAAAAACACCCACCCCAAGATACCTCAAAACAACCCCCCCCGGGTTATGCACCCCATAACTTAGATTTGAGATGAGCAAGGGGAATCTAATGAGTTTAACTCCGAGAAGCAGCAGTTAACTGCTTAACTGGGTCCTCGTGCCCCCTGGGAATTTCCCCAGTTTCTGCAGCCCACCCTCACCCTGTCCCTTTGTACCAGAGCAGCAATCCCTCACCCCAGCCAGAGAAAAGCACAAACCCTCCCAAAGATCCACAGCACCCCAGAATGCAACACATTATCCAACATAAGAATAAACCTACCTCATATTTTTAAATTTCTTTTTAAATGTTCCATAAAGTTTGTCCCTATGACTTTTACTTAATTTTTTTTCTTTTTTTGCCTAACATAGCAGATTTGTGATGCATCTACTAAAATCCACACAGCTCCTTAATTTCTGAAAACAGGGTTGTTTAGTGAGCTTGAGCTCATCTTTCAGGGCAAGTGGCTGCTGTAGAATGCAGCAGCACCACCGACAATACTTCATGTCAGAAGCCTGCCACGTTTCTGAGAGATCTTAATCTCCACTGAAAGAGTTCCCTATTTTTTATTTCCGTATCAGCCTCCCAAGTGTCGATAAAAAGAATTACTTGGGCATTATCAGAAACCATTTTATTTCAACAAAGAGCCAATGAAAAATAAACAAGCCTTTATCTGTGAGGCAAGACTGATAGAGTTCACACAAGTCCTAATTCAATCAGATCCCAAAACAACAGCTATTTAACACAGGGGCACCAGCACACCTCTCCTCCAGGGCTGGGGAGCTTTCCCAGGAATATCTGCACCAGACCCAGCACTGGGCATAGACTTAAAAACCCCCTCACACCCCAGTGCAAGAAAAGAAGCTTTTGAAAAAATCTTTTTCATTAACCCATGAGAAAGGCCCCAAATTGGAAGGAGGGGTAGCAGTCTGGTAGAGAAATCAGATTATCTAGTCTGCCTTGCCCAGGGGGCAAGAACAAGCAGCACAGCTGGATGATGAACACCTTCACTCCTTGCACGACCAGGGAAAACACAGGTTCCCCTCCTAACTTGAGGCATGTGAAGGTGACACAGCATGTACAGCCTCCTCTGCTGCGCCATGGTGATGGGGATCGACAGAAGAATCATAGAACATCCTGAGCTGGAGGGGATCCCACAAGGACCACTGAGTCCAACTCCTGATCCTGCACAGAAAAGCTCAAAGAATCCCACCCTGTGCCTGAGAGCTTCAAAACACTGCTTGAACTCTGTCAGGCTTGGTGCTGTGACCACTTCCCTGGGGAGCCTGTTCCAGTGCCCACCTACCCTCTGAGAGAAGAATCTTTTCCTAATATCCCCCTAAACCTCCCCTGACACAGCTCCACACCATCACTCATCATGCCATGCCTCTTAATCCACAGAGTTCTCTAGTGAGCTTTTCTTTCTAAAAGTTTGAGCTGTTCTTTTATTGACACTCTTGTATGCCAAGAGCCTTTTGTACCGGAGCTGGAGGAAAGAAACAAAACTAAACCCTGTTGCCTGGTCAGAGTACACAAGGACCAGACCCAACCACTGCAAAGGCACTGAGCAGAGGCCAGCACCAGGGAGGGCTCCTCTCATTACTGGGACACTTGGCACACAGTTGGTGGGGTTTTTTTCCCCTCCAGGCACTCCTGCAGCACAAGGAGAAACATTGTGGGTTGTTTTAGTATTTCACTTAAAAAAAAAAAAAAAAATTATAAACCGGCCAAAGCCAAATGGAATTTCATGGGATGAAAAAGCATTTCTCAGCTTGACAGCTTTCGCCTCGCTGAATCCCAGGCCAGCTGCAAAGAACATGCTTTTTAAGAGTTCCCACCAAAAATAACCTGAACACCCAGGCTAGGAATGCCCCTGAAGTCCAAGCCCCCAAGTCTTCCCAGTAATTCAGTGTACCAGAAAGTCTTGGGGAACAAAATGGCACAGAAGTCCATCAACTGCTGCTTTCTCTTGGGAAGAATGTCCTCTTAAACCCCTCCAGTTCCCACTGGATGCTCTGGCATGTGGATACAGCAGCAAACAGCTGAAGTCACTGAATGTTTTGCTAAAATAAAGCCTATGTTGTACAGGAACTGTAGGGAAGAGTTTGCTGCTGCTCTTCAGCATCTCCATGGTCTCCCAGGTGAACCATGGATATTTGTTACCCCTGAAAATTCAGGCTGTAGCAACCTTGCTCAGGCACAGAAAAGCTTTGGAAATCACACATGGGTAAGGCAGAACTGACTGGATTTATAAGACTGCGAGGAAATAAAGACTTTTTAGACTCCAGGACAACAGCCAGGTTATTGTATTGACAATAACTCCAACGTAGCCTTCTCTCCAGCAGACCCCTAAGGAAAGCAGGGTCCCACACTGCTGTTCAGATGGCCACAGGCACTGCAGGCTGCTTCTCCAGAGACTCCAACCAGCACAGCCAAGCTCAGACACAGCACCACAACTTTAATTAATTTTACAGCAATGGCCAGAGCCCTGACCCGCGGTGCCACTGCCCTGCCCAGCCCCCTGAGCGCCAGCTGCCACCAAAGGGAGTGGGCTCTGATGCTCTGTCTCTCCACAGGGATAGAGTAGATTTAAACTCCATCCTCCATGCTCTGGGAATGCTGAATTAATAACTGAGAAGCCCCTGACAAGAGAAGCAGCAGGAGGAGGCAGCTGAGGATTTACGGACACACAAAGCAGCCTGGTGCCCTTCAGCAACGTCAGGCATCTCCACTGAAGAGGCTGAGCAGCCACAGACTTCCCTGACATCCCCTCGCTGTCCCCCTCCTCTTTATCCTCCTGCACCGGCTCCATGAAGCACAAGAGGCAGCCCCAAGAGCTGGCAGGAATCACCCAGCATCCTCCCCAGCCTCCATCTTCCCTCCATCTTCTGCTCCCGGCTCCCTCCAACTGCCAGAGGATGGAATGATTTTCAACTGAATATTGTAACAAAGATATTGCTGATGACACTTCAGAATAGAAATGGGTTTATCATCAGCCTGCAAAGATTTTATGGCAAAACGGAGAAGTGCTTTGCAATGCAGCAAGAGCCTTTTTAAAAGTCATGACTTCAAAAAAGATGGATGCAAAATGAGGAGTTTTGTGTAAATTGGGTGCTGGTAAGAGGACAAGCCAAAGTAAATAACCTGTGTCAAATCCCAGTTATTTTAAAGAAAAGAAAGGAACTTACCCAGAGCTGATCATCCATTCCTGGTGGGTTCTTTTTAATAAAAGCACCATAATACGTAGCAATATTTCGGTGGTGAGAATACTTCTTCAGCATGTTAATTTCTTGTTTGATCTCTTCCTCTTCATCCTGGGATGAAGTGAAAAGAAAATAAAAACAGAGGCATTAGGACACCACACTTCACAGGCTCCCAGTTCTCTTTGTAGGTGGGTGAACTTCCAAGCACCCCATGCCTGGCTGACCTCTCCCAGCTTTTCTGCACCATTTTTTTACAGCCACTTTGCGGCAGATCCTAGGAGCCTGAGAGATGGACTGGAGGCTCAGCCATACTGCGTTACCCCAGTGATGCATCACACCCTCACAGACACACACACACCAGAGGCTCAAGAAGGTGTATTTCTAGAAACCACTGTATGGCAGAAGCGCTCCTGTGCTCCCAGCCCTCTGGCACATTGCTCCTGCCCACCCTGGAAGCAGCACAAGAACCTCTGGGGACACCAGGAGATGCTTGTGGTGGGGTGGCACCACATGGGGAGCACGCAGGTGCTGCCAGTCCACAAACTCCATAAGACTAACTCAGTCCTGGTCACAAGCACCATTCCCATGGGCTGTCGCATTCCCTCTCTGTCCCATCTGCAAAGTGGCATTAGCTGAAGCAGCCGAGGCAGAGGAGCCACACCAATACCCGTTTTGATGTCCCACCTCTTTGTTCTCACACCCATCAAACATGCCCTGGTTTTGTTTTAAGCTGACTGAGTTCCAGCCTGCTGTATTTCCACAGGCACCACTTAGCACCTCGATGTCAATGAGCTTTATTATAAAGGACCCGAAGGGCTGTTTGCTCTTTATTTCCCTTTATTGCCCTCGTGCCCCTCACCTGCCTCTCCTGACCTCAGTTTTACAAATGGGCAAAGGACAAGACAGGCATAGAGCAGCAGAGCTGGAGGAGCAGCTCTTCTCGAGGAGCTGTGCCCCCTGACCAGGTGTCACACAACATGGACAGAAACACACCTTTCTTCCCAAAACACCATGGGAAGTGATTTAGCGACCACACTCTTCCATTCAGGGAAGAACAGCAAGAGTGAGGACAGAAGGAACAAGTACAAGAAATACCGGGATAGAGCTTGCATAAACAACCTCCAGTTTTATTTTCACTAAGAACACAGAGGGTATAAGCACCAAAGAGGATGAAGAACAGGCTCAAGAAAAACCAAGAAAGCCTGGGAACTATTCTGGAAGAACCTTTACCACCTCTCTTCTCCAAGCAGTCAACACAGCTTTGCTTGTTTTCATTTGCCCAGGAAACCAGGATATAATGTGAAGTTTATCAGGTGACAGAGGTGATTTTTTAAATTGCCCTTTGCAACAACAACTAAAAAGCAGTTGGATGGTCACAGTGCTGGGAGGAGGGAGCAGCACTCAACACAAAATCCCTCCAGATCTCTGAGCACCCAGCCAGCTTTTCAATCATCCCTCAATTCATGCCTGGCTCTCTAAGAAAAAATGGTGGCAAGGCAAAGGGACACTTGGTCTAAAGTTTTATTTTAACTTCATCTTCAAGTTGAAGAACTCAAAATGGGTGGAAAAAGGCTCCAATGCAGCAGAGCTGTTGATGGCACCTGAGGTCATGTCTGTTATGGTCAGGCTTGGGTGCTCCAGGCCAACCTCGTGCTCCAAGCAGGACTACTGAGAGCAATCACTCCCAGCAAATCCAGCAAGAGAGGGAAGAAAAAGGAATCATTGCAGGAAGCTGCTGCAACAACTTCAATCCCTAACCCAACAAAGCCACAGGCCAGGCTTTGCTGCCACACTTTGCCTCCATCAATCGATTCTGTTACAGCCATCGTTGGAAGTAGGTCACGCAGCACACAGCAGGACCAGTCACTGGAAAACGAATCTCGGCTCTTAATTCAGAGATAGCAGCTGCCCATACTGATGAAGTGCTGTAATTTGAGGGCCTCAATTCTGCAATCTTCCCCAACAGATAATTAGTAAATGCAGGGATGAGTTAAACAAAGCACCATTGTCAGGAGCCTGTGGGGGTTTAGGGCAAGGCACGTGGTCAGGATGAAATGCTGTCTGGGAGCTCACTGAACACAGAATCATCATGGTTTGGGTCAGAAGAGACCTTAAAGATCACCTGGTTCCACCCCCCCACCATGGGCAGCAACACCTTCCACTAGAGCAGGCTGCTCAGAGCCCCATCCAGCCTGGGCTTTACACTCCAAAAGCTGCAGGTGGCTATGGCTGGCATGACCACACTAATTCTGTTCTCTGCTGACTTCTGAAAGACACATTGTCATCAGGGATATCCTGGAAAAACAGGTGGGATGGAAGGTCAGGATCAATTGAAGCAGCAGCAGCACTGAAATTGTGTGTGAGGAGGAGCTGAGGGACTGAGTTTGGGTTTTCAGCAGCAGGCTTTGCACTGAGCCTGAAGCAAACATGGCTGTAGGCACAACGCAGGGACCAGCTTTAGAAATTCCTCCAGAAGCGATGTCCAGGACCATTCCTGCAGGGGCTGGAGGACACGGCTCTAGATGTGACTCCAGCACTAAGGGCTATGGCGCACAGCCAGCCCTTACCATGGCACAGGTTTGTTTGCATGGCCTTCATCATGGTCACTGCCCATCCTGCCCAAGCCTGGTCCTGCCATGAACGACCGTTCTCTGCCTAAAAGCAGCCTAAGGGGAAAATAATTAAATATCCAAAAACTTCATCCCATGACAAATGTCTGATTTGCTACCTTGTACATTCAGATATGAGGCCCAGCTTTGCAAGGCAAAGTTTTAGAACAGGGACATCTACTTAAAGATGTGTATGAAATTATTACTGGGCAATATCAGATTTCAGGTACTTTTCTCCAATATCTTTCCTTGAAAGTGATGGCATTCAAAACCACTGAATTAAGTGTGGATTCAAATTTAAGCCTATGTTTGGCCTCAAAGTAATATTTTGATTTCTGAGCTTAAATTCATTCCAACATCAGACTTCATCCCATGGGAATTTCGCTGCTATTTATGCCATGGGTTTATGCTTGGTGGGTCTGCCTATTCCCTTAGAGTCTGCTTCCCACGGGAACGAGATAAATGGCACTTGTAGATACTGCAAGTACACAGGAACAAATCTCATTCACATTTCCAGACTTATTTCCACACATCATTTCACCTGTTAGCACTAAAAATAACCTGGATGAAGGTCCCATAGATATTAATACCACAGCATCTAAGGTATTTCAAAACAGATTCCCAAGGCCAGCTGACTGCTTTCACAGAGAGTCATTTCTGTATGTGCTGAGCTCCTGAAAGCTGATTTAAAACATTAACTCAAAATTTAAGGTGGGTAGATTGTGATCGAATTCTAATTTTGAAATGTGTTATTCTAGTTAAAAAAAAAAAAAAAAAAGACAAAACACAATAAAACACATTCTTATTTCCAAGCCTGGCATTGTTTCCAGTGCAGGAATTTTGGGAAGGATAGTACTGCACTTAAAAAAAAATTACTCAAGAAAAAGCATCTTCATGCCACGCTCCTAAATGTATCTGTTTAGGGTTTTAGGAATCACAGCAACTCATTTTTGATTTTGTGGTAACTGGGAAATGGTCAAACCATCCTTCCCCCTCAGTTTTGTTACCCATTTAACAATTTGTAAGTTCTTGGTTCTCTCAGTCTGACACTGAAAGAGCCACCTGTGAGACCAGGTTAGTACGTTTTTTTCCTCTTTATCAGTAGGATGCGCAGGAATTATTCAACTTGCCTCGTGAAGTTATTCATGACAATACTTGCAACATAGTTTTGGTGAACAAAAGCACTTCAGTGAAAAACATGGATGCAGAGAAACAGAAACGAGTTATGAATACATGATCCTGTTGCTACTTTTGATAAGGGCATGTGTGATATGACAAAGGGGGAATGGCTTCAAGCTGCCAGAGGGCAGGGTTAGATGGGATATTGGGAAGAAATTGTTCCCTGGGAGGGTGGTGAGGCCCTGACACATAGTGCCCAGAGAAGCTGTGGCTGCTCAACCTCTGGAAGAGTCCAAGGCCAGGTTGGACAGGGCTTGGAGCAACGTGGGATAGTGGAAGGTGTCCAAGGGGTTGGAACGAGATGAGCTTTAAGGTCCTTTCCAACCCAAACCATTCTATGATTTTCTTCATATTTTATTCAGGCATTTAAAAGAGCTGCTGCTGGAACTGGATGCTGCATTGTTTCAGCATGGAAGTAGTTTATCTCCAAAACTCTTCCAGATAAATTTTTTTTCTCATATTTGTTAAAACTAAAATCACTCAATGGCACGTATCACATTAAGACAAAGGGAATTTACTTCCCAGGAACACCAGTCTTCCACCACCCCCACGCAATATCACACCCCATCCCCTTTCCCCTCTTATCTGTAATTCAAGGATGCAGGAGGAAGAGGATACATTACCCCGGTGACGTCCATAACCTTAATAGCAGCAAGCTGGCCTGTTTTGACATGACGACCCTGCAAAAGAAAAGAGAGAAGTTTGTTTGGTTTTTTGCAGTGACAATGTTTTCCTCGCAGTGAATAATATCCTTAAACAATCTCCTCGCCCTGGCAGCATCCACACATTATTTGTTGCTTTTTCAAGAGCATCTTCACAGCAGCCATGATGAGAAAGCAATTCCCTCCCCTTCCTCCTGCCATTACAATTAATTAGTACAGGGCCTTCAGTGCTGTATTTTCCTGGCAAACAAGGGCTGGAAACACCCTTTAATGTTCAGCCATGCACAAAAAAACAGCTCTGGGCCTCTCCTGAGCACAGAGCATGACTCGGCTGGAAAAGGGCTGCTGGAGCTGAGATGATGGGAATGTGCTGTACCCACAGTGCCTTCAGTCCACTCGAGTCCCAGCTCCAGCTCTCATGGACCTGGGGATACACCAGGGACTCCTGGTCTGCAGGGCATCATATTCACTCTGACCAGTAATTTATTTATTTTTGGAAAGCCTTGGTTAGCAGGCTAGCGAAGTTTTTAAGATTTTCACCAACTGAAAAAGATCAGCAAAGCACTGCAATGAACTGTTTGTTGCACAGTGCTCGACTACATTAATCCTAATGGAAAAATGCCTGGGAGAGATGGTGAAAATATAAAAGAGCTCCAACTATTTATGGGGTCTTAAAACCAACACAACTGCTATCAAGCAAGACAATTCCCAGCCTTTCCTCCTTTCCCGAGAAATGGATCACCCAACCTCATATCCAAATTGCTCACATCAAATCATTCCCACCCCCAACTGGAGGACATGTGCTGTGCTTCCAAACCAGGCAGTCTGAGGAAAAGATGCTTTTCGTCCAGGAATGCCAGCAAATGCTGATCCTAACAGGAAAGCTGGGAGGCAAAGGGAAGCACCTCTATTTCCCAGTTTATATTCCTATTTACTATGGGAGCTGCCCATGGCCCCATCATGAGAGATATGGTGTGGAAGACACACAGGGAATGGCAGCTCCTGCCCTGCAGCATTGATAATTAACACACCAAGGACACAACCAGGAGCAAAGGCAGAGAGGGGTCAAGCTGCAGCATGGCAGAAACAGGGAAAACCAGAAGCTTTTCCTAAATTGCAGGCTCCTCCTGCCCCCACATCAGCGTGCATGTGGATGAGCTGGGGTTTGTGTCAGGTCTCCCAGACCTCCTGCAGGCTGGATATGGTCTTTCACACCATCCTGCCTCCAGCAGGAACCCCAAATTACCAGACATGGGAACCTCTCCCTGGTCCCTCAGGTTTCCAGGCACGCTGGGAAGCAAACCCACGCGCCGGCTGTGGAGCAAGGCAGCATCATCTTCTCCAAATTTATGACTTCACCAGGAAGCCAATTCACCCACCAGGGCTCCTCGCTCATTTATTAACACAATTTATATGTCCTGAGCAACCGCATGTTCTAACAGCGGAAAAAGAGCTTTATTTTAAAATATGTGCAACATAAAAAGTAATAAAACCAAGCGCAGCCCAGCAGCCCCGGGCTGCGGCTGAAGCATCCCCTGGATGCGGTCTTCGGGAAGGAGGGGCACGTCGCTAGACACCATCTATTTAGACAGCATGATCTGCAGAAACAAATCCTCCTCTTCCTAAATTCATCCTTGTTTGCTTGCCCAGGAAGTCCCCATGTGTACTGACACTTTAATTAAAGCCCACAGAGCACTCGCAGGGTAAACACTTGGACCATGGCGTGCCCCATCTCCCGTGAACTGGAGGAGGAGGAGGGGGAAGCAAGCTGGGGCATTTCAAACCATGGATTTAGGAGTTACACCTGCCTTCACCTGAAGCAACACCACCTCATTTTATATTTTAAGGAAACGCCCCAGCCTTGCCAGTGAAGTGCTGCTGCTTCTCTCAGTACCAGCAAAGGGGAAATTGATCCCTACGTGCCCACAGCATCCTTCTCCCAGGAATCTGCTGCCTCCTTGCACGCCTCCCAAATATTTACAGACAATGGTAATAACTTAATATCGTGTAAGCATTTACCAAAACAAAATAAACCGCTTGGAAACATATGTTAATGTAAGCCATGAGGGGCACTTAGTCACGCAAAAATCAGGCGGAGTAGAACCAGTAAGTGCTCAGCTTGGGATGTTGTAGCAAAGATTTGCTTTTTCTGTAGTTGTTCATGACAATGGATTGTAGAGCTTCACCCTGGCAGATGAAGCCATCCAGGGAAAACAGGCATCTCCTCACCAGTCAACCATGCCTTTTAATTCAACCTACTGCTCAGCACTGAGACTTGCTGTGAAACCTTCATAAACAGTTAAGAAAGCCCAGTTGATTTTTACCCTACTGCAGATGTTCTTGAATTTGCAATAAAGATACAGACAGGCTGGAGGAAGACACTGAGAACTGGAAGTGAGAGATGCAATGGAGGAATTAAATCAACATCCAACTTGTACCATTAAAAGGTGCCATGGCAGCAATAAGCCCCTCGGACAGCATTGACCACCAACCACCTCTGGCCCCTTGGCCACGCAGATTCCAGTGCCTGTGCCCAAAGCCTGGAAGCAAGACCAGAAGCACCCATGCCCCTGCAGACTGTCCAAAGTATCCAGTTGCCTTGGGTAGTGGAGCCACTTGTGCCAAAGCCCAGGCAAGCTGAAACTGGGAATTAATTAATGTCTAGTGTTGAATTGTCCAGTGTTAATCTCTGCTGATGTACGGACACTACAAATGGGGATTGGGGTATCGAGATAAGAAAAGCACCAAAAGGCCCCAGATGTGATTCATTTCCTTTCTGCTTGTCCTCCACCCATCAAAACTTGATGTTTTTTTCCTTTAAACTGTCACCACAGCAGTGCCCTCCACTCAGAAACCACACAAAGACTGAGCCCAATTCCTGCTCTCAGGGTCAACTCTGCCTCCTTTACACCAAAGATGTGCGTCCAAAGAGGCAAGAAGTGTTGAAATTCAGCAGAAAATCTCCACTTTTTCAAAACTCCCCCATTTTGGTGCCCCCATGGGGATGCTGGAGAGGGTGCAGCTGCCTGAAGGCAAAGCTTTCAGGAGGATGGGACCTTCCTGGGTAAAACAGTCAGTAACTTTGGTCACCCCATGTTGGCTGTTCACAGTCAGCACTGCAAGGTTGGAAGGAACGATGCCAGCCTCACGTGGGGTACAGCTCCCAGAGGCCTCAAACACACAAACATCCTCCAACATCTCCCTGCTCTCGTCCCAAAGCAAGTTCTGCCCCTGGCTCTTCATCTCCATGAATTCAGCACTGCTACAGACACTGATGGCTGTAATGGCATAAAACATACAGGTGGAAATTTGAGCTACTAAAGCATTTCCTCCTCTCCAGATTTGCTGTCAAGGTTCACTTGGGTACAAACCCACATTTCAGCCTCAGGATTATTCAAGCATGATCTTCAAAGCTGCCACAATTTTTAATTAAACATCCATCTGAGCATAAATTCATGCTCCTAATTACTCTCAAAACATTATATCAACTATCACTAACTTGATAATGTCAAGTATTAAGACTAATTTCTACAAATGAAGCAGGCACAATGAGTTTTTTCTTCAAAGGTTGTGGTCCTCGCACTCCATAAAGTGTAATGGACCAGCACACAATGAGAACATTGGTAAATGCTTTTAAACATCAATTGATGCATTCAGGCATTATATTTACTAAATAAATAAACCCTGGCCTCAATATCAGCCTTTGTAGACAACAACGGGATATCCTGGTCTAAAATTCAAGTCCACATTTTAAGGACAGAAAGGATGATTGATTGTCACTTTTTAAAAATTTTCCTTGCACAAACACAGATTTCACCTCTAAGCAAAAACTGCAATTTCTGTACCCAGAAATGTATTCTATTATCATATTTACTTAACTCATGCTGTTGGCTTTTATTCATCCAACAAAATAAATGATCCACCACCTGCTGCAACCAGTGGGACACAACCAGAATTGTCACTTTCTTGAGAAATGCAGAGCTCCCATTTCCTTCTGCCAGGCAGAACAGCATTTCTTACACTTCCCAGCCTGGACACGCAGCCTCTGACGATCCATGCATACAAAATCCCCACTGCAGGCACTTAATGGAGTAACCATGTTGTATGTCTGATACTTTCAAGCAAAACACTTATAATCCAACCATTTTGTACTCCCCTTACTTATGCTGCATGTAAATATCAAAACGAGTGGGATTAGGGTGCTCTTGCAAGGCATTGCTGAAATTTCGACATGCACAGCCCTGCTGGGACCAGACCACAATGCTAGCCCTCCCAAATGAGGAACACTGTGTCTCATACAGAAATCTCAGTGAACTGAGACAAACAACAAAAAGTCTCATAAAAGTCCAAATATTACCACTTTGGCAGCAGTGCAGCCTCCCAAATAAATTTCTTCCATTACACTTCTGTTGCAGTTGAAATACGGAGCCTGGTGCCAGCAGCCCAATAACCACTCTTTCTACTGTCCAACTCCTGCCTCCAAACCCAGCCATCAGGCAGCACATCCTCAACGCTACCACATCCTGCATATTCTTCCTACAACAGGAATGGCACAGGACACCAGAGATTTTACCAGGTTAGAAGTCCCCAGTTCCCTTTGTCTGTGTTAACATATAATTTTTGATAAGTGTCATGGAAAACTCTGCCCAACCCTCCTTCGGCGCATGCACCATTCACTGGTGAGTCTCATCTCCTCCAGAGTCTGTTTCAGCATCCAAGACCTTTTGAAGTGAAGATCTCCTGGGATGGGCCAGAAATTCACACAGGTCCGTGGTCCAGGTCCTGCCAGTTCCTTGTTTTCCTGTAGTTCAAGGCCATCCAGGGACTCAGTTCAAGATTTTTAGCATGAAGGCACTTTAGCGCTAATGCACTGAAAACTGCATGCAATTTTTCCTGGGAGAAGGAACTTTACCTTCCAACGGGAGCTGTGAATCTGAACTGCCATCCTGCTGTACATTAGACCATTTTATAGCACCTGGCATGATTTGTTCTCAGCTTTTACAGAGTATAGGCATATTTATGTACTTGGTTTCCCATTGAAAAATATCCTGAGGGTGCCAAAATTCCTTCTCCAACTAGTCTGAGGGGCTAAAATACTTACTGATGTAAAAAATAGGCTTATTCTAGTGTGAAAATTCAGCAATCTCCAAAACAAGCTGGCTAAAAATGATGTACCCAAGCTTTGCACTTGCTTTACATATCTCTTCAAATACATCTGAAATAAATCCACATATCTGAGAATGTAATTAATACACTGAGTACTCTGCATAGCAGACCAGCATAAGAAAAACTGAGTCATATAACAGGATGGGGAAAATGTTTATTTTGACAAAGAGTAATATATCTCTTTGATTAAAACAGATTAAAACATGGGCTAAACCTTATTGTTGCTTAACTCCAGTACTGGGAGGGGGATTTCAAGCCAGTAGGGACTCAGAACATCCCTGCAGGCTGGGGACCAGTCCTCAACCTGCCCCAGGGATTCAGCCCCATCTCTCTGCTTTATTGCAGTGGGAGCTTTTTGATAGAAGCAGCATGACCACAGTGGCAGTGTCCTTCCTCCACACCCTTCCACCCCTCCATCATTCCCTAGGTTCACAAACAGCTCTGCAGAGATTCAGAGAGATCCCACAGGTGCCACTCAAGGCACCAATGGATGTGACTGACTTATTGCAGTTCCTTTCCATCTGGGGCAAACTCCACTTAAACCTTAAACCACTCCCTGTTCCCCCAGACTTCAACATACTCTCTGCAAATGGCATCCTCCAATACATGTGGCACACCCGAAAAGCCCAGGATATGACACCAGAAATGGAAAACCTATGAAAAACAAACAAAAAAAGATGCATCCAGTGGGGTTTTTTTTGTTGTTTTGGGGTTTTTTTTGTTTCGTTTTGTTTTTTTTATTTGTTGTTGTTTTGTTTTTTGTTTTGTTTGTTTGTTTGGGGGGTTTTGTTTGCTTGTTTTNTGTTTTTTTGGGTTTTTTTTGTTTTTTTTTTGGTTCTCAGCTGGGCATTTTTATCAATACTTCAGTTTGGACTAAACAACCACAGCTTCCCGTTGGAAAAGCCTAAATCTGCTCCCAGCACAGACGTCTCTAATTGCACAGGGCCAAGCTAATGCTCTGTGCTGACCCAACAGAGCTGATCTTTGGACTGAAGTGTTTCCAGTCCTCTGTATCAATCCAAGCTCCGATCAGAACCCTGCAGCTCAGAAAGCTGCAATTCCATTACTGCAGCTCCACAATAGCTGTGACGTTAAGTAAAGAAGGCAGGATTATTAGATTTACAAGCTAAATTGTTAAATTAGCATATTATTCATCTCCAGAAATAACATGCACTACAGCATATAGGTGAGCAAGACTACAATCTTATATTCCCTATATAAGGAAAACACATTCCTTACTCCAGTGCTTGTATTTATTCCATTCTCTATCCCTCTTGTAGTTCAAATGAAGCTGGAGACTCCCACCTCCAGCTCAGGAAAATCCGAGAAGGTTTAAGTAGTCCAAAATCAGCACCAGAGGGCCCGAATCCTTCCAGAAGCTTCTGCAGATGGTTCCTCTACACATGGCCTGCCCTGTGTAGAGGAACCATCTAATTTCTACTTCTAATCTACTTCTAATTTCCACCCAGGGAAAACCAGGGGTTAGAAAGCATGTCCCCCCTCTCTGTGGCACCATTTAACATCCCACACTGGCCACGTCAGGCTGGGCATCTCCTCCATGGTCACACCAATGACTGTGACAGATTTTGCCCACAAGTGTTTGAAGACGCAGGTTTTGAAGGTCTGCTCTTCATGGTCACAGCAAACCTTGAGGCAGAGCAGATTTCAAGGTGTTTCTGCATTTGTCAGGGCCTTCCCAGAGCCCAGGAACCAACGTTGCTCTGGGAAAGGGAGGTCAAAGCCTCAACAAGAGCAGGTCTAGGCTGCAGAGGAGTAGGCTGAGCACCACAGCATGGAGCAGAGAGATGGAGATCACCAACAGATAGAATACACACCAAAAGTGGGGTTTAGGAGCAGCCTACAGAAACCTGAGGCACCAAAGGACTAAAGAGACCTTTTTTTTTTTAAAGTATATACATGGCTCAAGCAGTGTCTTAGGAAAATATTTGCTGAGTTGGTCCCACAGTGAAGGCGGCAGGATTCAAAGGAGCATCGGTGGGATGAAGGAAAGCGATGCCACCATTTACCACTGAACCCCCTGCAGCCTCCCCAGGCCCTCTGTGAGCTTTGCTCCCTGCTCCAGCATTCCCAGGTCCAACAGAGGCAATCCCCACGAGTCTCTGCCAATGGCAGCAGCCCATCAGCTGCAGCCCCCAGGCACGGAGGGCAGCAGCCAGGCCTTGGGGTACTCCTTCCCCTCCCACACAGCCTGTCCTCCCTTTGCCCCAGCTCCTCTGCAAGTGCACATTTTCACAGCTACAAGGAGGCAGCACAGCCTGTTCCCAACAACATTAGTTCATGACAGCCATGTTATTACCACCCCTTAACACCCCCACTGTGCTTCTGTTTTCACATCGCTGCCTATTCAACACTGCAGTATTCATAACTAAAATTAAATCTGCCTTTAGGAGACCCACAAGGCACCTTTCGCACAGGCCATGTCTCGATAGCAGCACCAGGTTGTTCCCTCCAGTGGGAAGCACTGAGCTGTGGAGGGAACAGCGCTGCCTGGACCACCCAGTACTCTCTAGGGAGACACCTGGCTCTCAAGGGTGGCCCAAGAAACACCCAGCCTCCTCCAGTGGGCCAGGCTATCCCACAGCTGGCACCTTCCTCCAGAGCCCTGCTGCCTGACAGGGTGCCACCACAGGCCTGGCCAGGTCTGGGCAGCAGTAGGGAGCTGTCACATCTGCAGAATGCCCCGCAGATCCAGATTTCCACACGCTTTTGCTGTCTGCAACTCACATCCAACCATTTCTGCGTGGTCCCAGGACACCTTGGCTTTACCATGGCCAGAACCACTTCACCTTCAACAATCAAACCCAAACTCCAGGATGAGCCCAGCAGCTTCCAGGGCAGCAGTTCCCATCACAGGGGAAGCTGGCTCTGTGCAGGACACAGGAATAGGCACATCCCAGGGAACTTCTCTATAACAACTGGGGTTGCTCATAACTTTAGATCATAAACTCAGGATGAGAATGAGCTGCTGTGTCCAGAGCTCAGGGGCACCAGCACAGTCTCTACAGCACTGTGTGTTTTGGCAGCTGCTGCTATTTCTCCTGTACTTCTAGAAAACCAATTTCCTTCCAAAGAGATTGCTCCTAACCCCCTGCTTCAGGGTAGACAGGGCTTAATGCCTACAAACGTGTGCCGCTGGCTGTCATGGCAATCCATCCCAAAATACTGATGGACACAAGGTACCCCTCAGGCTTTTGGTACCCCATTTATCTGTGCCACACATTAAACAGCTGCTTTTCAACGTCTGAACTGCCACCTGCTCTTGAAGCCATTCTCCAAATCACTGACTGTCTTGCAAACTGAATTTTAAAAATGGCCCTTACAGAAAAAAACACTACACACAGTGACAGAAATGTCGTTTCTGGAAACACCTCTGCAATGCCATCTGCTTGACTTCGGCTCTAGTTTCATAGTAGCAAGATCCAATTTTGGAGGTGGCGTGTAAAGTGCAAGGTGATTTTTCAACCAACAAACAGCAGGGAGAACCACTTTCTGTGAACCTGAGTGCTTGGCATCCTCTCTGGCAGCAGGGATGGACGGCACTGGCGGCAGGAGACAGCAACAGGGGAGCCAGGTAACACAGAGGCATCTGTTATGTAGAGCTGGTTGAGGGATTTGTGCTTTTTTCTGTCCCTGTGTAAGAAAAATTTGAGTACGAAGGAAAGCCCAATATCTGTGGTGTTTTCCCAGCCATTTAATTCAAGAAATTTATCTCTGTGGCTGTCAATGGCTTTTCATGAAGGGATTCCATTGCATTTCATTGACTTGCCAATGGCACAAACCAACCGTGTCCATGTTCCCACGAATCACCCCAGCTGACTGAGCAGCCCAGCCTGCACTCCCAGCCACGTTTTTCCTGTTCCCTCTGTTTCTCCACGCTACTGCAGGGCAGTACTCTTTTATCTCAGCTCACAACACAGTACAGCTGCCCATGCTGGCTCCTGTTTCTCTGCAAAGATGATGATCCAGGACGTGATCCCACCATGGATCTCTCTGGACACCTCAGCAGGGGTTATCAAGGCAGTTAAATGGAACTCTCACCTGTCACCCCCACCAGCTCCCCAACTCTCTGCTTGCGGAAAAGAGTCTGAACACACACCCACCAGCTTCATTTGTGCACCAACCCTAACACCTCAAATCTAGTAGAAATTCAGGGAATTCCAAGGTCCATTGCTGGTAACGGCTGAACATGCACATCATAAGGCAGGATGTACATCCAGTCACCTTGAACCACTTTCCAAGCAAGCCATCCTTACAACTCTTCCACTGTCTCCCTCTTTGAGCCTTTTCAGTCCTGCAAACACTTGGATCAGCACAGATCTAACCACCCTGATTCCTGCCCACAGGGCAAGGCTGACTGGCACCTGAGCCAATTCACACATTCAGGCTTCACTCATTCATCAATCACGAGCTGACTCCAAGTCCCTGTCTCAGGGTGGTAGAAGTAACAAGAACATGCTGATAAAGGTACTTAAGTTTTATGGGGCTTAGGAGAAAATGCCACAGCTGCCAGAAAGTCTCACATAAATCTCTTGGGTGACTGAGGTCGTAGTGTGAGGAAAATGAGTCTAAGAATGACATAAATAACCCCAGATCTTGTGCTGTGGAGGACTGAGGTGCTCCCCTAATCCCAATGACTTTGTAACTCAAGATACTGCAGACCCTGTGCTGCACATTTCTCTATGTCAGCTCCAATATCAATTTTAGACCTTACATACTTGAAGGTAGATGGACATCACACTCCCTTTCATCCAGAATCACCTCCAGGGTTTTTGTCTGCCCTGAGCAGCCTTGTCAACTAACTGTCCATCCCATCCTACCCCACATCACTTACTGTCAGGAGTCAATAAACGTTTTGCAGTGTCTGTGTTCTACTGATTTAAAAGACCCAGCCATGCCTAGAGCAATCCTCTGTGATATACATACTAATTTGGCTCCACAGGGACACATCAAAGCTTTCATGCTGTCTGGTGTTTCAAGCAAGTCAGGTACTGAGTAGCAAAATTTTAGAATTGCTTATTGGAAAAGGGAGGCTGAGAAATGACATGTAGACCCCCTTCATCGTTGTATTTGCTTTATATCTGTCACGCGTGCATTCGCTGCTTTGTCTGGGATAAAGATGGGATTTTTGACTCCGCTGCGGAACAGCCCCTCTGTGGCTCTCCCTCTAAGCCAGCCTTGCGGGTCGGGATCAACAGCATCGATCAGCAGATTGAACTGCACTGCTTTTACAGATTCTTCATTTCCAAGTCTCCTCTCTCAAGAAGGAATTTCCTACCCTTGCACTGGCAAGGAATAGCTTTTCTACGAAGCAGTAAGGCAGCCAGGTGATTGCCTTTCCTTGCCTTCTGTAAAACAGACCTGATGGCACCACTGGGCTGCCCTTGCTCACTCCTCCCAGGACAGCCAGGGCTCCTCACTGGTCCTCATTTCTCCACAAAATAGAGAAACTGGGTTGCAAGGAACCTCTAGGAAAGGAGTGAGCCCTAAAAGACCCCACAAACCAGTACACCCTCCCCAGCCCCGCACACGACCCCATCCAGCCTTGCTGCAGGCAGCACAGCAGAGAGGGGCTTTAGCCAGGGATTTGAAAGCAGGGAGGAGAGGAGGAGGACTTGGGATTAGCACAGGAAGGTTAAGCTGGTACCAGGGATTGCACAGGAACAGTACAGCTCAGGAATGAGTGGGAAGAAGCCAGAAAGGACCAAGCGTCCCTGCCACCCTCAGCACTTGGGGACATGAGGGACGAGCCCAGCATTGGCTCAGCACGTCAATATCTGGCAATTTAGGGACTGCAGCCACTGCCTGATGCGGTTATCAACGCAGGAGGCTCTCCAGCCATTAAGGGCCCTACTTAGAGAGCAATAACATGTACAGACACAAATCGATGCTGTACAGTTTGAAGGAGCCAACTGAAGGCTATGGATTTTACTCACTGTTATTTGCAAAGTGAAACAAAGAAGACAAAAAGCTCTCCGAGCAGCCCGAAAAGCTGCCTGCAGGAACGTGGGCAGCTCACGAAGCCTGCCTGCAGCTTTGCAGGGAGAACACATATGGGCAGGGGGTGATGGCCTTTTATTCCACTGGATAAAGATCTTAGTGGAAATCTGAAAAGCTCAGCGTGAGACCTCATCCACAGCTAATCCACACGGACTATGCCATGCTGTAGGCACGCCAGGAAGGAACCAAGGCCAGGCATTGCACTGAGTCACGCCACTAACCTGCAATTTCAGCTGTACTAAGAGAAAGAAACTGGTAAGATACAGCTTTAGAAGCATCACTCTGGATGAGCTGCATCCTGCTCCTACCTAAAGGCAGCTCAAGCCACCCAGAAATCCCATTCCCTACAGCCAGGACAGCATGCCACTCCTCCCAGGCCACCTCAGGCTTTTAACCCTTTCCCAGTGGGATCAATGCTTGCTCAGTACTAAAAGTAACCAACAAGTTACAGGCAGATTCGTATTAAAAAAGCTCTTTCACGTTCAAGGTCTTTGCCCTCTGCAAGAGCTGGCTGTCAGACAAACCCTCAGTTTGGTTATGCTGCTTGTTATTCAGGGACTGTCACCTGTAACAGAGTGGGCAAAGGTGATTTGTAGAAGCCACCAACATGCAAGAGCAGGGAAAGACCTCCTTGCATTTTTCCACGGGAAAAATACTGAACTTTGTCAGTTTGCCCACTCCTTTGAACCTCCCCCAGCCGGAGGTAAGTTTTGGTATACAATTAACAAGGTGTATAAATTTCCTTGGTTGAGTTAATGCTGATTTTTAAGTGCACTGTGGAGTCTTCAACTCCAAGAAAGGATGAAAAGCACAGCTGGTGCTGTGTGGTGTGAGACAATTTCCTGGGATGCGAGGCCAAGGCCGAGTCAAGCAGCTGGGTGCTATTCCTGGATCCCCACCAAGTGCACTTGTCCTTGGGCGAAAGACTGGGCTCTCTGCTGTTAAATGTTATCCCCCAGTACAAGGGGTAAAATAATACTGCAGTTACCCCCCAAAGACAATGCAGTGGGTGATACCATATTGCAAAAAGCCTCCAAAGCCTTGCCTAGGTGTAGAAACATGTTAGAGACTATCAGGAGTTGTCCCTCACACAGCCATACCCTGCATCAGAGCCCTGATTTGCACCTTCAAGCAACAGCGCTCTATAAATTCTTTATTATTTTTTTCTATAGCAAAGGGCTTTTGTTTTCCCAGGAGACTTAACAAGAAAAAAGTCAACAAAATTTCTTTACATTTTTAATTCAAATGCTTCTACACAGCATTTCCACAAGACTGCTTAAAAAGCACAGTAGAAATTGTAATTAAAAGCTGATCTGCTTCACGAGATGACTCAGGCTTCTGCAGCTTCAACCCTGGCCCCAGTCAGCTCTGCCAGTGCAGCACTGACTGTTTCCAATCAGCACATAGTGAGCTGCCAGCATTTATGAGAGAACAGGGGAAGGTTTCCTTAAATGTGAAGGGTAAAAGATAAAATTCAGTTATTATCACCTAATTTCTGACCAGCATCAGAGGGGAAATGGGCAGAGCCTGCGAGAGAAGAGTCCATAAAAATAACATAAAGCCCATGGACAGATGTGTTTTTCTGTACAAATACTATCATAAATGTAACCTGCCCCTTCGCCTTTGGAGCAGAAAACTGACTTGTCAAATCGCCTGGTATTTCTCATCCCTCCCACAGCTGTAGCTCAGCAGGACACACTGGCTGCAGAAATATCACCCTGGGATTTAGTTTCTAATATTTTCACGGACATCACATTTCCCAGAGGGAGCTACAAGATGTGCTTGGCTCTTCTTTTGTTGTTGTTGTTGTTGTTTCAGTAATCACAGAATCGTTTAGGTTGGAAAATACCTTTAAGATCAATGAGTCCAACTGTAAACCTTACACTGCCAAGTCCAGCACTAAACCACATCCCCAAGCACCACATCTACTCATCTTTTAAATCCCTCCAGGGGTGATGACTCAACTGCTTCCTTAGGCAGCCTGTTCCAGTGCCTGACAACTCTTTCCATGAAGAAATTTTTCCTAACATCCAATCTAAACTTCCCCTGGTGCAACTTGAAGCCATTTCCTCTTTTCCCAACGATGCAGGTGAAGGGCTGAGATGAGGCAGAGATGTCCTAGTGCTCCTCACAGTCATGGTTTCTGTAAGAGGTGAACGTGGAGGAGCTCATGGGTGGGCGAAGGCAGCTGGGAGATATCATTATCCCAGAGGATAATGAAATGCTAGGGTTGCATTTGCTCAGACAGGAGCAGGACTGTGAGAAGTAGAGGGTGTTTACAGCAAACGCAAGAGGAGGCCATGAACTTAAACCTCTGGATGTGTCTCTGCTTTGGGTCGTTCTTCCCCTGGGTGCACTTTTACCACCTGGGTCCTCTCCAGAGATGAAAGACATTCCTGCCCTCACCTCACAAAAGCACACACAGATCCTATTGAACAAAAAAGCTCCTCAGGAGAAAAACTTATTTTGTATGATAAAGAGAAGTCCTGGCTGAACAGGAAGACACATTACTGACATGCAAAGGGCAGCACAGGGAAGCGGGTGGAAGATTTCTATCACAAGCACTGCAGAGCTGCACCCAGAGTCAGACCCAAGGGCCACTCAAGCATCAGACTTGAAAGAGAAAACCTGTGTTCAGGGTATGATAGAGAAGATCCCTGCTCCCCTGAAGTCCATGTGCCATTCAGTCAGTCATACAAAAATGGAAGGTTAGACAGTGGGACAAAAATGTGACAGACCATTTTTGCTCCCTCCCAATGCCCAACTCGTCTCCATTCAGGTCATCATCTTTCAGAGGCAAGACACCAGGAGCAAGAGATCCCAATCAAGTGTTTCCTGAAGGAAATCAGGACAACAGCAAACAGGAAGCACATGGGATGCGGGATGTAGGACCAGCCACCCTACCGAGCACTGGGTGTTCATGCCTGTCCCTCAGACCTACAGCTCTCAGGTCAGTAAAGATGAGATGAACAACTGCAATGCTTTGGGCCACTTTCTGGGTGGCTGATGCAGCAGTTTCCTCCCATGCAGATATTTATGGTACCACCATCATTGTCCCTAAACAAAACACATTCAAAATTCTTCCAGGATAGATATAAGTCCTCCTCAGCACTTGGCTTGGAACCCATCAGTCTGGCTTTTAAATCTCCTCCCCCCCTCCTTCACACTATTTGGGGATTTAAAAGTTTCATGAGCCAGTTCTCACAAGTGAAACAAGTAGTGTGGAGAGAATTTTTTTCACTGGCAAAAACCACACTAGGACAGACATTCCCCCAAACTCAGACCTTCCTTTCAGGCTCCTGCTTTTCACTTGAGCAGGTTTGCTGACCCCAGTGTGACTTCTCTAGATGTTGCCTCAAACCAAGCTCGCTCCAGAGAGCCTGCAAGGCCACTAAAATCCATCCTGGCTATTTAATTACAAGTGAATAATCGTGATTAATGCTCACAGTGGTGATGTGACCGAGCAGAGAAGTCACTGGCAATAGCAGCAGTACCAGAACTGCACAGGAGGTGACTGCAGAATCCACAACTCATCCCTACTGCCTACAAGCCATGAGCCTCCAGTGCTTCAAACAAAGGAGGAAGATGAGTAATTTCAGACAAAAGAATGAGCCATCATCAAAACTTCTGACACAAATATCTGAAGTGGATTAGGTACAAGCCTCTTTCTTTTCTCTATTCTTTTTTAAGCTTTCCACATTTTGTGTCCTTCCTCCAGATTTCTAAATTCCTACCCGTCTCTGAAAGAGTTGAGCTGAAGTATTCCCTGAAGGCTGTTGCTCCCCGTACCTTCCAGATCAAGAAGAACCAGTGATTTCAATAAATCTTGTTTCTATTCACCCCACAAGTACCCCTATAAATTCCTGTTGTAGTATCTTTTCTTGTCTTCTCAGGCTCTCAAAGCATTTATATGCTAGACCAGAAAGAAATGGGACTCAGCAAATAAAACCTACCCTGAAGATAAATGCAAATATAGAGGGGATAAACTGCCTTGTTGGAGATGTAAAGCCATGTGAGGAGATCAGTCACCACTAAGTTGACCTGAATGATGGCCAAGCCAAGCTGTCCCCTGACAGCAAGTTGGGTTTTGTGGTCATGGAGGATACTTGTTAAGAGTAAGAGATTTCAGCAGCACTTACAGCCTGGAAAAGCTCCTTACACCTGCTCAGGACATGCCATCTGTAGCAGCCTATTAATGTGCCCTGAAACGATGGTCCCTTCCCTCCTGAAAGGGCTTATGCTCATGATAAATGGAAGTCATTCTCTGTCTTAAATGCTGATGGGGGAAAAGTCTTTTAAAGTGCTCGTAAAACCTGCCCAAACTATCAGTAATGCACTATGTTGTGATTTGGCACAAATGTGTCCCAGTTCTGTAAAAATATAAGGCAGAAAGATGAAGTGAAAAATACCCAATGTGACAACAGAAAAGCAGATCTTGGTCTCCCCTGAAATTCCTGGACATCTTGAAATCCCTTTGAGGAAATGTGCAATCATTTCCTCTTCTGAAAGCTTAATGAACAGGTCAAAAATATACCTGTCCTTCCAAGACAAGCATCCTGTTTTCCTGGACGATTTTATGCAAATTAGATTACACAGCCCTGGCTCTTCTGCGCTGAGCCACTTGAAATGCAAACACTTACTTAGAAACATAAGGGAAAATCTTCTGACATACAGCAAACCTGGTCCTGGGTGACAAGACGTTGCCAATTTGGTAAATCACTATTAAACAACTGAGTGGGTCAAGTAGATTTCCAGGAGATGGGTGGTACATGGTGGTTCCCTGGCTCATGTGCCACCTGCAAATGTTCCCCTGTGCTGGGGCAAGTCCCAGGAGCAATGGGGTGAGAGGATGCCAACACCTCTCACTCTGCAAATGCTGTGGTTCCAAGGAAGGGAAACAGAAGTGAAACAAAGCCCAGTGGAGCAGGTGGCAGGAAGAGCAGGCATTTCTCTCCTCCTCCCCCAAACCTATTATTTACAGTAAAGTATAAAACCAAGTGTCCCTAAAAATGCGAGTTCAGGCTTCCTGCGGAATTGTCTGACAGCAGCTTGTCTCCAGCTTTCCAAGCCCCTATTGCCTCCTCACTGCCTTCCCTCCTCTCACCCCTTTATTTTTAGTCTTTCCATTTTCCTTCCTTGTTTACATCCTGCTTTTCCGTTTCATTTCCACCACAGTCCCGGTATGGATGGCAAGGCACCCATCTGACACCAGGTATCCCTCTGGTACCTGGCATCCATCTGAAAAGGCTGGAGGACTTGGAAAAAACCATCACCCCACAGACTGATTTTGAGAAGGGTGCAGGGACAGGACTGATGGGAGTTCTCCTTCCCCCACCCATTCTTCTCTGACTGCAGCACCTGGACACAACATAAATTAAAGCTAAAAGCACCTAAAAGCATGGAAAATGAAACAGGCTAATTCAGAAAAGCAAAAGCACATCTAATTTAGTTACTGGGAAATGAATAAATGGTAATTCCAAGGCTGCAAAATTGTTCCATCCTGTAAAAGAATAGATATACTTTTAAGAAAGGTTAAAAAAGGTGGGCTGAGAACATTCTCCATTTATGTAATTACTTTTCTAAGACCTGGTTGTGCTGCCACACCAGTATTTAGCATATCCCCCCTCTTGTCATATAGGCAAATGTAAGGATTCACACTTGTCAGGTAACTCACTTTTTTACCGCAGTCGTACGGTTGTCTTTCTGCAAATTTATATTTTGTTTCTTTAAAAAAAAAAAAAAAAAAAAGGTTAATTGAGCATGGATGCCATGTCATTATTCCCACATGGGTATCTGCCATGGAAGGTCTCGATTTTCACATATTTTCTACACTACTAAACCCGACACAAACATTTCAGACTAAAAACTGATTTCCAGCAAGAATTCCCATCATTCCATGATTTTTGTAACATATGGAGGAAGATCTCATGCCACCTTTCAACCTACTGACTTGTTTTCTCAGCCTTGTCACAAGACAGAGCTCCCAGTGTCACGTCTCAGGCACACTGCAACCGAAAGCTCTTGCAGTGCTTCCAAAATGCACCCCAGGATCCTGCAGTTCCTGTGTGGAGAGATCCAGAAGGTTCAGCCTGGAGGGTCTCCTGCTCAGAGGGTGTCATGTCATCCCTTCTCAGGAATGCGGCCAGTGAGCCTTCCAGGGGCTATTCCACCCTATTTATTCCTACTGATGTCCGCGCTCTGGCACTCCCAGAGAAGCAGCTTTGCTTTCAGACAGGCTCAACCACCTCCCACCTGTCCCAAAACTAGTAAGACACACCCCAGCACTCAGGCACACAATTTTCTAGGCACAGCTTGGTGTTTTGGGTACAGATCACACTTGGGAATAGCTGCTGCTTACACAAAAACCCCTCAGTGTTCACTTGCAAGCCCATTTTTCCCCTCACACACGGTGCTCCCACGGCACAAGAGCACAACGCACCGAGCCATTCCACGCCTGCCAAACCACCCTTTGACATGCTGACCACACACATTCCTTACCTTCCAGAGCAAAACCCTCTGTGCTCAGCTTGGACTAAAATGAAACCATCCCTCCACCATTTCATCCCAGCTTCCTGAAGAACACAAGGCGGGATTCGACTCACGTAGGTGCATGCATGCGTGCACCTGTGAGCTTTAACATTGTTAGCTAACTTCAAAGACAGAGATAATTATTTTCTACCAAATTCGTGGCAACAGGCAGCTGAGTGACAAAGGATGCTGGATGCAGACTTTCACAAGTTTTATCTCCAACAGCTTCTAATCCTGTCGGCCCCTTTCTCCAACCAATTATAGCAGCCTCACTGTTGCCAAAAAAGTAATGGGAGTGAGAGACTATAGGTATAAGCAGACATAATAGAATCCTAATTTAATTAGGGAAGTACTCAATCAACCAAGAGACATAAATACAAAGGAAACCAGGTTTATTAGTTCTGGTGCTTGCAGAAATGGCCATTTCATTCCTGATTACTGGGGGAGGGATAAAACAGATCAGTAATCTTAATAGCACAGTCCTGGTTTGCTCTTTCAGAAAAAGTTAATTACAAAACCAACCAAAACTCAAGAGCTTCTAGAAATATACTGCTCATGATAAGCAAGAAACTGAGCTCACCATGGAGGGAGCTGGGTTCTGGCTTAACTCTGGTTACAGAGCACAAACTACAGCTGGACCAGCCTCATGGGAAGAAGCTTTTGACCCCAGTTCTCAGGTCGGATTTAGATCAGTGCTTCTCAGCAATCCCGATTATCTCACTTTCCCCCGTGTGTCACAATGCACTCCAAGAAGCTTTGAGAAGGAAAAGGCGAAGGCACCAACTCCCCAGAGCAGCACTGAGCCCACTGGAGCTAGAAAGCTCCATCCTTTGCTGCCCCATCCTCATTTGGGGCTGGCAGGTTCAGAGTCAGTGGGTGTATGCAACATTTGTGCTTTAATGCCTCAGAATTTAATAGTGCAAAGTGACTAACGAGGGGCTGGGTAACTACTGGGAGATTAACTGACTTCATATTATGAAAGGGCAAGCTGTAATTTTAGGATTAGAAATCTGTATTTTGGATGTTAACACCTTGCATGAGAAAGGGGCCAGTGGCAGTGACAAGGTGATGCTCTAATCCATCCTCAAGAAACCAAGAGGGCAAGCAGGGAATGAGCCATCCATGCCAAGAAACACCAAAGAAATATAAAAAATCCACTGCCAACACTACGTTCTGTGCTCTCCCATAATAACAGGTGGGCTAACAGGCGTCTCTGTGCAGATTCCCACTGCCTTCACTGGGATTATCCAGCTGCAGCCACGAGATTTCAGCGCCTATCCAGAGATGTGGCAGATTTCATGCCAGCATCGGATGAATCCAAGAGGAGTCCACCACACAACCATCCCCACCTCTCCCTGCAGCCTCCAGTTACTGCTGGCAGCACTGGAAAGTACTAAAAAAATTAATAATTAAATGCCAGACAGAGAAAAATGTATGAGAATATATATATGGGAAGCCATGTGGTGAGACTGTCTGAGCATCCCATTCTGGCACTAGTTTAGCAAGACCAAGACCACACAACCACACTGCTCTTCTTCCATCCCTGCCTCAGTTTAAATGAGGTATTTAACCAGCCCCAAAGGACTGTGACTTTTCTGACATCCCAAGAAGTCTCAGCTTCACTGTGCCCTTTGGGTTTATCCCTCCAGGAAAAGAAGTGACCCTTTACTATAACATGACAAAGTCCTGAGTGCCCTGCATGGGCTCATCTCCACCAGCTCAGCCTTTTGTAAGCCTCCAATAAAAACCAGTGGATCCTCATTGCCCCAGCAAAGCTGCAGGGGATCGGTGGCTCACTCTTAACACTTATCTCATACATACATAAATATATGTATATATCTCCATGTACACAGATATCCCCTCACATATATGTACCCATATTCAATATATGCAAAGTGCTGAATCAGCACGTCCTGGTTTCCTGTTGTTGCTGTTGGCTCATCGGGATAACCCCTAGAGAAGCCAGGGATGAAGTTGGATAAAGCCATGACTGTTGAAGAAGAAAAACAGTCCTCTTGCTGCCTGCTGTATCCAGGGCACTGTCTGAAGGTACATTAAACACAACATTTATCTTACCAGGCACTTGGGGTTTTATGTTTGGAGATTTTTTAACTTCCAGTTGGAGGGAATTCTGCAGGCTCATAAAAAGAAAAAAAACTCACTGTAAGGTGAACATAATTTACCAATGCATTTTTCATTTAATTTTGTTTGGTTTTCCTCTTTCCTTCCTTTTTTCATCCAGTTTTTCCTTTTTCTCTTCACCTCTTCCAGTTTACACTACTTAAAATTTACAAAGTTTGAAACAAATAAAGCCAGACTGAAAATACACAGTCAGTCTTCAATGTTGCAGAGGTTAAAAATAGGCTTTAAACCAGCTAATGTCAGCATCAGCATGAAAGAAAGGACACCCTGACAGCTCTAATTATTACATTCTCTTGTTTTGCACTTCTGAAGAGTGGCAATTAAATCTCTGCTTGGGCTTATAAGGAAAAAGTAAAGTGCTCTGCACCTGCAAAACGGATTCTGTTCCATGGGAGGATTTCAGCTCCCCAAAGCACATTATCCAGGGCAGCCTGCAGAACAAAACCCATCCTCCCCTTTCCAGCCACCGAGGATTTTGCTGCCGGTTCACGGGGAAGAATACTAATAATGGCAACCCCTCCTCTTCTGCCTCTGCTGGATAGATTTATTTAAGAAAAAGCTCACCATTTCTGGACAAAACCGCTGCAGACTCTGTATGTGCAATGCCTGAAACTGCCATATGGTGATAAGAGTAGTTTTATTCATAATCATTTTTATTGCAGTAGCCTCCGGGGACTTGAACTAGGTCACTTTCCCATCAAGGCTCACTACAAGCTGTTAAATAAGTGGTGCACACAAGGCCCTTTAAGCATCTTGCATAAACGAGTCATTCTGTTCATTAAAAAAGGAAAAGAGAAACAAGAAGCACAGTTTATGAAAACTATTTTCTGCCACTCATAAATATAAATTCTTCGATGCTCAATAACGTCAGTGTTTGCAGCTGTTCCCTCGGCAGCATGGAGGGTCTCTTGCTTATTCCAACTACCTGTCTTTGGGACGCTCACTGGTCCCAGAGACCTTTACTCTTGTTCAATCTGGCTGGGATGAACTGGGAGGTTGGAAATCTCCCTGACTTGGAGACAGAGGAGACTCCCTGATAACCATCCCAGTGGAAGCAGCTTCATTTCTTTATGAAATTCAGCTAAAAAGCATATCATCACTTTCATGCTCAATTCCAGGCTGGCACCAAGGAAAGATAGTTTTAAAAACTCCCAAAACCCCGTAACACAAGAGAAGAAATCCCCCCAAAACCCCCAAGAAACTACATGCAAACAAAGTCAAGCCTCTCCATGGAAAACAGACTTTTAATTTGCAGAGAAGTGTAATTTTTTTTCCCTAATGCAAACCAGTTTTGAGCAAGAGCATCTGGGCATCCCCTCTCCGTGACGAAGGGAGGACTTGGTATGCACCAAAGGAAGGGCAGGCACCAGCTGGGACGCCAGGAGAAGAAAGGCACAGTGTTTCCATAAAGCCAGTGGAAAAAAAATATAGCTGGGAACATTCTTCTGGCAGAAAATGTTCACTTATGGAAGCAAAGCACTGATAGCCAAGGAGAAAGCTGAGCTCACTGAGCCAGCTCTCCGGCTCCCAGGGACACCTGCAAGTTGTCTTCTGTGGGAGCAGCCAGATGGGGACATAAATAAGGCTGCCTGGGCTCCATCCCCAAACCCAAGTGATCCCTAATGCCTTCCAATCCATCTAACTGGGTTTCACATCAGTCATTGACCCAAGGGTTTTGGATCTTCTTACGGAAACGGACAAATCCCATCCATTCTGCGTGGATATGGATCAGCCTTTCCCACCCTACCTGAAATGCCGCCCCGGGAAGCCGATTTAGATCCTGCCTAACACGGTCAACAGTCTGCTGAAAATATTTTTATCATCTTTTCCCAGGCTGAGGAAAGGACTGAGCATGCCCCAAGGCTCAAGCAGCTCCTCCAGCCTGGCTAAAAACTGCAGTTCTAATAAAAGACATTACCTCTCACTACAAACCCGGGGTTCTTTTGTCCCTCGTTCACTGAGGCTACAGCCAATACTACTTCTAAATGCTTTGCTGACTAGCCACACAAAAAGATTTAAATAAAAAAGCTATTTCTACTCCATACAGTTTAAATTTACTCCTAATTTTACAGGTCTTGAAAACTTTTAATGCAATTTATCAGTCTGGGAAAAAAATGAGTTATCCCTATTAAGCTCACTGTGCAAAACAAAAATGCCATATCCCTCCTTGACTCAGCCCTCGATTGCTGACCTTATAATGGAGCAAAACAATGTGATAACGTCCTTGCAAGGTACTTCATCACAGCATTAATGTCACCCAAGATAACTCAAGGGTGTGCTTCTGGTGTTTGTCTTTACCCTATAAGTCACGAGTTTATCTGCTGGGTGCAAGGGCCAAGAATAAAGGAGCATATTTGAAGGTGCACATCATGCGGAGACCCGCTTGCGGGAGGCCTCGCATTCCTCCTGTCACACAAACTGCTCTGCAGTTGCTGCTGGGCTGTGGCACATGGTGGGACAGGGGCAAACACCCACAGCCAGCGTGTCCTCCAGGAGCTCCCACTGCCCAGCAGGACCTGGGACACATCAGAGCATCGCTGGCTCTCAGAAAGCTGAAGAGCATCAGTGACAAACTCATGAAGCAGCTCAAGAAACTGAGGAGGCATAGATGAAAAAAAGTCCAACCTTAGAGCCAGCAGCTCTGCCTGTTTTGCACCAGGACTCTGGCTTTTTCTGCAGCTTTTCTCATCCAGAGGGCTGTGTGCCTGACGGCATGCCATGAGCACCAACAGCCCCAGTGCAAACAGGGCTGCCATGATTTGTCCCGCAAAGCACCTTAGTCTTTCTTAGCACCAGTACTAAACACCTAGTACTTAAATTTTTCTGTGTGCAAAACACCTGCTTTATTTTCAAAGCCTGATGTTTATCCTGGCAGATTTCCTCCAACAGTCGTGTAATAGATTGCATACCTTATGGAGGTGTTACAAAAGTCTTACTGACTCTAAACAATGCCACTTATCAATTCTCAGGTAGATTGCTCTTCTGTCGACACAGGGATGGAAGTTAAAGTAAGTCCTGAAAGATGTTCTTTTTTTGGCAGGTCTTATGAGCCAGCTCAGCACATTTCCATCTCCTGCTTCGTCTAAAAATAATAAACCTTCTGAAGTGAGCGATGGGGATGATGTGTGCTGAGCTCAGGCATGCGGCGTGCCCCGCCAGCCCTGCTTCTCCCCACCTCCAGTCCTGCCTGGGAAACACCAGCGCCTTGAAACGAGAACAGTGTCCAGCCAGTAATGCCAGTAAAAGGTCACGGTGCTCAGTGTGATGTTCCCTTGGTTCCCCAGTGAGTAGCCATTGTCCACAGGCAAATGGAACATGTACCACATCCCAGCACGGATGGTGCCAATCAGTCATCTGGCCATCCCTCTCTGGGCCTGCTGGTGGAGATGTCATTTGGTCACCCACTTCACATGTGGGGACGGTGAGAAAGCAGCAGAACTAAAACAAGACTTGTTCAGCTCAGCCATTCCTCACACCTGCTGACTCCACGAACAAAACCAGCACCCTGACTTTTTTAAATGAGCAGGGGTACGGGTTAGAAGTGAACTCCATCTGGTTCAAGCCCTGCCCAAGGCAGGGCCACCACAGATCACGACCACCCAGGTGATGGAGCTGATCCATAGGAGGGAGCAGAGCTCCAGCACAGAGATGCCGGTGGATACTCCATCAGCCATGACCCCCCACCACCTCCTCCAGGTCGACAGCACGCCCCAGTAACTAGCTGTAAATTCAGACTTCCAACAAAGCCAAGAGCTATCAAATTTTAATGCTCTATTAATGGCACAGCTCTATCTGAATTCCAGGAGGCATTCTCCAGCTAGTAAACCTAATCTTCTACCCACGACTTTTCAATTTGCTGCTGTGATATAGGTGCATTCTGCTCCTCTGAACAGCAAGAATGAGATTGCTCTCTCCTTCTGTATGATATAAGAGCACCCGTCCCACTTACAGTCCCTTTTGCCCATCTATTTCTTGCAAATACACCACTGAACACACTCTGGGATTCTCCTGTAACAGGGTGTGAGAACTCAGTGGTTCAGGAGAGCAATTTTTTCATTACAGTCATTTGCTCCCTGACTCCTAAAGCCATTCAGTGTAGATGCACAATGCTCACAGGATAAAATGGTCTCAATCTTACAGGAGATTCTTATTTGAAGCTTGATCCCAGGACTGATGCTATTTATTCACAATGTATCACAAAGAAAATAGATATTAAGAGATTAAGAGGAACAAGAAAAGACTACAGCGAGTGCTTTGCTCCTTGCACAGGCAATGGGCACCAGCAATATGCAAGGTCCACCACCAGGCCCTTCTGTGATGGTCATCTTTCTGTCAGAGAAGTCCCCCACTCTTCACATCACTGCTGCCTTTTTCTTCTCAAAGACCCCATCTCTCGCTTCTCAAAGCAGGCAGGAAAAGCAGAGCTGACTGGGTAAAATGCTGTTTATTTAGGTGGCACAATTGAACCCGCACGCTACGCTGAGCTCAGCTGACCTGACACATCAAAGCCTCTGACTGCTTTCCAAGTGCTGACAGCACTTGCAAAAGCACCAGGACGTACAACACCACTAACAGCCCCACAGTCACAGAAGAGAAGGGAAAAGAAACCACAAAAAGGGATGCTTACCAAAGAGGAGGATGTTTTTGGCACAACAGGGGCACTACAACACTGTGATGGTCTTCCCTGAGGACCATCAGTTCTCTCTGGACCAAAAGCGACCACTTTGCCAGTAAAAGCAAGAGAGCAGGGTATGTAACAGCCAAGACTTTTTGGGTGACATTATATGGCCATGACAACCCACCACAGGTTGGGATCAGAGCACGGTACCCATTGGGCTTTGCTGCTCACTGGGAAAAAGGGATCACAAGTCCTGCTGCTCCGACAGCAAGCCCATCCCACTGCCTTTATTCTTCCCAGAATATAACATATCTTTGGACATTTGGGAGATGAAGAAGCAACAGAATTCAGTCATTCCTCCCAACAGAGGCAATGTGTTTTAAGCAAACAGCAAAAAAAGCAAGGGGGGATGAGGGGAAGAATGCAAGGCAATTGTCTCATAGAGTTTAGTCTTTAATTAAAAGGGTTGAGCAGAATGTTTCAAACACCACATGGGTATAATTTAGAGAGTAGTTTGTAAGATGAGTTTTCATCTTCAGCGTGGGCTTTCATGTATTAACAACAAATAGAATTTTTATATTATTTTCATGAACACCAGCCTTTGTAAAAATCCCAGCTTTTACATAGTGGCACAGCTGAGGTTCATATCAAACCACCTGTACAAAAGTAATTCTGTGAAGATCACAGCTAAGTCCCAGGTATTTGGTTAAAAAACTCAGCATCTTTCAAAGCCACTCTGAAAAAGGACTCTCATTTTCTTACAGTAAGAAGAGATTTTTTTCTCCATGATGCAGACAGGTATGGACAGAGCAGGATCTGGCCTGGAGACAAATGTATGCCACAAACTGCAGAGGCCATGGCGAGATCCCTGATCCCATTTGTTCCACTTCTTTCAAAAGCAGCACTAAGTTCTTCTATCAATACCAGTATATTTTGAGGAGTGCTTCTGGAACACCTCCAGCTAAATTCATCTCGCATCTGCTCATCATCTCCCATGCTCTCCCTGTAGTGCCACAGGGAGACTGAGCAGTGTGGTCCCTAAGAGAGTACTAGATGTTGTAACTAGTGCAACATCAGTACCAGATCACAGGGTGGGTCTCTGTGATAAAACACCATTTCCTTCACAGGATGGTTCATTGAAGACCACAAGGCTGGCTCTGTAACCACGTATATTCCCAAATAACATACTGCCATGCTTCCCTGGTTTTAAATCCTGCTTCCATGGTGGAGCATGTGCCATAAATCCGTGGGAGCAAGAGCAGCCTCTGTTTCATCCAGGAACAAGTACCCTTGCTTGCCAGCCCTGACCCTTTCATCTGTACAGCAAAAAGAGGTTCAGGACTGAGTCTTCTCCATGAGGGATGTGATCTCCCCCAAGTGCTCCAGGAATGCAGTGCCAGTGCCAACACTCAGAGCTGTCACAGCTGCGTGAAGGCTGTGAAGGTTCTCCTCAGCCACAGGCCCATCTGCCTGCAGAGATCCATGCCTGTGGAGCCCTTCTGCAGTACAGGACCCGGGTTCCCCATGGCCCCTCTCTTAAACCAGACCCCGTGTACTACACCAAGGAACCACCCAGAGCTTCACAAGGCTGACAAGCCCATTCAGCAACTCCCTAGGGAGTCAGAAAGACTGCCTAGAAAATGTGGGTTTGGCATCAATTACTCAAGAACTGTAATGAAGTGAGCAATGTCCCTGTTGGGCTGACGGTACCGATGAGCCAAGGGAGGCACAGAAAGGTCAACAGCCCTGATCATACCAAAACCGTGTCACACACCAGAAACATTCAGCTTTCAATCCTAGTCCTGTGCTTTGACCACATATATCTGATCCTGTTCAAGCTGTAGCCCACTGGGCGTTATCTGACTAATCCCGCGGCAAGGAAACCCCAAAAGTTCCCTTTTCCATAAACAAGTTTTTCATCACCACAGCTCAATGACTTGTACAGCAAAAAAAGTCACAAGGAGTTACTGTTGAAAGTCCTTTCAGGGAGATGCCAAATTAATTACCAAAGCACCACAGAGTCCAAAGTCATTCCGAACGTATCAACATGGCGAGAGATGAGTCATCTCAGGAAATGCCAGGAGCTCCTCTGTCACCAGCCACAAGGCAAGGCCAGATTTTTGCTCCTGACAGGAAGAAAAAATCTGGGTAATCTGAAATGGATCAGATCTGTCACCGGACAGGAGCTAGCAGAACATTAGGATGGCCTGCAAAATCTGTTTGTGTCACTGAAAAAGAAGTGGGGATGTTTT
This sequence comes from Dasyornis broadbenti, assembly GCA_013397935.1. Taxonomy (NCBI): domain Eukaryota; kingdom Metazoa; phylum Chordata; class Aves; order Passeriformes; family Dasyornithidae; genus Dasyornis; species Dasyornis broadbenti. Next base: position 705,631 of record VZRN01001146.1, read on the forward strand.
TCAATGTGCTGCTGTGCAGAAGAAGCATCCTACTTCCTTCCTCATCACTGCTTCAGAGAGCGCACAAAGAATGCTCCTCCAAGAGTGAATTATTTAGGCAGTCATCTCAGTGAGTTATTTCTGTTCATTTCCGAGGAACAATAAGGCTCAGCCTGGGATTTAAACCAGCAGCAATGAAATGGTGCCCAGTTGACTACAATTCCAGAAAAAAGCGGAGGACGGACAGAGAACACCACGAAACTACCACTAATAGAGGAGGATGCAGCGCACACTTCAAGTGGCTGAAACAGACGTGCAACCACAGGAGCTGTAGCTCTCCATAAAAAACTGCTCCATCTTCACATCCTGTGAAGAAACAAAAGAATAGACTTTCCTCCTAGAAGACAGCTAGATTTTCTACTTTCACGTGAACTGTTCTAATCTTGTTGTGACACTGTAGCGCAACCAGAGGATGCTGCAAGTTAAACGCCATCATTTCTCTGTAAGTTTTACGAGGGAACAGGGCTGCCAAATCAGACCACCACAAAGTGAGGATGTGACAGCTATAACTAGGGCAATTTCAGTCAGGGAAAGATATAAATAAATGAAGAAATGGGGAAAAAAAGAACTAACAGAGAAACTATACAGTACAGGAGGGAAGGAGAAAAAAGAAATGCAGCTACTACTCAAGACAAAAAGACATCTATTTGTCTATTTAGCGCTCTCTTCAAACCATTATTGTGTTCCTCATGTGCCTGATGCACAATGGTTTAAGAACAGACTGGGAGAGGGAAGAGAAGAGAGAAAATTGAAGGTCAAAGCACAGCACCAGCTTGCCTGACTGCAGTCTTTTTAAAAGAACCCTAGCTAGGACTTGGACAAAGCCCCCAGCAGCACTGATGGAGGCACACACGTACCTCCTAATGTTTGTGGAGGTGGTTTCAAGCCTCAAGCACATGAACCCTGAATGGAAGAAGTCTGCGCTGCGATGTGACAGCCAAAGCAGGCAACAACCTGACGCCCTGACCCTGATTCACTCTAAATTCTAGGGGAATCAAAGAGGCTCTGTAATAAGACTACTGGAAAACCAGATCTACCTGAGCATTTTCCAAAACAGAGGCCAAGACTCTGCTGCCACCCAGCTCCTGTGGGTTTATAAAACACTGAGCCAGGGAAAAAGAAATTTAAACAAAAAAATCTCAGAATCATCAGTAAATTTAAATGTGAAGTTATTTTATAAGATTGCAATTCTTTTCAAGAAATGTTTTCTCAAGGAACAGTCTGAGAATTAAAAATAGATTCAGAGTTCATCTAGCTCCAGCCCTTTCATCTTTTTGTCTTCTTCAGTATCAGAAAAATGGAATCCACCTTTAAAGCCAGAGGGCCCTCAGTGGCTGTGGACAGCCTGGAAGCAGAGCCGAAGCCTGGTGGCCAACAAGCTAGTGCTGAGGAGTGTATTTTTAAAACCTGCATTTTGCAAGGTTTTGGCACCATTTCCTGTTTCGTCTTGACCTCACCACAATTATTTTTTCATTTCTGCTCAAGACCACCTCACCATAACAGTTTCTATCAGGAACGCCATGGTCCTGCTGGGTCCAGAATATCAGAATCTGTAAGCAGTCACCAAGTACACAACAAGGTGCAGCAGAACCTCCTTCCAGGGACAGCCTGGGCAGCAGAGTTGCCTCCAGCTGTAGATCCTGAGCCAGAGACTCCACGTCTGCCTGCCAGCCGTGCCCATGGCAGCCTAATGAAGACAAATATTGAAGACAATTCCTGTTTGACCTCCTCACCTGCTGCCCATACCAATCCCATTGTAGGGCAGCCATCAGATTGAAGGGGAACAGAAACTGGATGTGACCTTGAGCTGTCCCTGAGCGCTGGAGCAGGTTCCTGGTCACAGGCAGCAGCTCAGCCCCCAGCCTGCCCGCCCTTACCGTGACCCAGTTCCACGCTAGGAAACTGGATTTTGGCTCTCATTGATCCACTTGGTTTTTCCACTTCGATTTTGCTGGTGAAGCAGTGAAAGAGGTCATCCCTCTCTGCCATGTCTGCTGAGGCAGCTTCCTCCCTATCCAAGAGCAGAGCTTATCTCCTTGGAGCTCCTTGCTAGCAACCAAGAGTCAGACAGCAAAAATATCTTGGAACTGTTAAAAACAGAAAGTGTGACAAACAAGACTTGTTCCTGGATACACAGAGCACCTTCCCAATCTGTACTCGCAAGGCTTAAAAAAGGGCTGCCAGTACATACTACAGACAGTATTTTATATTATCTTTACAGTGTAGTCCACAGCATCCATCACCAAGATGCTGATGATGTGCTGAAGGACAGGCTTTTATTGTCAGCAGGAGATACCCATCACAGCTGAAGATTTGGTAATTACTGTTTCTTAAGAGAAAATGGAAGATTTATTGTTCACATAATAGTGAATGAAGGTCTTTTCTGGAGTAGAATAGTGGCTTACTTACAGGCCTTCATCTGTGTGTCACATTGTATTATACAAGATTAAATAGTTTAATTTTTTCAAGATGGGATTTTAGGTAATGTGTGTATTGTCCAGCAGTAATTATAGGGACAGAAGCTACTTGTACTCTCTGTTGTGCCCTCCCCAGTCAGCTGGTACAGGGGTACCAGTGGGGACTCTCTCTTCCTACCCAGACAGTTTCTGGCTATATTTATTTAAGTTATGAAACCACAGGTAGAGAAGATTTACACTTTGTCATTGGATAAAAGTCTTCAGCTGAGATCAAAGCAGTTAGCTATAATTGCAGAGAAAAGGTTGCAAAACAAATCCTGATTTATCAGTAGGTATTTTTCACCTCCTTAAATTATGTGCCATCTAGAGCAGGCAACAGAATCAGGAAGGCAGGAAAGAATCATCCATCATTAGTGAAGCTGCCCTCATTCACTGTTTTGCCATTAGCCACAACAGAAATCCGAAACAGAAGACAAAATCTCAGTGCTGTGTATTTTGTGTCTGCCTTAACAAATGTCTTTTAAATGAACACTGCATGCACGAAGTCAGGGATCCCACCACTGCAGTGTTTCTGCCTTCTCTCCATCCTCTTTCTCCCAGTTTCTTGTTGAAGCCAATACCAGATTGTTTAATTCCAGCAGAAATTTCAGGAGAAATCACAATTCCAAACTGGCAGAAAATGGCAGACAAAGACCACAAGACCAAATGATTCAAAACTGAAGACAAAGACTAATGGAAAATAAAGAGCATCACTTATAAGTGAGAGTAATTAATCACCAGCAGGGATTGATGAATGAGCAGTGGAACTGCTGATGCTTGAAGGACTTAGACCAAAATTAAAAGTTTGATCTGAATAAGCTGCCCAAGCTGCAGCTGTGCCACACTGCATGAATTAACAGGTGGAGTCCATCATCTGCCAGATGGCAAGGTAGGTCCATCCACCCTGAAATCCAGGATTTCTCACAGGGGTAGAGGCTGGAAGCAGAGGACTGATCCCTCTCTGTGCTACCCACATGATGCCATCCTGCTGCCCAGCCCAGCATCAAGGAGGAGATGCAGTGTAACCCCTCTGCCTGCAGACTGCCACCACCTCATCACTTCAACACTTCTCAGAAGCTTTAAGGCTAATTTAGGTGTTGCACAAACTTTTGGGACCAGGCTGAATTCCCACTTCTGAACCTACTACCTGACTCTGGTCATCATTTAAGCAGTTCTTGAGTGCAGGAGAATAAAAGAATAAATAAACAGTAGAAAGAGAAAGCTCAGCCATCATATAATCAACCACCCGAAACATGGAAGGCAAAACGGAGGGAATAAAGAACAGTACTCTCCCCTTTTCCCTCAGCCTAGCATTAAAAAGACAAGATAAAATCCAAACTATAAGCCTCTATGAATGAAAAGCTGGCAGAGTCAATAAAATGTGAAGTAAGCCTAATTCATTTTTACTATATGACCTACTTTCAGCAGGTTTTGATTCACATGAGCAGCTAGAGCTTCAAGGTGGTGATTCGGCAAGGTCTGTTCATTAAAGTCATTCTTTTCTTTATGGCTTTCAGTTTCAAGGGATAAGAAAACATATTTCTGTCAGAGGCTTTTGCCAAAAGGGTTCCCCCAGCACAAATGCCACAGCAGCCAGGGAAAAAGTGGATATGACTGTAAATGCTGCTTCAGAACTGAAAGATGATGGGGATGAAGGAGAACTTAATTGCTGGAGGTGATGCCTCCTCCACTGTGCTCAAACACCCACTGGGTCACACCTGAAGGCCTGCAGGGCAGGCAGGGATGTTCTGGGGGGGGGGGACCAGGGTGATGGTCCCTGCTCCCCAAGCATCCCCTTCCTGCAGCCATGACTCAGCTGCCTGCCTGAGGCACCCTGCCACCACGGATCCCTCTCTCCCTATGAAGGAACAGTGCTTGTTTGCTCTGGCAGGTCAGGATGTGAGCCCAAGGTGCAGGGCTGGGACTCCAGTACCACCACCCTGACACCAGCAAACCCCTTGGGGCTTCCCCACAGCACTCCCTCCCACCCTCTTACACTCTGGTAAGTGATAAAGCCCTGACAGCTTTTTTCCCCCCCTCTGTATCTCCTCAGGGGAAAAAAAAAAAGGTAATTTGAAATAATCTGCTGGCTCCTAGTTCTTCATCACACCCAACTAGTCCTGGAGCAGTATGTGGGACTGGATCTCCGACAAAATGCTGCAGAAAGTAATTTTCCATTTTGACTGGAGCATCTTCTCCTCCCTGATTCTAAAAGAGAGAATCATATGCTTGGGCTGAGCATGTAAATAAACACATTAGGACCGAATACGGATGAGATTGAGCATTAATTGATTTATCCTCAAATAACCACAGCGGTGATCTCCCCTCACTGCAACACCAAGCAAGCTGGATGCCTCACCTCTACACAGCCCAGAATTTGCAAAGCTATGAGGAACTCAACCTAACCAACTGAAGTCATTTGCTTTGTAAGCAGATAACTCATTCTGCTCAAAATATGTGTTTTGACATCTGCCTGGCTAACCCTGGCATCTGGGTAGCTATTCCAGAATAACATCCCTATTACCTGCACTGCTTGGGGCAGCCAGGGGATCCCGTGGGGCAGGGAAGGAGGGATGAACACACAGATCCCTCCACTGCAGCTTTCACTGCTCAGTCCCAGCTCCAAATGCCTCCAACATTACAGAAAATTAGCAACAAACAGTATTTTGACAAAGGTTGTGAATGCTGTACCAAGACTACACAGCTCTGCAGGCAAGGCTGGAGTGAGCCACCAAAGTCACTGCAGCAAAGATCAGTTACAGACCCTTCAGAACAATCTGCCAAAATAACAGTAATTAGGAAATAAAGAGTTCATTTCTCTGCTCCTCTCGGGCTGCTGGCTGACAGCTTTGCTCCAGCTGGAATGGAGGGCACTGGCACCTCAGCAGCCACTGCCATGAGCTGCACCCACAGAGGGCACTCCACATTACTCCAGGAGCAGCCACGCTTCACCTCGGGCCAGGGCAGGAAAAGGCATGTGGCTGAGAAAGGGGAGCCTTGGAAGACCTCTCATTAAATGTCTCCATGTGGAGTGAGCACAGCTAGCTGGAACAGTGCAGCTCATGCTGCAAAGGCATGTTAAAAACAAAGCAAAACCCCGGAACAGGAACCAAAGCTCAAAAATCCTGCACATTCCCCACACAGGTGTTGTGTTATAGACACATTTTACAGTGAAAGGGAAAAAAAAAACAAAAAAAAAAAAAACGGAATTTCATTTTTTTTCTAGAAGGAAAGCATCATTTGAATATTTTGGCTCAGAAGAATTTCCTTCCGTCGTCAGCAAAGCAAAGGATCTGTGAGAAAATGTCCTTCCTGCAAAAAGGGGGAAAACAATTTCTGGCTTGAGGCTAAAAAATGAAGCAATAAACCCTCTAAAGCTCAACTGAATAAAATGCCATGAGAGCTTTTAGGCCGAGCTGAGCCTGACCTTAAGCCTGGCCTGGCTAACTGTAACCTTCTCATGAGATTAAATAAAAATTAAAAAATAAACAAAACATGCCTTGGTGTTCTGATGGACATACCCTCCTGGCATCAGCCCTGGCTTGCCATCAGTCAGTACATTTGAGACTTAGCTTATTTCTGTTCACCTTGAAGCAAAACATGCTGCTATACAAATGAGTATTTTCCATATTTTCAATGCAAATGGGGATTATTCAAAAATAAGTTGATCTCAGCCTCCTAGGAGACATGGAAAGGTCACGGAGCAGGCTGCAGAATATTTTCCCAGCCTTCCTCAAAAAATGTTTAAACTTACATGATTTCTCTATTTTAAGGCCTTCTCTGAGGCTTCTTCCCAAAAGTTCCAAAAAATAATCAATTAAAAAGAAACCGCTCCACAAAAAGAGGACACGTAAGGACAAGCAAGTGTGGGCAGGAAAATAGATTTCGGTACTTCTATGAACTCTGGCAGCAAAGACACGGGCAGATGGAAGCAGCAGCAAGGGAGCTCAGCTCAGCAGATCATGTGCCCAGCGGGAGGGTGCCCAGGAGTGTCACCCAGCACCGGGCACCTCGCTCCAGAGACACCATTCCCATTCCTCGATCCCGCTGGAGCAAAGGGCAGATTGCATGAGGAGGAATGGGCTGATCCGGGCAGCATCCCACGCTGCGGGTGGGAGACCCCAGGCTGGAAAGGAGAGTAGAGAAGGGATGAGAGGATGTGGGAAGCAGGGCAGCCCTGCAGCTGGGGAGCTGCCAAGGCTGTCAGCAGAGATGCTGCAGGATTGCGCTCGCTTGGCTCAGCACGGGAGCTGAGCTGCCTGTGAGTCACAGCTCTGCGCCACTCGGCCCTGCTTCCCTCTGCTCCCAGCTGCCTCAAGTATTAGATATATTATTATTACTCTCTCCTTTCTTTGGATTACTTTTATTTTTTGCCTCACTGGTTGTTTCACCGCTCGCCAGAATATCTGCTGCCTACAGGAGGGAGCTGTGGAGGGAGAAAGTCAGGGCTCCCAGCCCCAGCCCAGAAGCATCTGGGATGTGCACTTTTATTTTCCACTCATTCAAACAGAAACTCCTTGTAGGAGGTCTGCTAGTTCACATAAAGCTGCAATAACAAAGCAGATTTTCAGTGTTTGATTCATGGCATTAACTTGGGCTCTAAACACCTCTAATTTTTCCATGAGCTCCTGGTTAACAGGATGTCTCCAGTCTTCCCAGTGGGTCCTTTGTTTAGAGACTCAAGTAATCCCTGGCACAGGCTGAAAACATTCTTCTTCTCTCCTTTCACCTTCAAACATAAAGCGAAATCTATAGTAATTAACATTAAACTGAGTTAACAGAGCTAGGAAGACTAAACGGCAGTCCTGCTGGTATCTGTGGGAATGTGCCTACCCAGCAGCTGATGGGAACAGACCCACAGGACTGCTCTCCAGGTGCCAGAGCTCAGGGCAGACCATTGGGCTACGAGTCCATTTCTCAGAATGGTATTTGATAAAGATGAATGATGGGGATGTGCTCCAGCTGGTACACAAGGCACCAAGTGATAGCTAACAAGGCCACTGGTGGTGTAGTTGGACACACAAATATGCCCTTTGAAAGGGCAGAGGAGTGTAGATCACTCATGTCCAGTGCTGTCATTGGATCCACCATATTCCAGGTTGTGGAAAGAGCCCACGGGTGGTACTGAAGGAAGGGTTCATTGTGAACACACCATAGAAAGAGGTATTTGAAACTGTTTGAAAGAGGAGATGCCACCCATCTTTGAAGAGACAAAGGATGCAGCCTTGGCAGGCACACGGGAATGCTTTAGGTCCTATCCCCAGAGGGAAGGCAGCACCTAAAGTCAGCTGGGTAATTCAGTCTTGTCTCCCCCTCTTGGCTGTTGGCAGAGGGGCTGATGATTACCTTCAGGAAAAGAGATTTGCCCCATTCCAACAGCTTGTACAGGCCACAGACAGAGATGCCCCTGGAAGAGCAGAGTCAGGGCAGGCTGTGCAGAAAGGGGTTTGCTGCTCTGACTGGCAACCACAGTTTCCACAGTTCAGCCTTCATTCAGAAGCCAAAGCTACCCATACACAAAGTGAACTAAACTAGTTTAAACAGTGAACCCCGTAGCACTACACAGTCACCTTCCTCTGCAGAAAAACACTGCTCTTCACAGATGCCTTCTGCTTGTCGAGACCTAAGGTGTGTGTCTGCATCCTCCATAAGAGACCACAGCCGGTGCCAGGTCCTGTGAATGCACAGATTGTGTGTGACGCCACCAGAAACCATCCTGGCTCCAGGTAATCTGTGTCCACAGCTGCCCTCTCACTCAGCTCCCTTTTATCCATTCTTCAAAGTCTCCCCTGATGCTGCTAAAAGTGATCTCGTTCTTACACTGAGCCAGTCAAATTTGTTGCCATCAATTCTGCACTCACACAGGTTTTCTCCTCTGCTGCTGAAGACAGGATCCTGCAGGGATGCTGGTCTAAGTCCTGCAGGGACCACAGACAAATCAGCAGCTAACAAAAGGACTTCCTTCCTTTACACTCTTTGCACCAGCAAGGGTTTTTTAGAGGATGGAGCAACTACAAAGCTCATTTCCCCCAGCTAACAGCCTTCTCTGCACTGAGTGCTGAACTGAAGATGTGCTGAGACTTGGCTGGTTTTTTCAGCAGCAGCTTTCCCTCAATACCGACCCCAAAGCCAGTTTTCCTTTGAGGACTCAAGCTCAGTCAGATGTTGGGAGAGGCAGAGGGCGTCTGCTGTAGGATGGTTTGTGCACACACAGGTGGAGTCACCTGGACACTGCGGTAACTGACTTGGGCTTACCCAAACATATCCCACAATCCTCACACCTCAACCTCTTTGCTAAATCCAGTGTTTCCTGCCTCAGTTGCACCTCTGCTTTTCCCTCTGGGTGAATCTCCTTTCCTTCACAGCATTCTCTGCACTTGCTTTCCTTTTGCTAAACTCAGTAGTAGATCTTGTGGTAGCCTCTAATGGTGGGCATCAATAAAACAAACCAGTCTTGTGAGTCTTTTGTTTTCCAGTCAGACATACATCTGCTTTCTCCCCCTCAGTACTATTTTCCTCTAAGCACCAGCTCAGCTGAGGGACTCCTACATCACTGCTGCCAGGCTGACATCATTTAGATGGATGTTGAAGGGCCAGTCACCCCAAGAGCTGACTCGCTCTTCCATCATTTGGAGGTGCTCATCTATTACAACCATTTCCCTTCACATTTTCCTTCACCACTCTAACAAATTATTGCCGTCCCTACCAGATGCACTGTATCTGCTACACATTTCTAGGTACCTCTGCTCAAACAGTTTTGTTAGAAGCCTTTGTACCCATTAAGGCCTGAAAGGATGAGTGCCAGTGGCCTTTTGTAGGCTAATCCACAAGAGATCAAGAGAGTGCAAGACATTCTGTCTATTCAAATCACTCATTTTACAGTATAATAGTATGAATATTAATATTGTCCATTGAAAAAGTATGTTAATTAGGATGCTGGCAGGTTTTTGGACCACTGCCACACAAAGTAAGCACTCGGGGGTATGTGACTATTCAAAGCCCAAGTCCCAGATTGCTGTTTACAACAGCGGCACACTCAGTTCAAGAGGCAAATCACCAAAATAACTAACAAGGGAACAACCTACAGAGGGTTAATGTTACTTATTTTTCTTCTACTAATTTCAGTTATTCCCCTTCCTAGTAAAACAGTATTTAACCAGACCACAAATAATTTGCATAGCACACACGTGCTGGCTACTGAGAAGTTTTTAAGCAAACAGAACAAATGCCTCATTAATAACTAAGTGCCAAGAAATGCAGAAAGAATTTTGTACCAGACTATGAAAACCAAAGTAGTTTATTCTTCTGACACTTGCCTTGGATAAAACACTGTGCTTCTTTGATAAGATTGGTCTGGACACATAAGAAAATGGAGAAGGCAAGGTCCACATATGTACAAGAAGGACACAAATCTAGGAGGTTGTCGTAGCTCAGACACAACTTTTTAATGCAGGTAAAGCTTCCACAAGCTCAGGAGAGGCCTGGTCACTGATACATTAACAGCACATGGATGATCTTCAACAGATATGTTATTTCCCCTTTCCAGTTTCAGTTTCTATTTTTATCCTACAGCATGGATGTGCAATCTTCACTGTAGTCTGCTGATCTCAAGGCCAATCTTCATCTTCTGCCAGCAAAATGAAAGGTCAGCTACAGACCAGAGACTAGGAAGGTCTCCCAGATGCCTGGGTATTTATGGACCTGATAATCTGGATGTCAAGTGAGCATCTTGCCACAGAGGAAGCAAGCAGACCTGCAGTGGCCCTGGGCAACAGTGATCCCAGGACACCAACATTGTTCCCCAAAATACTTGAGATTTGCAAACACACTCTTTTTTCCACTACGGAATAAATCCCAAACATTGTTAAATTTTTGCAAAAACAAGATTGGCACTGAGGGGTCCAATTTGAATGAAAAACAAAAACCTATAGGTTTTGTTTGGCTTTGCTTTTTTCCCAAGGTGCAGGAGAAGCACATTTCGTCCCTTGGACCTTTTTTCATTCTGCTTCAGAGGAGGTGTTTTCTTTTGGGATCACTTTAAGCTGGAAACACAAATCCAAATTTTCCACCCGGAAAGCGACTGCTGTGGTTATAAAGGGTCAAAGTCCTTTTACTCCTCGAAGTGGTCATAGCCAAAACCTGTTTTCACAAACAAGGGTTTCTCAGCATGGTGGGACTGAAAACTTAGTGCCGTCCTCTTCAACATCTCAAAATAAGCTAATTTTGGCTCATACCCGCCAGGCAAGAGCTCCAGTTTCTCCTGCAGGATCTTCAGCAAACCTTCCCAGCCCCGTTTATGAAAGCAGACACTTGAAAACATCTGCCAAGACACAATGACTTCATTTTTAGAAGCTCTTGGTGCCCTGACCTGCAGTGTAACTCAACAAAAGAATGAGGTCTACTGGCATAGCTGCAGGTCAGGTCCCCTTTTGACTCAATGTAAACTAAGGCATCTAAAATTAAAGCAGACTCCTACAAGTGAGGATGACCAGGGCCTCTGATTTTTGCATTCCCAGCCTGACATATGGGGCTGCAGATGAGATTTTGCATGTGCACGTACACACACAGGCTTGGGGTGAGAGAAAGGTTCAAACACAAAGAATTTCAGGCTCTGGAAGACCATCAGTTGGAAGCAGCTGCAGAAGCCTTTGATAATTCCCTGGGTTACTGAGCACTTTGCTGCTTAAATCTCTTCCTGGCCAGAGCTATTGCTTGTTACCCACCAAAAGCTAATCCTCTTTTTTCTGATTTCATCTCTATCTTCTCTTTCCCCCCTCTCCATACGAGTGCAAAGCACCTTTAATCTTAATTTCAGAGGTACTTTTCATGATGCTGCAGATGTGTTATCTGCCACTAACAGTATTTGCCACCTATTTCTCCTTAAAGGACACTGCTTGACCTTGTAACAGCTTCCATGCCTCCAGCTTTAGAGGCTGAGCCTTTCTATTTGAATGGATCACAAGTAATCACTTTTCTGTATCCATTATTAGCAGTGAACCAGCTACCCAGAGAGCTTCTGCTTTGTTGGGTTTTTTCCCCCCCTCCAAATGCAGCATTTTTCCCGGGCAGAGACATATTATGGCAATTCAGACACTGACAACTGTGTAAATCACACCCAGGCAAAAGTTATTGATGACCTCATTCCAGTAAAGCATGAGATGATCAGGCTGCCCCATGGTATTTTGATCATCTGAGAACCCTGAAATTGAAAGTCGCAGGCTCCATTTTGCTTGGAAACCCAACAAAAGCCATTAACTGTGACAAAAGGCACTTAGAACATCTCTTAAATTATCTCATTTCACACCACCAGTAACAAATACTCATTTTCCTTTATTAACACACTCTCCTTGCCCATAACTGCTCTCATTTTTCTAATTTTGAATTAAAACATGTTCAAGTTATTGATCCCTTCTGCTGGAATTCTTTTCTCCTGTTTTTATTAGTTCTCATACACAGCCTAATTTGAGCAATGTGAACAGTGCATCCAACACAACCACCTCTCCAGCAGACCTGTCTCCCAGGAATCGATGTGATTAATCTCTCCCGTGCAAGACAAGTCACGTTCCACAGCCCCAGCTCCTCCACACTGCTGGTGTGCTTAGAATGGCACTCTCACATCTGTTATTAAATTATGTAATTACCTTATTTTTTCTCAAGTGCCTTCACAAACAGGTTGTAGACTGTCACCAATGAGGGAAGAAGAAAACCCAACACTGGGAGCGTTTGCTGGAGCTTTCAAGAGAATTTTCTCATGCCTGTTACTGGATTTCTCCCCATGACAGCCCTCAGCTGTGGGCTCCCACAGCCCAAGGAACATTCCCTAGCACTGGAACAGTGCTGACGGCAGTAATTAGGAGAGGCAAAGGTGCACATGCTGTGGCTATGCCAGGAGCTGCATCCCCTCCCAAGGGATGTGGGATGCCCCCACAGCTGGCTGGGGCTTCTTGGACCCTCACTGGCAGGCACATCGCCCTGCCAGGAGCTCAGCCAGCTGAGGGATGGGGCTCACATACTGCTCTCACTGTATTTATATATAAATCCACTGGTGACACACAGAGTCCTCCCTAGACACAATCCCAGGCACCGTATCATAGCTTTAGGGCTCTTTCTAGAATAAAGATGGCAGATTTGGAGGAAGAAAGCCCATTGCAGCCACATGGACTAGGCCAAAAATGTGCCCTTTGGCTAATCTCTGTCTCTTGCTACATGCCCTCAGCAGCTGCTGGCACTGCTCTGCAACCCTGTATGTGCTGTGGAACAGCATGGGAAAAGCACCAAATTTCCTTGGCCATGCTAAATTTTAGCTAGCATGGGCAGATGCAAATAATAAAAATAAAACAAAAATTAAAAAAAAAGAAAAGAAAAAAAAAAAAAAACCAAATCCCCAAGATTGTCACGAGGGAGAAAAAGGCTGGAATACAGAGGCAGTGCTGTAATGCTTAACCTGGGTGAGCAAATGTGTTGTGCCTTCTCTGCACAAAGCTAAATGCCAATGATTCACAGAGCCCAAGTCAACCCAGGCCAAAGACACATGAATGGCTTGAGGACAAGCCTCTTCCCACCCTTCCTCAAGCAGAAAGCTGTGACCTGGCTCTCCTGTGACTGCACAATCCAGCATGTCAGCACAGCAGCACCTCTGCAAATCCATCTGCAGTCCCAGGAGTTACACAGCAGCCAGCATGAAGGAACAATGTACCCACTCCATGGTGGCTTTCAGCGGTTGGACAGTGACAGACCTGGAATGCAGCTGTCCCTGTGGGGGCTGAACTCCACGGACAGCATCACTGCTGGGTCAGCCATGCTCTGGACCACTGCCCAGCTGAGTGACCTCCCTGTGATGCCCACCACAGCGCTAACCCCCAAATCTGTGTGGATGCTGAAGGCAGAGTACCTCCAAACCATGCCATGACTATCCCAACAGATGCTGGGACTTGTCAGTTAGAAAAAAAACCAACATTAAAAATACTGGAGGAGTCCTTTCAGCAGGTTTTCAAGGGCCCAGCTCACTGCTTGGCTGCTACAAGATTTTCAGCTGATGCTGAGTGTTTTCAGTGTGACCAGCACTCACCCACTGGATGCTGCCCTTCAGTGCCACGGATCAAGACTTTTCTGCATTTTGGGCAGTTTCACGACTACAGCAAACAATGTTTCTGCAGAATCCAAAAATGTAATTTGACATTGTGTTTCAGAAGCCTGTTTCTCTAACACAAGATTTCCATTTTCTTTGGCAAACTACCCCTTGTGTTAGCCCTATTGGCATTCACATACACAATTCACAATTCATCTGGAACAGGCTATTTACAGAAATTCTGCTGAACTGGCTGTCTTTCTATTAGTCATGTAGAAAAGAAAAGGTTTGGCCTTGATCCTGAACCTGCTGAATTAAAGTGTGAAAGGGAAAATCTCTGAAGCCCAGGAACGCAAATGCACTTCCACTGGTGCTGCCCACTTCAGCGACAGCCACAATTGCTGCAAAAAAACAAGAGAGACTAATGGCAAGTCCAGTGGAATTTACACTTTTTCCTAAGCCCCGATCACTGCTTATATGTGACTTTCTACCCCTGTAAAACAAAGACGCATTGCCAGGCTTTTGTGTTGTCTGTGAGAGCTTCAAACTCTGAAGTTCTTATGTCCCAGGTAGGGACAGGGGAGGTTGGCTGGAGACTTCTGAATGCTCAGGTTAGGTACCGAATGAGGCATCCTATTCTCAAATAATGGTTTTTCTCAGGGAGATATTGCAACACCAAGGAACGTACTGATATAAAAACTTTTCAATTGCAAGATATGCCAGAGTGGAAACCTCACACCTTTTCTTACTGTTTTGCATCCCCTTTTGAAAAGAGTTCAGCTGGAAGGATGAAATGGCTCCCTGTCCACACCTCACTCTGCTGGCCCCAGAAACCAGTGTGGAAGAGATGGTGGTCTCTCCCAGCATATCTGCCTACATCTGTCTCCTTTGACTAAAAAGGTTAATGTCATGCTCAGCCTTTCCTCAGCATAAGTTTATGGTCAGCCACCATAAGTTTGGGGCTTTTTAAATGCAAATCAACACAGCCCCACCAGCCCAATGCCCTGGTCATTACACCATCATCATCAAAGTTAAGGACAGGGAGGAAAGGCCTTGGATCAAATTCCTAGCTTTCCCTTCCAACTCTCCATCTGGCTGACCACTACTTACCATTACAACAGGGGTTCTGGAGGAGGAGCTCAGCTGAGAGATCAGTGTCAGAAATTCCCATCCCATCCCAAACTTGAGGTCCCCACCAGGAATCCTTGCAGACCCCAGCACTGCTTGCCCAGATGGAAGAACCACCCTGAAGTTCACACACCAACTGTTATTTGGAAGGAAAACAATACCAACCTGTGAGGAACAAATCACACCTTTTAACTAATAATTAGGCATCCAGGAGTTAATATTTTTTTAATATAACTGTTTTACTGTGTAATTCTAACCTCATTTGCTCTAGATGCCATGCAGGCAAACATAAAATACATATCTTCACGCTGACCCTGCTAATAACCATTTCTCGAGGGAGCAGAAGAACTGTAAGGAACTAACACCACTTGTTTATTTGTTTGTTATAAGCCAGTATTACTGAAACAATATTCCCACATAGCACTAACTGGGAAAAAAAATTATTACATCAAGCTAAGGTCACATCCACTGAAATGAGATGAGATGGGACCATCACCTGTTCCCTGCAGCCCAGGGGAAGCCTCTCCTCCAGTGACAGATGCACATCACAGAAATAGGTCTTGCCAGACAAGGTGCTTCTGCCTCTCCATCCTTAGTACCCATGGAGAGCTAACAAAGCCAGCACAGCTTCCAGACCAGGCTTCTGGGCAGCTTTGTAAAATTAACTACAGGCATCTGATACCCAGTTCTGTCCTTTCCACAATTCTCTCCCTTCCGTCCTTCCATGGCTCCCATTTTTAAACATAATGGGCCGGATTACCTCCCTGTCCCTTTTTGTCCCTTCATGCACAGGTCATTTCAAGTATCATTCATCATGAGGTTCACCATTACAGTGGGTTAAAAACAAAAAAACATGCAGAAGGCTATTCCTCTCAGAATCTCACTACCACAGGTCACAAGCATCCCTGTAAATATTAGAAACTGGAGCAATGCAGCAACCCTTCCATTCCGGGGTGCTCCTCCTGCGGATGCTGCTGTGACTCTTGGTGAAACTCCCCCAACCATCCAAACGAAGCAGCCCAATAATCCATGATGTTCCTACAGCCCCCAGGTCCAACCAGCACTACTAAATCAGAGATTCACACAAGAGAAAGCCCACCAGCCCCAACCCAGCACTTAAATTTCCCATCCTCTTGCAGATCTGTGGGCCACTGCTGAGTCTCCCAGATGCATTCCATCACAAACTCTGCTGGGAGAACCAAGGCGACACACGAAAAAGCAGCATTTAGCTGCACTTCTTTAAGAGCACTGCCCTGCTCCAGTGGAGAACAAAAAGACTTTGACATCTCTCTCCAGCTGATTCCAGCACTGTCTGCAGCCCCAAACTCCTTCCCAGCCACCTACACATGAGCTGAGATAGGCTGAGCGATAAGGAGATGTGGGGATGGAGCTGGGCTCCTAGCCACACGTTTCCATGCGCGTATTTCAACACAAGAATTTAAGACACCTAAACACACACAAAAATTTTGAAGACTTATACAAAACAAAACAAAAAAAATTACGCCAATCTGCCATTCTTATGCAAGAAGAGGAAAAAATCCCACAGCATTTGGAAGCAGGCTGTGTTTGCTTGGCACTTTCCATCTTTAGGTAATTAGTGTAAAGGGCTTCCCAGGTAAACCTAAGAATAAACTGCAGATTTCAAGAGAGACACCATTCTCTCTGCAGTGAGCCTTCAAAGCAGAACCAGGAGAAGCTGCAGAGCTCCAGCCGGCTCCCCGTAGGCATCGCTTGCCTCCAAGTCCTCAGGGTCAGCCACAAGTCAGGCTGCATCAAAATTTGGAATGACATAAAAAAATGACAAGAAAAGTCTCTGAAGACAAATACCACGGCATTCACAAATGCTTCAAATCCACACCCTAGACCAACATTTACAGCCTGCTGCTCCTCCCATCCCCTTCTCTAAGCCGTCTAAAAAGTGCCTTCCTAGCTGAGAGTGGCACCTTCAGAGCTGGGAGGAACAAAACACCTCCCAGCTCCAAAACCTACTTTTCAGTGCTTCTCTCGGTTGTTTTCCTCAGCTGACCTAGTAGCAGCTGCTGCACTTGCTCCTCTGGGAATCAGCCTCGCTCCCAGCCTTTTGTTTCCAAAATGCTGGTGCAGGGGCACCTAGCCCCGCCATCACCTCACAGATCAATTTCTGATGCTGGGATCACCCAGCAGCTCCCAGCTCTGCCCCCCCAGACCACCCCAGCACTGCTCTGTTTCTGATTATATGGGGAAAGGGGCAAGGACAGGGATGGGAAAAGAAAGATGGGTAAGGAGAAGAGAGTAGTCATTTAGCAAAAGTCACTAGAGAAGTCCACAGCAGTGAGGACCTGACCCCAGGCTTCCTGTGCACTGCACCACGGTCCAATGCACTAGAAGAACCTGTTACTTCTTAAATACAATATCTAAGTTTACAACCGCAAAAACCAGCAGGTACCAGCTTCTGCTGAGAGCAAGGAGCTCCTCACCTGTGCCCTGCAGTCCAGGGTTACCGTTAGAGGGATATAAACTAACAGCAAATGGTTTCTGTAACCCACCTGAGCCTTACAGCACTCACACCTCACCCACCAGCCCCAGCCACATCCTTGTAAAACACTGCTGGTAAGATATTACAGTGAGCAGTGCAATGGGAGCTCCAGCAGGCAAGAAGCCACCCCTCCCAAAACAGAGGGATGCTTTCACATGCAATAACCTCAATTCTGAAAGCTGTCTCTTTTTCTAAACAGCTCTTCCACAGTGCACCCCCACCTCTCACTTTAAGTGTCCTCACAAAGGCGCTGAGAAAAGACAAGCCTGAGATCCCAGTCCAGCCATTCCCACGGGATAGGAGAAGGTGGCACTGGACATGGTGCTTGCTCCTTATCATCTGCAGAGCAGCTGCTTGCACAGAGCACCTTCTGATCTCCACAAATCAAGAAGGCTCTCGCTCTGTCCCTGTCCATACCTGGCACCCACAAACAGCACTGCAAGATCCACCAACACATTCCCCATGCTTTGCAGCACCACTGACTGTACCCGACGTCTTCAAAAACAGCTTTTTTAACCCTAAGACATTGCAGATATTTTTTTGTCCTGCAAAACTGTGCAGTATTTACAGAATTAGAGCACCCAGCAATGCAAGGGAGACTGGACAAATGTCACTCCACAGACACATCAGTCTGCTCCTGACCTTCACCCTGCCCTTTCCCTTCATAAACCCGGCAGGGAGAGAAAGGGAAAGGAGATTAAAAGGGAGGCAATACAGAAACACTTTTAATCACCTTTTATAACCTGCATTCTCTAGGACTGAAAAAGCACCTTTCCCTTACATTATTCAGAAAGCAGCGAAGCTAATGTGACATATTGGTGCGTAGGTGTGTGGGGGCTGGTTTCTTGGGGGGAGGGAGGGCTGAGGGCTCGCTCTGTGTTTCAGAGAAACGAAGCAGCACAAGATGTACCAGTTGCTCTGGTAACAAAGCTTTTGCCTTTTTTTTTTTTTTTTTTGTAAGAATGAAGCATCATTTTAAGCATTTTCCAGTTCAGACTTCCTTGCCTGCATGGCAAAAACAAATCTGCGTTTCAGAAACACACACACTCCATTTGAGTCAGCATGGAAAGGACCTTCTCCTCCAGAGCTACTATAACATTGTGGGGAAGCTGATAAATTGAGGTCGCCCATTTCCCTTCTGATAAGGCTGGCAGGCATTATCATATACCAGTACTCCAGCCCAGCCCTTTCCTGGGACCCAGTAAGAGCTGATAAAAGCCCAGCACCACCTGCAAGCTGCTGCCTATGAAAGCAGAAGAGACCCCAGCCCTGGTGAACACCCCCACACAGCAGCACCCCCATCCTCTCTGCCGGCACATAGAGCCATCCCAGCGGAAACAATGGCTGAATATTTAATACTGCGCTTGTAATACAGAAGGATTATACAGCAGCGTGTAAGTCTTGTAAATCCATTCACACTCACAGAGACCATCCCTGGCCTTGAAGGTGCTGAGAGGTTGGTGCCCGCCCCCAAGGGTCTGTGTCTGGATGTGAGAAGTCCAGCCACAACCAAAACCACCCCAGTGGAAGGAAGAGCCTGGGACAGGGCAGGGGGGGCAGACAAAGTGCTTCCCTGCCTTAATATCCTAAAGCAGGCTCTGAGTGCAGCACTAAACCATGGGGAAAAACAGGAAGCTTCCCAAACCAGAGGGACCAACCCCTCATGTGCAGTGATCCTCAGACCATGAGGAGGGATGGCTACACGCATTCACACAGGGGTGGTCACACTCAGCCTGCCCTGCCCTGCAGCAAAAGCAACCTCTGAAGAGCTTGAGAACACAAAGAACAACCCAAAGCTGAGGATACAACACCAGAACCACCAATGCGGCTCAAGTCACACCCAACCTCTCAACATCACAGTTCATGTCATAAACAAGAAGGTGGGAAAAGAGAAATGCTCACAGTGCACCTTCAAATGCAAGAGCTCGCTGTCTAGGGTTAGAGCTGCTTGTTTAGACTGCAAGATGACTGGCTCTGAATTCCTTCAGCAGCCTGTGAATGGGAGCACCAGGTGCCCTTGGTGTGCTCGAGACCAGCATCCAGCACTGCAGGCCAGGGGCTGGGACAAGGGTGGCTGGCAGCATGACCTGGTCTGCAGGCACTGGTGTGCACACACTCAGTCTGGCCTCTCAAGTGAGGCGCAGCAGTCAGGCTGCAGCTATAAAAGCTGTGTTTGTAAACTACAGTTAATTCTCTAAAGCAACAATCCCCAGGAAGTATTAATTGTGTGCAGCATGGTAGCATCTTTCATGACTAAAGCAATAGTGATTAATTATCGAACTATTGACCACTAGCCTTTCAGAAAGGGAGACAATAAACCAATTGATGATTAAAAACAATTACTGTCATTCTTGACTCAGGCTAATTATCTGAACTGCTAATAATGACCCAGGAACCCGTAGAGTCTCTGTTCTCAGAAGGGCTGATGCAAGGGCCCAGCACTTGATCAGCAGCAGCCAGACTGAGAGAGATGTCACGCAAGTCAAACATGGCACAGACCCCACTCTATTTTCTCATATCCACCCTCAAAAAATATAAAAGGAAAAAAGAGTATTCTAAAATCTTTCTTTAAGATATTTACCTGCTACCTCACCAGCCAGTACACATGAAATGCCCAGGGTGCCAGGAGAAAGGATGCCACTGTGCACAGAGTGCACAAACAGCACCCAGGAGCACAGGACATGCATTATCCCTCCTCCTCTGGCATCTGCAAACTCTGGGACAACATCATCAAACACAAGTTTGTGCCTGGGGCATTCCCACAGGTTTGTCTCAGGGACCAAAGTGTCCCAGAAGTCCGGCTGCTCCCAGCTCTCCAGCATCAGGTGACCTTGGATTTCAAATATTTTATTTACTTTCTCATACCCACACACCTTAACATCTCCATCTACCAGGTCAAATCCGAGCATTTGCCTCCAGGTGGCTCAGCCCTGGTTTCTAGCAAATACCAACTGGGCAATAAATACATCCTGACTAAAGACCTTGGGATGCATTTTTTCAACCTTTTCCCCTGTGTATTATACCCCAGATGGACACACATACAGAGTACAACAAAGAGGAATTGCAAAAAACACATTCTCTTCAAACAGCTGCCTCACTTGGGCTGGCAGAGGACGCAGCCAGCCTGTGGGCAGCCAGGAACCTGTAGAGGTGCTCCACTTGCCCTGGGGTGGCTCCTGGGGTGATTCCCCTGCCCTGCCCCATCACGTGCTGATGGCAAAGGAGCTCCTTGGAGGGCCACAGCTGACACTGGCGGCACGTGGATCCCACACGCTCTAAATTAGAGCGCAGACTATTGCTGCATAATAGCTCAGTGATTATATGGCATTTACCAGATAATTAAACAATCAATAGTTATTGTGCAGTTACAGAGGTGCCCACATATTCTATCTTGTACCCTGTAAAATAAAACCTTGCTGAAGCTGTAAATGGAGACCCACATCCCCAGGGCACAAGGCAAAGCAGCACTTGGCATTAATGACTGCTGTCCTCCTGGTACAGTTGGGAAGGAGCACGTGAGTGTGTAACCTCAACATCATTTACTTCAATGTTGTAAAATACACAAGACGAGAGGTGCAAAGGTTACAATCCCATCTATTTCCTGATTTCTTTCTCACTATTGCAAAGGCTTGTATCAAAATCCTTCTTGGCTGACACCATCCATGGGCCACTGTGTGAATGGCCATGGCTAAGCCCATAAAAATACTGGGGGATTGCATTGGTTCACCACTTACTCAAGGCACAGTAAGTGCCCGCTGCATGAGTTCCCACGCTTTGCAACCATCTACTGGACAGGTATTACTGAGTAACCCAGTGTTCTTTTACTTTGAACCCATGTATTTATTGGTGCTGGACACCCCATCGCTTGTGGCCCTGATCTATCCAGGCAATCTAAGCACACACAGTATTTTATGGAGTGTTTGTTTGCTCTCATGTAGAGTAGAAATAAACAGTAATAATAATGTTCTGGGACATAAAAGCAGCATTTCCTCACAGTTTAGATAATGCTTTGAAGGGTCTTACTGGGTTTTGTGTTTAGAGTTTTGCTTTCAGCCATCAGCTAAAAACCAGTGAGGCATAGGCTCAATTCCCCAAATCCAACTCATTGTATTCCTGATAGTCATTTCCTTAAACACCTGTAATAAAAATAAAATCCAAGGACACAAAAATTCACTACTGCAACAATGTCTGGCACAGAAGCTAGCAAGTTCTCAGTCTTTCATCAAAACCAGTTTACAATCTGTAATATTAGACGCAGGATTATTAGAAAATAAAGGAAAGCTTCCGATTCAATTAGAGAGATAAATCATCACCAGCATGGTCCCTCATTAAAATAAAAATTGAGCTATTCACAAGAGGTAGTTAAGCAGTGAGCAAGGAATGTTATTCCTCTCTGCATTTTTCCAAAGCAAAGAGCTCGTGGTTGGGGTTAGAGAAGTGAGAGCAGAGCAGGTCGCTGCCGAGGGCTCCTGCAGTGCCCAGGTGTCACTGGGATATGGCCAGAGTTGGGAAGAACCAAAGGGATATTTTAACCTGCTCTCCTGAGCAAAGAAAGACCTTTACTTGAAAATACAGAGGTCAAACAAAACCAGTTGCCTTTGCCTCGAATACAAGGCTCAGAGAACAAGGCTTTGATTCACAGAAGCACTGTGAACCACCTGAAAGGGATCTTCAAACCATGACCCAGAAAGCAGGATCAAAGCAGCAGCAGCAGCTGCATCCTGCACATGCTCTGGCAGTGGGTGCCCTCCTTCTGGGAGCTCTCAAGGTGCACCAGGCTTGGCCAACATGACTCTCCTCCCATGAACAGGGAGAAGGCATGTGCTGTGACAGGGGCTGCCCAACCCCTCCAACACAGCAGATCCTGAGGCTGGCTCCATGAATCCCTGCTTTCTGAGGGCTTCTGTTACTTTGGTACTCCCAGACACTTCTCAGGCTCCCCAGCCTTGCAGGGCTGTGAGATCTTTCAGCTGTCAGAACAACATAACCGTGCCCTTTATCCCACGGGATCAATGGGAAGTTTGCACCTTGCAGATTTTCCCCCCACGTTCTGGGCAGCCAGCTGGTTACCACCAGGACACCTGGAATCTCCAACACAACCACGGCCATGCAGCAGTGTAAGACCTGGATGCTAAAGCAGATTATCTAGGGGAAACATCAGAGCTGCAGTCCTGTTCTAGCAGTCTTGCAGCACACAGACATAACATGTTATTCCCCTGCCTGGAATAAACATCTCACTTCTGCCTCTTCCCAACAGGAAAGTTGCTTTTCTCGCATCAGAGAGGCACCAGCCATGAGAACGGGAGGTGATGCCCACCAGGTGACTGCTCCTGGCTGAGAGCATAGGGGTTGGACCTGCAGAGCTTGGGCTGGCAGCCAGCACTAGAGCAGGCACCAGAACCTGAAAACACAACCGGAGGCACACACAGCCTCTAGGAGGGCAGCAGTGGTGCGCCTCAGGTAACACCAGCACAGAGGGGAGGGTCACCATTCCTGCAGGGGTTTAACAGATGTGCAGATGTGGCACTTACGGACATGGTTTAGTGGTGGGCTTGGTAATGCTGGGTTAATATCTGGACTCAATCTTAACGACCTTCTCCAAAAATGATTCTGTGAACACTCCAGCCTTGCCTGAGAGGGGTTTGGAAATGGCAGTGGAATAACCATCTAATTACAGAGGACGCTGCTCCTAGGTATGGATCACTTCTAAGGGCTGACTTAGAATGGAGCCAGAAGGTCTGCGTGTCTTGAAAGTTGATCCATTTGTTTTGCTGCAAGAGATAAATACAGCGGTGGTATCTGGACAAAAAGAATCACAAAGATCTTATTTCCACACTGGGTTTTAGGGTGGGACACCATAAACAGTTATGTATGTTTTATATCAAAGTCTCCTTTTGTTTATAGAGCATGTGCTACACCAGGATTTCAGTTAAAGAGAGCTGTGAAGTCAGGCTTAGCCTGAGCTCATACCTCAATACTTACTAATCTGGTTAGGACAGCAATGTTTTCCCCTCCACCCCCATCACCATCCCGTCTGGCACTGGTACCATGTGAATCACACCGAGGACAATCCGGTTACTCCAGCAAGTTAAAAACAGTTAAGAGGAGGATTTCCCCCTTGTACAGCATGGGAAAAAGGAACACAGAAACATTCAGCCTACACTTGGGACATTTCTGGGTGGTTTTTTTCCCCTTTGAGGTAACACACAGACTCACCAAAAGAATTGAACCCAGCAAGAGGAAACCTGATCAGCTGAGCCACACAACCAGCAGCACCAGCTTATTTCTCTTTTCTGCTCTCCACAAAAACATGACGCTTTGAAAAGGCCGTTACAGGCACATAGTTTCCATGGATTGTTAGAAATATGAACCAGTTAAAATTAGGTCACCTTCCACCATTATTTTAGCAGCTGAGAAGAAAAACAGTTCAGAAGGGAGCTCCCGTGGCAGGGAGCACATGGTGGGAAAACAAATGAATACCAAAGGGGAAGGCTCCCTGGAATACAACCTTGATAAGAACAGCTTTGGGGTGGGGTGGTTTTTCCTTTGTTTTTGGTTTTTTTTTTAACTCTATTCCAGTTCAAAAATTCACACATTTAAAACTCCAGAAGTTCCAGTTCATCTTCGGTTCACTTCAGTCCCCTGATCCTTCTACTGACAGGATTAGCCTACAGCAGCAGGAGGATGAGGAACATTGGCTCTTTAAATACCATTCTCTTCTCTTCAGCAGGGGCAGCTCGCTGTCTTTTAGAGCATGACAGGCAAGAGTTATGTCTCCAAAGCCACCGAGTAGGAGCACATGAATATATTCCTTTCTATAGTCAAAATGAAACACGGGCACGACGGGTAAACAGGATCACTGTGTGCCCACACACGCATGACTACACGTGTATACAGCACTTGTGCCCACACATACAGGAGTTTCTTAGAGAATGAGGCCCAGGGGAGGTACTGACTCCCAGCAGAACCAAAACAGTTGGCAAATTCTCCATGCAACCATGAGAAGAAACATTTCTCCACCATACATAAGCACAGATAACTCCAGACTTTGAAATAGTTCAATCCCTCCCCAAGTACACAAGAATCGTCCATAAAAAGACCCCACCAAGATGACAAAATCTGGAAATCCCCCAAGCTAAGATGTGTTTGGGACGGGTGATGTAATACAGCAGAGGTGGGTATTTTAAATATTCTTGTAAAGAGTTTCATGGTTTTAAAATCCTGCTCTCCACAGTCCCTTCACTATTTGCATCTGGATTGCTGCTTCCAAATGTTTAGAGAAATTTAAGCAACTCTACTGACTGTAATAGGCACTTTAATAAAAACATTTTAATAGTGCTTTTAGTCCTGCAGCAGGTTTCTGCCAGTGGAAAGGACATCAGCTGCCTGTGTGCAAGCAGAGCACTAGACTGTAGCAAACTCATCTGGCAGCCTACAGCAGCCGTAAACTCAGCTCTTAAAAGAGATCAAGATTTAGCTATTAAAGCACAGACTTTTCACTCCCTCCTCATCATCTAATCAATAAAAACCAACCAGGATGAAAGGGGGGAAAAAAAGGCAATTCATTTTCTTGTGACAGTTTCAGAACTAATGTGAATTGCTTATTATTAGAGCTCTGTGTGCTACACAGTACGTGCACACAAGACCGAAAGGCCAGAGTTCAGCAAGGCTTCTTGTCAGGCTTGAAATGGTCAAAGCCTAGTCAAGGTGATGTGCTGAGATGCTCCACGTTCAACACACAGCCAAGGCAAACAGGATCACTTCAGCTGGAACCCTTACCTTATAGACCTGCCCGTAGGTACCATTGCCAACAAGCTCCACCAATTCAAAGATTCCTGCAGGATCCTAGGAGAAAATAAAATAAAAAAAATTTAATAAGCAATGCTTACAGAATTCTAAAAAAAAAATAAACATTCAATGAAGATCAACATTTCTCTGACAAGGGTTTTGAGGAGTTCAGGGTATTCAGGCAGACCAGGAATGAGAATGACAGTGATGATGAGCAGAAACACAGCACCATCTCAGTGACAGCCTCAGCACTGTGGGAAGCATGGACCTGCCCAGTGCTGCCCATCTCCAGCATCTGGGCTGGGAGATGCCACGCAGGTGCCTGTGAGTGAGCACAAATCCATCTGACTGTTATCTGCTCAATGTATGAACACTCAGTGTATGCTTTAAATGCAATAGCAAACATTTGCTATTAAAACTCAAGTTTTCTTATGCATCAGCTTTCGAATAAAACAAGCTGTCTGGCAGAACGTCATTCTGGTGCTCAAAACAAGGTTTTTCAGGTCCATTCCTGATGTCAGCAGCATTTTTATTTCTTGGTCTAAAGGCCATTTTTGCTTTAGTGCATCCTGGCTGTTGACATCCTGGTTTGCCAGTTGAGATGAGCAGATCTAGGAAAGTGCTATATGAGGACACAGTGCCTTGGGAGGGTGGCAACAAACCCTGTCCCCAGATCCCCCTCCACCTGGCATCTGCCCAGCCAGGGGAAGTGCAGTCACACACACACACCAGTACAGTCTAAAGACGATACCAGCAGTGAGGTACAAGGGAGGAAGGGGAAAGAAAGAAAGAATAACCAGCGCTGCTATTTTCTCCTCTTGGTGGGTTTTCCCCTTCCAGAAGCTTTATTTATACTCTCCCGCTCCTCCTCTTTTTTCTCATCACTCCAAGTTTGGAGAGCACAATCCCACTGGAAGCCAGCAGATGTGGAGGCGTCCTGGCATCCCGGGCCTTTGTGTGCCCCTGTGACCACCCAGCCAAGGGGTGACCTTGGCTCCCACACCGCCACGCATCCTCATCCTCCCTGCTGGGTTTTAAGTCACTTGAGCTGTTGGATGCCTTGGCGTCGCAGTGAGCCCAGGGATGCCAGCTGCAATCCCAGGGGACGCAGGCAGGTCAATTACCAGCTCCAACAGGCCAAGGTGGATCAGCCAGCAGCACTCCTGGGGACAGAGCAGATGGACACCCACCACCCTGTTACGGACACAGAGGTTTCATTCATTACAAAACCGCATGAACTCAAGATGCTTCTGGGTCCAAAAGTCAAACACTGGGTCTTTGTGAGCAGCTGAGAAACAAGGTTCAACCCAGTAATAATGCCACAAAAGTAAATTAATCTGAGTCCTGATGTGACTTTCCACCCAGCCTGGAACACGCGCAGCCATGGAGCTGCCAGGGCTCGACACGGCTCCGTGACAGGGTCACAGCAACCCCTCTGATCATTCTGAAATGCCACATCCCCCTTCTGCCTGTTCCTCATCATACAGGAGGCAGCTTCCTCAGGCTGCCCGGGAAGTCCCGGGGTACTCCAGGGTGGGAACCCCACTCAGCCTTCAGTGGGACAACCTGCAGCAAAGGGCAGGGAAGCTGCGCTGTAGGAGGCTTGGAGACCACCAAGGACACATCCGCCCTGGGCAAACACACCTTCATCTGGACACTTGGGCCGGGCACAGGTGAAGCTGCAGCACCACAAGTTTCCAGCACGCAGTATCTCAGCTGGGTGTGGACAGCCTGTAGTTTTCACTGCCTGGGTACCAGGCAGGGAAATGCCAGGAACGGATGGGGAAAGGAACCGACACCGAGTTTCCACACTGGGTGAGGAGGCGGAGGAGGGGGAAACATGGCAGCAGCTGCTGTTTATTTTTTGAGTTTCTTTCCTAAGGGTTGTTCTCTGCAGTGCTGAAACAACTCTGAAAGAGGCTTTTCCAGTGCTACAAGTATATCTATTTTTGAATATTCACTAGGAGATTAAGGCAGAAGAAAGCCATGCCTAGGGCACATGCTTAGGAGGTTTGCAGAAACATCCAGGGATGCAGCTGGTCACTTCTGATAAAAAGAACTCCTTTTTGCAATACATTTTCCAACCTCTTCCCACAAATCCTTAAACTAAAGACCACCCCCTCCCACCATCCCAGGCTCACTGCTCTAACGTGTGCAAACGTCACACTTGTGGCTCCAACAGGTTTATCTGAGTCCATCCATCACTTGTTTGTAGACCTGCCAGCCCTACACCTGCCTCTGCTGCCACTGTGCCCAGGGCAGCTTTGTGCCAGCCGGGGGCAGCTCTGTGCCTGGAGGGCTTTTCCCCATCGCTCCCATCACCCACACCATCCGCTCCAATTCCCACTAGCCAAGCAGTTTCTCTGCTGCAGTGTCCCCACTCCATCCTGTTTGCTCCCTGCGTTTTTCCAGCAGCATTGCCAAGGTAACTGGGCATCTCTCAGCACAGCCAGAAGTGACACTGTTGCCCTGACTGCTGCCACTGGCAGCTCCAGCTCAGCACAGCCAACACGCTGAGGAGCACCAGCCCTGTCAGGGAGCAGTGGGGGCTCATCTCGCCTCCCAGTCACACTGCCCTCCTCAGCCTGCCTTCTTCTCATGCAGCAGGCAAATGGAAAAGCTTCTCCCCAACAGCCATCATTAAAACCCAAGATTAGTATGTTATTAATGGCCGTTCTAGAAAATACATAGCAAAGGATGGGGCAGGGAAGGAAAAAAACCCAGCCTCCCACCGGCCTTCCCTGGACAGATTCATACACAGAGAAGAGATTTGCATCTTAATGGCTGCTGGGGAATAGGTTGTCCCTGGTACACGGGGCACATCCTGCACATCCCACAAAGCCATTGCTGAGATGATTCAGGTCGGTACCAGAGAACAGTGACAGTAGCTTGGGCAGGCTGGAGTGGGCAGCGAGAGAGAAAAATAGAGAGGCACACAGCATGGGTGATGCTAGCCAGGGGAAAAAGAAATCCACCCGGCGACCAGGACCAATCCAGGCCAAGCAGGGAATAATCTCAGACCAAATATAGCCTGTGCTGCAGCTCAGGGCTCACAGCAGCGCTGGGCTGTGCTTGGCTGGGGGTGGCTGCAAAGCTCATCCCACATGGCTGCTTCCTGCCTGGCACCTACCACCTTCTGCTGATGCCCTCTCCCTGATCCAGAGGGGACAAACGGATGATAAGGCTGCTGCAGCCCCCTCTTCACACACCCCAGAATGCCTTCACAAGAACTATTGTATTTCTTGTAACTGAAAACATCTGCATTGAATAACAAGCCCACAAATAAAAGGAAAAAATGAGGCGAGCTGTTAGTTTAAGGCAAAGAAGGTGCATTGTTTATAATGGGGGGGGAGGGAAGACAGCATTAAAGACAAAGCCACAAATAATTCTCAGCTCTAGGTTAGCTTCGCACTGAAAAGGATTTGTACAGCTGTAGTAGCACCAGGGCTTTGCCAAGAGCCCTTAAACTAAGATAGGGTCCCTCCCTCCTCCCTGCTACTGCTACTCAGAACTTGTGCCAGAAGACACAGGAGCAAATTCAGGCTTTCCATAAAGTATGCTCACCATAAAGCAACAAAATACTCAACAGGACTTTTCAGCTGCTCATGGGATGGGAAATGTTTCACATCACAGCACCTGTGGCAAGGGTTGTGCAGACCCAGTGTTCCTCCAGGCAGAGATGGGTTGGAACCTGAGCTCTCTTGTGCCAAGACATGAGAGTGCTGCCACAGCTATACCCAGAGCAGGCTCAAATTCAAGTAGGAAATTGTTCTGTTTCTACTAATGTCTCAGGAAAGTCAGTGACACTAAAGTCTCAATGGCTAAAACCAGTCCAAGACACAGAAAAATGCGGAGGCATCATCCTTTCCAGCAATATCATAGGTAA
This sequence comes from Dasyornis broadbenti, assembly GCA_013397935.1. Classification (NCBI taxonomy): domain Eukaryota; kingdom Metazoa; phylum Chordata; class Aves; order Passeriformes; family Dasyornithidae; genus Dasyornis; species Dasyornis broadbenti. Next base: position 734,511 of record VZRN01001146.1, read on the forward strand.
GGGGGAAAAAAGTCCACTTTATTTCAATAAAGTGTATTTGACTGGTGCGTTATCAGAAAAGGGACTTCTGTATGTTGTTGATAAAGCAGGATGTACTTAAATTTCAGCAACAAAATAGGCCTCCCTTTTGAAGACTTATCAGTGTGGAGCACACAGTGGGGCTCGTGGGTTCCTGGTTAAGACTGCTCCTTTCTGCCTAACCCAGACTCCACAGAACTAAAGCTGAAAGATGTCCTTGCCTATACTTCATGATGGTTCAACAAGTCCAAGGCGCAACAGAGCCAACACTTTGCTTGAGGAGATATTTAGAGAGCAATATCTGCACCCAGGGCAGCCACCTAAGGGCCAAGGGCTGCAGGCATGTATCAGTGTTGGCTACGGTGACTGCTGAGTGAGCAGAACACAAGTTAGCCATCTTTAAATATGGCCATGCAGGTGTCTGTAAACACAAGAAATATTTATACACAGCCTGTACACTAAATCTGCTTGTTTTCCTTGAAGGAGACTCATTTTCTCCCTTCTAGCCCACACAAAAGGGATGTTACAGGAAGGGTTACATGAGGAGACAGTGGAAAGATGCTCAGGAGAGGGGAACCCAGGGGCACACCAATTAAATCACGATTGCTGTGGATGCACGGGAGGGGAAATGAGAGATCGGAGCCTCTGTAATCATTGTGCACTTAGGCCCCCAGTTCTAGCAGCTAATGACAACTTCCAGCCAAAACTCATGGAGCTACCCAATCATTAAGCAAATGTTATAACCCTAGAGAAGGAAAATGCACTGTGCAACTGGAGGCAGCACAGTTACGGGTCAGTAACAGAGGAGTGTCCCCAGGCACAAATCAGCTAAAGCAGCTCCATGGCAGCAGAGCAGTTTTTTTAATCTCCACCAAGATACAAAGCCTGTGTAACTAATGCTCCCAAGCATCAGGATATTATGAGCCTCTGCTTTACATCTCTTTACATAATAAAACAGCCTCAACAGGAGATTCCATTACATTGATCATGCACCCACAAAAACCAAAGCAGGCTTACAAAGCCTCAGCATGAGACGCAGGGAGTTCTGTCTGTGGTGCAGGTGCCTCTGGGAAGCACCACAGGGTCATTCTTCCCAAAAAGCTGGCTCCTGTAAAATAATGGCAATGCCATGGCCACAGACAGCCCAGAAGAGCCATAATCCCACCCGGCATCACACAGCTTGGCATGGCAGCACTGGCAACCCAAGTGGTTGTCTTGAGGTGTCAACTGCTTGGAGAAAGTTGAGTCTTCCAACCCCACCAAGCTCCAACCACAAGAGGAAGATCACTGACTCAGAATTTGAGAAAGGTTTTGCAAGGATTGCAGGAAAGACGGAAACGTCCTTCAGCAGTAGAATTCAATAGGCAAAACTGTCATCAGGGTAACATTTCTGATTATGCAAAGCATCATTGCAAGGAACAAGTACAAGGATGAAGCCTTTAGTTCTCGCACTATACACCTGCCCAGATTTCATATCCCCAAGGCCAAATGTCCAGGCTGGGCCATACCCTGTGAAGCCACTTCTCATGTCAGCAAGAAGTTCTAGAAGTTCTGTAGACAGCCATGCACCTCCCAGGCGTCAGTACCCAAGTAACCTCAAGCTCTACAAAGTCCCCTGCTATTCCTTCTGAAGGCACATCAGTTCACTCATTTTGCAATACTTTCTGCACTGGCTTCTACATCAGGAATTGAAGCACTTGTACAGTTTGACAAAACAAGGTCTGGATCACCTTGGGGAAGTTACCCCAAATGACATGTAGTTCAGAGAAAATAGAGGGGTTTGAAGAGCACTTGAAGACACAGCTGCTTTTTAGTAATCAGCTGGCTGTCTCCATCTCCAAGGCACTTCTGGTTAACAGCCCTGTGACTAATATGAAGATGGACTGCACAAGCCAGGAGAGCATTGTTAATACAGCTGCAGACAGCTGCAAACAAAGCAGGAAGGCAGAGGCCAAGGCAACAAAATACTGAGTTACCAGGAACTTTCAAAAAAACAGGCTGGGGACACAACTTTTTCAAGTTTCAATCACACAGACATAGCCCTAAGCCTGGCCATTAAATAAAGCAGTGCAAAAAAACCCTCAAAAGGCTGCACAGGTATTCTTGAGATAAAAGCCAAGCAATGAAGCAGAACCACGCTGGACTACTGGATGCTCAGCCCTCATGGGGATTGCTTAATCTCACTCCTTCTCCTGCTTGCTTTGGTACGTTCCCCTCCTTCGCCCACCCATCCAGAGACTCACAAAACAAGCTATCATCAATGGCATCTACCACTGCACCTCCTGCCTACTCAAGCAATACAAGCTGCTCTACTTGGAAGAGTAATAATGAACTCCCCGAGGGCTTTGTTTTCATTTTGAAGAAGCAGTTTGTCCTCCCTCACCCCCAAACACCCAGCTCTGTAACTTAAAAGAAGATGTTAGTCAAGAAACAGCATTACTACACAGCGTAAGAAAAACTGCTCTCAAGGCTAAGTTATTAACAGAAGAAAAATTTCTCACCTGGACAGCAGAGAAGACTGTTTACAAATCTATTTGAACCACTCCTCTGCACCAGGAGCATCTCACCAGGAGATGCTCTTCCAGGCCCTACTGAGAGCCACATCCGTGCTCTGTCCATTCCTCCTTCCTAAACCGTAAATCCACTCTCCCAGGTCTCCAGCACTCTGCTCCCCAGCTTCTCACTGCAATAAAGCTCCAGTCACCATGTGAGTGTCTCTTTCCTTTCCATAATAAGACCTGCCAATACTTGGCAGCAGCAAAATTAAATAAGAACTAATCACCACATTGGGCTTTTCAGTCAATAAAACTGTATTACTTCTTCAACTATTACCTGTTCAATTTAGAATGTAAGTGTGGATTTGTAGCCCCCAGCCAGCAAAGGAATAGTCAACACCAGTGCTAAGGGAAGAAAAATACAAAATCTCCTATGCACATACACAGTTCATTCCCATTTGGTCCTGCAGAAGCCAAGCCACTGAAGCTACAATAAACTGACTATTCCAGATTTCCTGCTCACAGACTAACACTTGCACACACAAAATTAGAGTTCTTCTGACCTAGTTTCTCCTCTCTAGCATGTCAAAAGAAAAAGCAGCCATTCTGTACCCTCTCCACAAATATGAAATGTGGGAGCGCCAAGCCTGTAAGGAACACACATACAGATCTGGGATAACAGGATTTTTTCCAACCGAAATGATGTAGTTATAGCACTGCAACTGGTAGGTCCCACAGCCCAAGATGCACTAGTGATACTAGGAGAGGACAACAATGACAAATATAAAATTAACTTTCCTCCTGTGTTGCATGTCAGAGCAGTCCAGCTCAAAGAAAAGCCACCCACAAGCTACACATTTACATTCATCAAAACAAGAAGGGTCCAAGCGTCTGTCCCACTCCTTCAAAAGCATCGCTAGCAACACAGTGAGTCCTTCTCTCCTGATGCCATTCAAGAGGCAGTGAGTTTTGACTCAAGGCTAATGAAGATGAACATGTGGCCTCCATGAGTCTCAGCATGGTAAGAAAATGCTGAGATATTCAATAACCCTCAAGACAACACAATTACTTATTCTTCATTTGAAGTTAGTTTCCCTCCAAAGCAGTCAGTCTTCTCACACTTTTAAGGCTCTACAGCACATTCCACAGATCACCAGGACAGACTCCATGAATTGTCTGCAGCTGTATGACAAGCTCACCTTCCAGTTCAAAAAAGACTCTTCATCTAGAAGAGCCAGAAGCATCAGCAAAAGCACGACTGCTAAATGAACCCCAGGGTTTTCAATGCCTTGCTAGATGACTGCAGCCTCAGTGCCATCAACCCCTTCAACATATGCCTAATTCAAGCACACTGCTTCAACAGGCCAATATATAAAACGTCTGGCTTAGCTCAGTGTCTCTAAAAAGCAACAGTGCCAATTATAAATCATATCTATAGTCCCCAGAAGATCTAAAGTCACTACCAGTATTGTACCACACTTCTTCGGATGCAGACATCAATTAGAGCACGGCAGCTGCACGCTCTCCTCACTGGAAGTCACTCGTGTAGTTTCAGACCAATAAGATATTATTCCTAAATGTTTAGATCTCATCCCTCTGAGAAATACAGAGTTTCAACCTTGGCCAGCAAATGTTTGCGTCAAGCTGAAATTGCTACCTACCACTAAACGCTGTCAAAGGTTTACGGGGTCTCAGAGGAGTTGGTTTAATTACTTACCAAGGCAGCTGTTTTGGGAACTACAGTCTCTTAACATCCCACTCCTGAAGATACACTGAGTAAAGCAGAGCTGCTGCCAAGCTCACACCAAGAGCAGTGAACGCCCTCTAACACACAGGCAAACATTCAGTCTCCACAGCAGGTCACACTTGTGGCTTCATCCGTGTGTGCACCTTGGGAGGTGACAAAAGCCAGTCTGCACCTTCCTGAGGCACTGCTGGACACTCCAGCTTCTGCAGCCCTCACAGGAGGCTGCTGGGGTCACAATCTGGGATCACCTTTGTCAACAAATGACAGCCTTGCTCTGTCCTTGCAGTGAGACTTGTGGCCAGAGGGATGCCTTAGAACAGGAGAACGTCTCACTCCCAAATGCATTTTGGAGCAAGAAAAGAAAAGCAATCTTAAAACCTTTTGCTTTTTTAAACTAGGATGGTTTTGTACCTCTATGTCTATTTTTCAGTTATGGTTGTAGGCTGAGCTGACCAGAAAAGTTGTAAGGGATGAAAGGGTTGTAGCAGCAACAATCTGTAGACTACAACCCTCAACAACAGGGATCTGTGCAACAACCAACACACAGCCAGGTATGAATTCTAGAAATCCCTACATCCCAGATGAAAGCATGTGCCACTACTTTTCAGTACTTTCTTGTCCTTATATACACATCTGGAGAAACACCACCTCCCTGCTGGATTCATTCGAGAGTTTCTCACATCAGCCCAGTTTTCACAGATCATCTGGAGCTGGAGTTATCTGCTGGTTTGGTGCTTTTCAAAGAGTTTACCCACAGGCTGTTAGTTGTCATCAACTCCTCAAGCTTGGATCTACATGGGCTGGTTAGCAGGAGACGCAGATAACTCTCCAGCAGCAGTAGTTTCAAGAAAGGACAATATGGGGAACAAATCCCTTCTAATTATTGAGCAGAACTCTGCAAGATAGACTGCAAAAATACCCAAACCCCACAACTATACCAACAAGCTGCCAAAACCATATACTATAAACTCACTTTTACATTGAATTGTCTTGACAAAACAGCAAAATTATTTAAAACAATATCAACTATATATGTTAATTTGCATGTTTCAATCTATAAATAGTTGTCTCACCCAAGAGTTAACAAGTTGTGGGTAAAGGGAAAAGGAAAGCTTCTCACCTTTTTTCCTACATTTCACAGGCTGTCTCCAGCAATGCCAGACCCGGCAGGAAGTCTGAAAGGCTGGTTATGACAGACACTCAAACTGGGTGGAAAACAAGGTCCCACAGCAAAAAGCAAGCTCCTGCCTGATGCGTGCCAAAAAACCAGCCTAAAAGTCAGGGTTGATCCACAGTTGCTGAAGTGATTTGCAAAAATTTTTTTGCCGGGGTGTAAAGTATTTCCCACAGCAAGTCTTCTGTACGTCTTGGTGGCTTCCTACATTGTGAAACACTCTCAGAAATTCAGGGCAATGCCTTTTATTTCAAACCCCAATGCCCAGAATTACTAAACTCGTAGGCGGGCACAGATTATTTAGTTTAGTTAATTTGATGTATGCATTACAACAGCACTTTGGATAAGGCAAAGTGGAGAGACCTTTCTCCCAGACATCCCAGGAAGATGTGCAGGTTTTGCTTTGCAAGTCATTGCGATGTCTCGTAAATCCAACCACCAAATTTTGCTTTATGGGATCATTGTGCTTCCTGTCAAATTACAGCCCTATGACACCTCCCTGCCTCGGGAGCTCTCTGCTAGCTCTGGTCCCTGGAACCAGCTGTGACATTGTCTGGCTCTTTGCAGAGCTCCAGGCTTTTTCATTAGTTCACACAAGCAGGCTGGAAATGTTAATATAAACATGCACACAGCAGCTAAGCAAGACCTGTAAGACCACAGGGACCAGCCTGCTGAAGACCAGTACTAAACAGGAAAACACAGGAGGTGGGGAAGCCCATAATATTTGGAATTTCAACTGAAAAATCAGACCAAACCCTCCTGGAGGCACAAGGTGCCAGCATCCACCAGCCACTCATCTCTCTCCTGCCCACTGTCCTTCCTGATAGTCAGGAATGCGGTCAGCTATTCAGGTGCACCTTCTCCAACCCGAAAGAGACACTGCACATCCCCACAAGGATTTGGCCCACAGTCATAAGCTGTGAGATTAATCATGTGTGTTTAGGGATCTGAAAAGGGGATGAGAAACATTAGTAACTGCTTCTAAATTAATTGCCGTTATTGTTATTTGATTTGCTAAACTCTCTGGGGCTAGATTTTATTTTAGAAAACTATGAACATATCAGATTAATCAACTTAAAATAAATGGTCTTGATTTATTTATTTCTGCTGTATCTACTCCTCCTTAAGCTTGGCAACTCACTGCATTCTTTCCATCCTGTGAAAGAAAAAGAACAGGGGCTTCGCTTTATTATTATTTTAAAGGAACCTCTACAAAGCTTAGCAGTTCCATGAGTTTAAATCATGGCAAAACTAGGTTGTGAAGGAGGACAAGTGCAAGGCTGGAGCCGGTTTCCACACTCTGCAGGCACCAGTTTTGCACTGGGAGCCCACCAGCAGAGTCACATCACACAGTCCAAGCAAATCAGATCTATTCCCCAATAATTTAGGCATCCAAAGAGTTGAAAGACACCCTACCAGATTTCAACAGGGGCTATCCCAGTGTGAGCCACACTTCTTGCAGAAAAGTCCTGCCAGCAAGGAAGAAATTTAATCTCCTCTAGCCAGATTTTGCTGTTTCTGAATCCTTTGGAAGTTGGGTCAGCATACTTCCCCCCGCCCCAATCCCCTGCCCTCAGCTTTTGCAAAGCAACAATGCTTCTGCCAGCAAACTAAAAAGAAAAGCCCTCACATATATTATGCTGAAGAATATTAATTTTGTGTTGCACAGAATATTAAGTGGATTACATCTACAGCCTCCAAGGAGAAAGACGTTGATTTCCATGTATCTTGCGCTATTATTCACCCCTATTAGTTTTTCCTAGCAGCCTAACGTTAGTCATGACAATTTCCCATTAATTAGTGCAGAGCTCAACTGGCTCAGCAGACCAAGCAATGAGAGCAAGAGTGGGACTTGTCCATGGCCATGAGGCAAATCAGACCACTGTGGCAGAGTTGCTGCACAAGAACACATGCAAGGTGAAGAACAAAGTCAGCTTTGAGCTTTTTTGGATGACTTCATGGTGGGATCACCTCAAACACCAACATCTCTTTGTAAAGGTTACAGAATAGAAAGTAAAATTGCTGACATCATCTGAGACGTGCCTTTAAATGAGATACAGCAAACATGGAGAGAGAGATGTTTCTGGTCTCCAGAGAATCACGGAGGGGGAAGAACTCAACAAAAGCTTGAGGTGCCTGTTCTCACAACAAGAAGAGAGCCCTGATCCCAGGCTAAAGGGGAACACCACCTCCCAAGGGTGAACCCACGATGTCTGGGAGCACCAGTTTCCCATCTGTGGTGACTGCACCACCACCAGCACCCTTCCCAAACACACTCCTCAGCACAGGAAGCCCAGCCCTTGCTCCACGCAGAAGAACCATTCAAGCCATCACAAAGTGCCACCAGCTGACTTTAGTACTAGAGTTTTACACTTTCTTTGCAGAGGTGTTAATGACTCTAAAAAAGCACAAGACTGGGATAAGCAGCTTTAATACCATTTAAATGCTTATGATTAAGAGAAATAGAGAGCCTGCAAGGGCCAGACTCTCAGAGGGCGGCACATCCATTGAAGCTGCAGCTCATGTGAGAAGAGTGCAAATTACTCAGAACAGAGTAAGCAAGATCAAAGCCACTCCAAAAGGAGGCAACCCACTGACAGTGATGCAAACTCAGTCCAGGCTTTACTGAATATTTCACAAACAGGCTGATGAGTTTAAAAGGCCAGACAGGGTGTTCTGATGATGCTGCACAAAGTAAGGAAGGAAAGGAAATCTCAGGACATATGTTTTGTTCTAGACATAATACACAACCAAGAACTCAGTTCTGGCTTGATGCATGGAGACATACATACTTTCTACTGACATCTCGCTGGTCTGTGCAGGAAAGAGAAATATAACTTCTCAGTTGCAATTCCCAGGCTTCATCCTCTTTTTTATAGTTCCTAGAGTAATTTCAATTCTACACAACAAACAGCAGAACAGATAAGAAAAGCCTTATCGGATGAAGTAACTTACAGCTTCCCACAGGGGCAAGACAGAGAGCTAATGGCTACAGAAGCAGATAAGGATGCTCATAACCAGAAATCAAATCCACGTGTTTCAGCAAAAACACACTGCCTCAGAAAGCAAAATAAACAGTACAACAAACTCTGCCAGGCCACCCAATATACTCAGAAAGCATCACCTCATCCCTCCTCACAGACCCAGCCGGCCCATGACCGTCTCTCCTGGTCAGAAGGGAGGGCAGATGCTGCAGTTTCATTGTAAGCCAAAATGCAGTGCGTGCTCAGCTGAGCTCTGGTTCAACTTACAGCCCCGGGCTACAGCAAGGAAGACAAACTCTTGGTCCAAGACCAAGATGCTCCTGCAATCCTTTCCTTCTCTGAAGACCTGATGCGTTGAAAAGGAATAATTCATTACGCAGGGAAACCAACTCAGCTAACAGTTTCCCTAGACTGCACGTGATCTAAAGCCAGGATGGACTTTTTGTTCTGGATAAGACCAAGTACTACCCCTCCAGTGTCCATCCCAAGGCCCAAACAAACTCCACTGCCACATCTCGTCATTGGCAGAGATCCAGATTGTCCAGCAATATTCAAACTCATGGTAAGCTGCTGGCAGTACAGTTGCACCCTGGGTTTCCCCTATCACTTAGCCTCAACCAGACACACAAAATGTGATCCTCACCACTGAGTTGTTACAAGAGCTCTAACCTGTTAGGTATTATCTCTTCATCTGATTCATCTCCTGAAAATTGACGCCTGCAAGTTATTTCCCTTCCCTCACGTCCCAAACATCACTCTGTGTTGGCAAGTATACAAGAAAAGCACTTATCCAAAGGAATTCGCTCATCAAATCTTGCAGACACTAAAACCACAGGTTATCTAATCTTAGGAGAGCATAGTTTAATGGCTACAACACGGGATGAGAGGCCAGAGGGTTTGACTTCTACTCTCAGCTCTGCCAGGGCTGCATGGCTTATGAGTGAATCTAAAGAAGATGCTTGACCCCTCCTCACCTTGATTTCTCCTGCTATGAGACTCTCCTAGCATTCCTTTCCTCACAGGGGATCTTATCTATAAAGTCCTCATTAGCATGTGAAAAGAGTTATGGATCTCTGGATGTGTATGTAAGGAAAAGCCTGAAGGAGGGGAGAAGCAGAACTGGCCAGGGAGCCTGGAGACACAACCTCTTCAGTATGCTCAGCACACTCCACATCTGCTCAGAGAAACATTTGAACCCTTTCCCTGTACAGGGAAGGGAAAAAAAAAAAACAATTTCCTTTTTTTTGAGAAATCTCAGAGGAAAGATTAAATTCTGCATCTCTTAAGTCAAGGAAATTATTCAAGATTCTCACAACACTATCAACAGACCCCACCACCTCTGGAGAGCCACCTGCAGAACCACCTCACAGGCAAATCCCCACAGAACAGGGTAACTCTCCCTGTCCCACCTTTTCTCTGGATGCCACTGAGTGGCAGAACTGGACTGATCAGGAGAAAAACTAGAGCTCTATTCTCAGTGTTCTGCAACATCTGAAGTGTGGAGGTGGGGAAAATCCAGACCCGGCACAGATGCTCCCAGAGGTGAGAGCAGAGCTGCACTCCCAGGGTCTCGCTTACAGTACGGCTCCTGCTGGGGTCTGGAAAGGGCTTCTTCTAGTGTTAAACAGAAACTCCCACCTGGAAAACAACTAAATATCAACAAGCAGGCTAGTATTTTAGCTCTTTTGGGAAGGAAATAGAGTTATCCCATTGGATCTGTTCCTATCTTTCCCAGCTGTCTCAGTTAACCTTGATGGCTGATCACACCAACCACACCAGTGCCAGAAACAGCCAATACCAGCTGGAACTGCTTCAGCAGAACAAGACCTCTGCCTCTAAGATTGGTCCACAACCTCCTGTTTTCTCCCAAGTGGCAAAAGTGCAGTGAAGGGCAGAAGATACGTCCACTCTGGTCTGGTCATATGGAACAGAAAGGTCTCAGAGGAGCAGCTGGCTCAAGAATTTGAAGAAAAAGCAAAAAAAAGGCTCAGCTCTTAAAAAGAGGAAAACGTCTTATTGTTCCATAATTAATGGAAAGCAGAAGAGGTTTTATGGAGTCATTGAGAAACAAGGGTGAGCATTAGAAAGCACTTTTCAGTATTTCATGATCACAAGGTGAGCTGCTTGCATAATACCGACAAAGAACATGAATGCTGATATCATAAGGCAGTTATGAAACTTGGGCTTTATATGCTGAATAACAATAACTCAGTAATTAAGTCTCATAAGTGATTTTTTTTTTCTTCTTTTTTTTTTTTTCCCCTTAACTGCAAAGTAGATGTTGCAACGTTCAACTGAGGTATGACTGTCCTCTCTGGCAAAGTGCACACATGATGGATGTCCTCTGCTCTCACCACCTTGCAGCACCAGGGATCCATCCCACCCCAGAGCCTCACTGCCAGTCACATCCCTTTTTCAGGCCTCCCCCTCCTTCAGGGGAGGCTTCAAGATCACAGCAAAGGACAGGCTGTGAACCTGTGAGAAGCAGGAAGATGAGGGAATAAACCTGAATAACTGCATTCTGCCAGTTAACTGCTAAAGCCACAAGAAGCTCTTCATACCTCCTCACAATTTTGACAAAAGCAGACATTCTTGTGAATTACTCCAGTGTGACCAGGACACACAGTCTCCTGAACAAGAGACACAATATAGAGCAGCAAAATGTCATGAAAATCAAGGGCGAATGAACACAGAAGACAGTCCCTCCCCCTAACACCAACTCCTATTTTTAGACAGCCATATTAGCTTGGAGCAGTTTTACTCATTTCTGATAATGAGCAGAGCTTTTGCATCTTCTCTCGAGGACATTTTCTCTGTGCAGGCGCTTAGCTTTACAGCAGCAGCACGGAAGAGGTCACGTCAACAGGCGAAAACAAACCCATGATTTATTGTGAAAGGGCCTTGAAAAACCAATTTCAGCTTTGAACTTACGCCCTTTCTCACTGGACAACCACACTGCTCCATTTTTCGGGGGGGTATGGTCTGCCCACCTGCAAGGCGTCCCTCCAGTTCAATCACATGATAAACCTGTGCCTATTCAAGAGGCATGATGAGAGCTCCTGAGAGCTCCCACAGCAGCAAGAGCACTACACTAAAGCAGGAACTTGATCAAGAATAGGATGATCACTATCAAATGAGCAAGACAAAAAGGCAGATGTGTTCTCAAGATCTGGGTCCCACTGCACTGGTAGTTTCTCTTCAGGAAGTGACCTTCCTCCGCCCCTCAGAGAACCAGTTCCTGAGGTACCACACACAATTTTCTGCAATGCAACCAACTTGTACATTCAGTGTCTTTTGGTTGCCTTGGGCTCCCTTGACAGGAACATCCAAGTGCAAAGTTCTCTTCCTTCAGGTCCATTCCTTCTCAGTCCAAGCCTCAACCTTCCTCCACAGCCCTTAACCACCACCCTTCCGTCTCCTTGTGCCCACACTGGGGCTGCCTGAGGCAGCAGGATCCTGTATGGACACCAGTCCTGTCTGGATTGCCAACAGGCAAAGTCCAGAGAGCAAGATAAACCTTGAAACAGGTGGCAGAGGTGAGGGATGGTGGCGGTAAGGCAGCTTCTCACGCAGAAAATGAAAGCATGGCACAAGCAGCTCAGGGATCTCTGGCTGTTGTATCACTTGGGGAAGAAGGCAGGCAAGGCCTCACACATTTATCTCCATTTTTTTCTTCTGAATTTTCAATAAACTACTTGAAGTCTTCTACCTGCCCTTTGGATTATGATCTTTCAGAAAGACATTTTTCCATAATTCTCTACAATTATGAGATCGACGGAAAAATACTCCCCTTTCAAGACACCTTTCAAGTTAACTTCTGGTGTCAGCACTTCACACAATTCCTTACTACAGACAAAATCATGAGGTTTTTGTCATTGAGAAACCCCTTACCAAGCGCAGGAGCTGGTAATTTCTTGGTGAGTTCCTGCCCCTGGTCACAAGCACCTTCACACCAGGTTCATTTATTGAGGAAAAACACTACTTCAGTAAGAGGAAGCATTGAAGACAGCTAGTAGATGATTAACAAGTGAGTGCTCAAGTCAATTGCTGCAGGAGCACCACAGGTTCCTTAAGGCCATAGAAAACTTCTCACACGTCAGAGGCGAGGAGGTCATGGGGAGACTGTGCCTGGCCAAGCCCTCATTGCATGGGACCACAGACACAGACTGCAGCTCTTCACCTCCCAGCCCCAGGCTCCTGGCTGCACAACTCCAGCCCAGGGCTCTGCACCAGTGCTACCCCAGGGACCTTCCCACAGAGTATTTTATTCCTACCTTCACATTCTCCCATCAGCCAGGCTGACCCAAGACCTCCCTCCCCATGCTCTGTAGAGGTTTCACGTCCTACAGAGCACCCACCCACCCACCTCCTTCTCTGTCCCACCAGCAGCCACTTTCCCTCTGGCCAGCTGAGACATCTGGCAGGAAGGAAAGTTATCAGGGTCCCCACCCTTGGGAAACATCATGTCAAGGCAGCGCTGGGGAGAAGTACACAGTGTTGTGTGGCTCTTTTAAACCAAGGCCAAACCCTTCTGCTCAGGGCCTTCACCTTTTTATGCCACAGTCCCCCACAGCCAAGTAAAGGTGCTTCAGCACTCTTAGGTATCAGTTACTTTTAGGCAATAATATCCTGAACACTCTTCTTCATCCTGGCTTTTAGAGTGCACAGTGAAGAAGTTACAGAGATTTGGCACTTTCTCCTTAACAGGCCATCATTAACAAGTGACTCATATTATATTGCAGCGTGACTCATCCTGGCAGAGGTCACAATCGTAAGTGACAACTAGTCTTCAATTATTTCCTTCAAGTTGAATTAAAGGTGTATTGTTATGCTAATTTTACATCTGCTCCATCCTAGCTTTCCTTCCACTGTCTCCAGAGCAACCTAGGATTTCAGCTCATGGTCCAAACTACCTCTGGAAGAGCTCTTTCACCACGGTGTTGTTACAGGTTGACACTAAACAAATGGAACGGAAATTCTTCTGGATGGACTTTCAGCTGTGGCAACCAAGAGCTAAAGCAGCTCTCCATCCATCCATCCATCCCTGCTCCACAAGGACAATGAGCTGCTGTCCCTGCCATCTTCCCGCTCTGTTCATGCTCTGTTGTAGCAAATGGTCAGGGACCTGGGGCTTGCCCAGAGCTCAAACACAACCACCTTCAGGCTGCCACATCACATCCTTGGCTCCAAGAGCAGGGGCAAAGCTCAACAAGCAGAATTACTTCAAACTATGCTCAGCATCCGATGAATATTGAAAAAAACTATTACAGGGCTGGCATAAAGAGGGGTATTTTCAGCCATTTTCCATTTTCTAGCCAGGCAGCCCCATATTTTAGCCTCTCCTCTTCATTCAACCCCCCCACCCACAGAATGTACCCATCACAAGTCCCCAAACAGCAGACCGGGTGCAGACAGCCAGGGCAGGGTACAGTTACTGCAGGACACTTGGCTCAGAGATTAGTTTTGCCCATTAGAAACCATGGCCATTACCAGTCTGGTCACCGGTGGAGCACTCTGTTTACATTTAGAGCAGTCAAACACAGTCACACTGGCTGCGAGGATCACTTTGGAGAGCATTTGTAAACTGCTCTCACTACTGGAATCCCATTTAGCTATTATAGCCTCTTCAGCCATACTAACACACCAATCCCCACAGAATAGCAATGGGAAGAGCAGAGTCATCACACTATTTACTGAAGCTAATCAATACAGAAAGGCTGAAGATTTATTGCACTGAAGACAGCCTGTCTGCATGGCCAGAAAATGCATTTAAAGTCCTTTTCATTTTGTTCCTTTGGCCTCTGGTTTTTCTCCAAGAACATTTGCCTTGCACACCCATCTTTCTTTCCTCCCCAAATGGTGGCACCCACAGACACATGAAAGAAGCCCCTTCCCCAAACACCTACTATGAATATTCAGTGGGAGTGTAAAACATAAATCCCACAAGTTTAAGGGCACTGTACCTTCATTTCCAGCCATATTTCGTGGCTGTTTTGGTATCTCCCATCTAAGTGAGTAGCCTGGAAAATTTGGAAGAAGGGCTATATGCCAGGTGCAGGGACACAAGCTGTGTTACTCATAGCCACACCCTGCTGTCCCTATTCCACTCAAGAGGGAACAGTTAGAACCACGCTTGTTTTTTTACATATTTATATACATTATTTATATATATATATACACATATAAAAGAATTTTGTAAGTGCCCTGCAAAGCCTGCAGCATATCTGACTTGCTGTGTTCTGGGGCTGACCACCCACAATGCTGAGATCCCACCCGGCTATCACAACTAGTCAGCCACAACTGGGGAGGTACACTGAGCTGCACCATCAAAACTCATTCTCTGGTTTCATTTTGGCTTATGCTTTGGGGAGCAGTAGCATGGTAGGCAGCAGCCATCAGGCTTAGTGCTCCTGAAGTACCAATGTTAATTAGAACAATCAACACGCTGTGGGTTAACACTTTTGTTTTGGTCACTGTATCAGCTATATGGCCCCAGTGTAACAAAATCATAGAATGATTTGGGTTAAAGGGACCTTTAAGGTCATCCCCCACCACGGGCAGGAACGCCACCCCCTAGACCAGGTTGCTCCAAGTCCCATCCAGCCTGGCCTTGAACACTTCCACGCATGGATCATCTTCCATTGCTCTGGGCAGCCTGTTCCAGTGCCTCACTACCCTCTTAATACAGCTAAGAAAGACTGCACTGAGGTAGGGAGGAGATCTGTGCCTTCATTTTTGCCAGTTTATCTCAAAATCACACTAAGCTTTTATGCTTGTGTATGAAAGAAAAAGGAAGAGGCAAATATATTCTGATTTACAGGGAGATTTCTATTGTTGCCTGGACATCAAACAGCACCCAATTAGTCCTGCAAGGATCTGACCCACAAATTATGAAAATAAATGCCTCTGAAGCTTTGATCTCTTGTATTTCTAGAGCATGGTACAGCGGTTATTAGACACATTTTATTAGGTTCAAGCTGTGCGATCTTTTCCTCGGCAAAGACTCTACCACCTCCAATGCATCCTAAAGTCACCAACCAGCGGATTAAGGGCATGATCCCAAACAGTCACTTCTGTCATGCACTAAACACATGACTCAGCTGGCAGTAGGCTTTTTCCTGCTGAGTTTCAAAATTAGGAGAAAAGGGAATTTTTAAAAGGAAGGGGAGAGGAAACTGTCAGCCACAAAAATTTTTTACATTTTTTGTTAGCTTATAAAGGAATATGCATGTGAGGCAATATCCCCAGCTTTTAGAGAAGGCTGCTTTTAGAACAATTAACTGTTCTGAAAGCAACACTTTTCTGCACCCCAAAATGCCATTGCTGGAGGGAACAAGCCAAAACTACAACAAAAGGTTTCGTGCACTCTGAAGCTGAAAACCACACGTGCTCTCATGCGAGCAGAAACACCCACCCTGCCTGCAGCAGGAGCACTCAGAACCAACAGGATGCTGAACCTGCACCGCTCAGGCTTTGCTCAGCAGAGCAGCTCACTGCTCACAGCTGCACGAACCAGGCAGGGACTGTGCCTGCCAGAAGCTGGGGCTGTTGTCACCCGAGTGCATCCACGGGAAGGATGGGACCATGTCACCCACCCAGGCCTCACTGACTGGCAGAGGACGGTGTTTGCACGAAGCCATCAATATCTTGACAGGCTCCTGTGGCAGAGCAGAGCTGGTTACCTGCAGCAGAGCAAAGGAACACCTTCTGCTGGCCAGACTAACTCAGCTTCTGAGTGTGGGGCAGGACACACTGCTGGGTCACCTCAGAGGGAAGCAGGAGCTGGTATCCAATCTGGACACTCCAGTGCTGCCTGCCTGATTACCGTCATTTACTACCAACACACAACCTTGAACTTCTGGCAAGCACTGCAGCAAATTAACATGGAAAAGCAACATTCTGGATCAAAGGGAAAGGTTTTCTGATTGGCCATTACAAAATAAAAATCAGGCATGCAGAGATAGGACTGAGTGCCAACTAAACTTCTTATCAGTGTTTTCAAACCTTGGTGGCTTTTCCTCTCGTTTCACTAATGAGCAATTGCAGGAGCTCCCCAGCGCTGGGGGCCTACGTGCTAAGCATCCTCATCCCACTGCAGGAAGGGGATGCTCAGCCCCTCACAGGGCTCATCTAGAAACAACCACGGAGGAGGAAAGCAGAGAGAGGAGGAGTATCTGTTTTCCAAGGACCACGTTCCTTAGCCAACACTCCTCTAGAAATCATAAACGATTTGCATGGAAAACATCAAATCTCACATAAATTGTTTTCCTGAGCCCAGAGCAGACTGACCATCAGTTTCAATGTGCAGCCACGGTTCAAAGTGACAAAACGGGACAGGAGGAAGGGATGAGGGAGAAAAAAAATCAAGCTATTGGCTTTCTAAGTGGGAAACACAACCTCTCAGTAAATGGAGCTATCAGTGACTTAGGCTAGTGGGTTTTGACCTGCATGCTGTGCTTTAATGGCTGCCTGAAAAGTAACAAAGAAGGCACCTGAGCACCAGCAAATGGAAATCTCATGTGATGGAGGCTCTACACTTCCTGCAGGTGAGTGGGGCACCTGCAGAACAGTCAGGGCCAAAAAAGCCACCAGAGGGAAGAAGGGATCAGCCAAAGCCCCGGGAGAGGGAATGTGGGTCTGCCATTCATTCCACAAGGCTCCCTGTCTCTTCTGCAGCTGGCAGCAAGGGAAAACAGCCTGTGTGCTCCCCTGGCAGCCCAGGGCAAGCAGCTGCTTTCAGGTGGTAGGTCCTACACCCTCAACACTATCCTCCACACCCCAAGGCACAACAGTTTTTGCCAATGCTGTTTCTCCACACCATGCACCCTTTTGCCTGTTGGTAGTTTTTTACTGGGGAAAGCACACAAAATCTAGCAGGATTCTCCCCCTTTACAAATGAAGCATGAAGAAATGAGACAGGGATCAATACCCTGTCCTTGGTCTGCAGGTCAGAGGCACAGAACTCCCACTGGTGTCTATAATTACCCTTGCAAAGAGTAAGGGTGCATTAGGAGGAGTCAGGCAAGGGTTTGCAGGGAGCAGCTCAGAGCCTGAGCCCAGGACGTGATCGCAGCTTTCAGCAGACCTGGCCTCACATGAATCATGATTTCCAAGGACATATCTTCCATAGCTGGATAATTCATTCATGGGGATTTACATACAGATCAAATGGAAACCATTTTCTCCCTCACCCCATACAAACTGTACCACTACATCTACGAGCCTGGCAGATAAAAACTACCTTTATGTAGCGAGGTTAAAAGCTTCCTCTAACTCCTCCTTGTCACATGGATTAAAACCAGACCCTTTATTTTGCATATGCACACCAATCAAATGCTCTTTGTTGCTTCAAAGCTTGATTCAACAAAGTGCTTATGCTCAAACTTCAGCTTTCTCAAGCATATCTTTTGCTATAAATTCACTCCAAATTATTAATTTTTATGGCTGCCCAGTAAAGGAACACTAGTGAGAACAGAGAACTCTCCGTGTCTTTAACAACATCATACACTTCCGTGTTGCGGAAGAACTCCAGAGATGAGGAAGAGCAGCCAAAAGCACCAATGCTGAAGGACACATGGAGAACTGCAGAACAGCATCTGGGCTGCACAACTCCAAAAGGCAGGGAAAAGAATAAAATCAACCCTACAGAAAGATTAGACAGAAGATAGGCGTGTTTCTGTTGTAAATTTTCATGAGCACACACAAGAACATGCATACATGTGTAGAGGATAAATCATTGCACCAGTGACTCAAAGAATGGAGTTGGACATTGCCATCCCTTTGGGATGATTTAAATAAGAGGAAAGATTAGAATAGATGTTAGGAATAAATTATTTTCTCAGACGGTAGCAAGGCACTACAACATAAAACCCAGAGAAGCTGTGGATGCGTCATCCCCGGAATTGTTCAAGGCCAGGTTGGATGGGGCTTGGAGCAACCTGGTCTAGTGGAAGGTGTCTCACCTATGGCAGGGGTTTTGGAACTAGATAAGCTTTGAGGTCCCTTCAAATCCAAACCATTCTGTGATTCAGAGACCAGTATTCTGCTGCCAAGTTTTATGGTTTAGAACTCAAAAGACTCCAAAATAGAAAAAGTACATGGATACTGTCATGTTCCATAGCTTACACATGCACTGAATGACACTGGAAGAGGACAGATTAAGTCCCTGATGGAATACTCTTGGGAGTGTCTTTCCTCAAGAACTGTGAATATATATATTTATTTGTTGAACATCTGCCCCAAATTTTACATGGCAGCATTAGCATGTAAAACACAGCAAAATAAGCTTTTCGTGTCTTTTTTTTAATCTCCAGAAATCATCTCTAGTCAACTTTGTTCCTCTTTCTATTTAGGAAGGTGACCTTTACAAAAGCTGCCCAAATTCTGTTGAGCTACAGAGTTTTTTTTTTAAAAGGTGCTAGAAGAAGAAACCTAAAATAATGCTGCCAGAGTAATGGTCCTGAGTGGCGGCTTGCAGTGCTTATTGCCCATCAGAACTTCTCCTAAATCTTTAATGATGTTGAAATATGCCATAAACTGACAAAGTTCTAGAAACAGGACAATGCCAGCATGTTTGAGTTTTGTGGGTTTTTAACATGCAAGCTTTTATCTTCATTGACAGTGATCAACTAACGCAAACAAACGGCCACTGAAACTTCACTTCTATACAAAGCAAAGCTAAAGGAAGAGTAGTGACATTTTTGGGTTTCATCCAATTCTTCCCAGCAACAGCTAATACTCACCAGCTCCTTAAATTCTGTGCTGTCTCCTCTCCAAGCCTGAGCATTAAAGGCCAGGCTTTTCCAAAACAACAAACGATTTTAGGATACAGTTTCCAGAGAATGCATGGTCAGCACTTCACTAAAGCAAATAACAAAAGCCTGGGTTTTGTTAATGAGTTCAAAACAAAGCAACATCCAGGTACATTAAGAAAATAATTGCTTCTTCCCCAAAAAGGCTCTTTTAAAATTCCCTGCCTTGCAGGAAACCCTCAGCCAAGCTGTAGATCCCAGGTGTGCCTGGTGACCTATGTCCAGAGCGAGCCCCTCGCCCAAAAGACAAGGAGCAGCTGTGAGCAGGGGGAATTGCTGGCCTCAAGCCAGCCCCAGACCAGGGATTATCAGCTCCCTGGGAAAGGTATTCCTTCCTGAGATCTTTTATAACCTCACACACACCTTGCAAAGGAACTCAGATGAATACAGCTGTGCCAGCTACTGCAGAAGAGCCCACTGCCACCACTGGTGCATCAGCCAGAGGCCCAGCCCTGCAGACGGATGCAGCAGAGGAAAAGCTATTGACCTGAATATTTGAGAAGGATCAAGGCCACTGCCTTCAGCAAGAGATGACAGGCTCCTGCATTTGCTGAGGGGAAAGGAAAAAAAAAAAAAAAAGCAGGGGGAAAAACCACCAAACCCAGCCCCATCTTTCTGCTCTCTCCTATTGGGATCAGCTGTGCATTTACCACCAGAGACCACGACCCGCTGCATCCCTCCTCACACTTATTCTCATTTTATTGCAAAAATCTGCTTCTCCAACGTGCCTGTCAACAGCCTATGCAAATCCCCGTGTTAATCATTATTCTACTAATAACACTGCCAGGTCATCCGGCTATTGAACATGCCGAGTGGACTAGCAAAAATCTCTCCTTGCCCATACAAAAGAACATTATAATGTAGTTTATCTTATCCCCTTGTCAGTATAATATGCAGTGCTACCTGTTCGATGGCCTCATCATTTTAAATTACAGTTTTCTGCAACATTAACAAACCTCATTACCAGCACCACCACTGGAAGATCTCTGGTTTAAGAATCCTTCCTGTCCTGGCACACTCAGCCCTCTGCACCCACAGGGGCACTCCTGGGTACCACGGCAATGAGCACAGTGCCCGGTGATGGATAGAAACATGTCACAGAGAAGGCAGGAGCCAGCCCCAAGTGCGCTTACTCCATGCGCCAGGCCATGCATTTTAATCAGAATTCAGTGCTTTGTTCCTGGCCCAGCCGCCAGCACGTCAAGCAGATGCACTGCTGTGGTGGAGCCCGACTGTGTGGCCAAAATAAACTCTACAGTGTGGCAAAACCAGGAGCTCCTGTCACCTCCTATGTCACCTTCCAGCCCAGATCTACAAATCCCACCCCATAAGCCCGTGGGCAGTGGCAAACTGAAATGAATGATGGTATGCAGGATTCTGCTTGTGCCATGCTCAGCCTTCAACAGCACACTGCCACCCAGCAAATTCACCTCCCTTCCTTGGGGCAGGAGGAGGGAAGCCAAAGCAAAGGACTGGGCAAACTGGCAGTCAAAAGTCCACACTTCTTACATGCATTTGCCTGCCATTCATAAACCCCAGCCTCCTGGAACATTTCAGTGACTCAAACTCAGAGATAAGCGTCCTGAGCACTTCCTTTCCCCGCTGCTGGGAACAAATCATCCCCTTCACCAGATTTTTGAGTCACTACCTGCTCCCAGCATTTCTCAGAGTCACCCTTCACCTGTTCAAACACACAGGCAGCACAAGAGCAACATCTCCTCCACCCAGACTCATCTACAAACCCGCAGCAATTTGACACTTCTTTCCTAATATATAAAAATTTTGCAAGGCTTGGGGAATTATTCCTCCCTGCCATGTTTTGTGCTCAGGCAGCAAATTTACTATTGATTTCTGATTCAGACCCCATGGAATGATTCACGCTTCATGCCCTATCTGCTGAATTTACAACCTTTAACAATTATTCTAAGTGCTAGAGGGTCTTAGTTTAGAAGAAGATCTATGCCTTGGCAAATTAAGCTCCTATTCTTGTCTCGCTTGCAAACCACCACATCTCTCATCATTTACAGGAAAGTGCCATAGCAGGTCTCTGCCCCTGAGAGGGGCAGAGCTCTGAGTGGCAGCAGCCCCGGAGTGGCAGAGTGGCCACCACTGGGCAGGGGAGCAGGGCTTTGCTGTCCCACTCCACTCTCGGCTGGGGTTTCAGGTCCCCTTGTCTCCGGTTACCCTGAAATGCCAGCACTGCTCTGCTCACCGACCAGGCGCTGCTGCTGGGTCTCAGGGAGAGGGAGGGAATATACATTTCCTCCTAAAGCGAAAACAAAACCCTGACTGTACCTGGTGTGCATTGCTACTAAAAAGCCACAAACAGAAAAAAAAATAAACCAAGCACGTGCGGATACAGTATTGAAAAGAAATGGTGCCCTAGTTCAAATACACTTCCCAACACAGATGTTTAAAAAAAAAATTTTAAAAACCCCGATTTTCAGAGGGCGGGGAAGAAGGAGAGGGCCCCCTCCCCCCTAAATGATACTGTTCTCCTGGATTAACTCCACCGGCTTCAGCAACCTTTCTCCCAAGGCACCTTCCACCTAGGAGGGGAAACCAGCACTAGGTCTGTTTTTAAGGTTCCCCCTCTCCAATCTCATCTACACTGTGTATTGCTGAGCAATCATTTACACTATTAATCAACCAGAAATTCACCAGGAAGAAAGTAGGGCAAGTGAATAAAGATAGACTTCTCTTTTTTTTTTTCCTTGCACTGAAGCAAATAATATTTCTAAAAATACACTTGTTCAAGTCTTCAGCAGATTCTGCTTAATTTTATTTATTTGTCTATGCCAGCAGGTTGCAAGGAGCAGCCTGGCTGCTGCCTCCCGCATAAATACCGTTTCTTTCAATGACCCCCCATGCTCGTTCCCAACGAGCTGCTCTTACGGCCAGAAGGATGGAGAAAGGCGGAAAAGGAAGAAAGTTATAGGAAAAACGGACCGGGGGGACATCAGGCCACAGCCCACGCCGAGGCTGACACGTCTGACGAGCCTGACATTTCAAGGGTACATGCTGGGCTTCATTTTCCAGGAGGGTGAGGAGGAGGCAGCGAGCATGGACACAACGGGAGAGGGATGGAGAGAGGCTGCGGGGCCCGGAAAGCGGGTCTGGGGCGCAGCCCCGCACCCCAGCAATGGCTGGCCCCGCGATCCCCGCGGGTCCGACTGCCCACGCGTGTTGCCGGGGCGAGATCGGAGCGCCGAGGGCTCCGAGGGGACCGGACCCGCGCCCCCCACTCTCCCGCCGCGGGGACCCGCCCGGCCGCACGCACCGCGGCCCCGCTGCGCGGGTGCGCACACACGGACACGCACACACGGACACGCACACACCTGCGGGGGGCACGGCCGTGCCCGCAGCCCCGCGCGGCGGGTACACACACACACACACACACACACACACACATGTGCGGATGCATACACGCGCAGATACGCGCACACATGTGCGGATGCACACACGCGCACACACGCGCGCACACGCGGCGGCGGGCATGCACATGCACGCGCACACGGTTATCTACCCGCATTTACATACGTGCAGGCGCACACCGTACACATCGAGCCCCGCGGCCCCCCCAGCCCCATGTCCCCGCCACCGGGGGATGGATGGATGCACAGACGGATGGGTGGATGGATAGATGGATGGATGGGTGGATTGAGGAGTGCCGCTCCCGCATCCCTCCCCG
>VZRN01001146.1:757535-788695 GCA_013397935.1 Dasyornis broadbenti
CGCGCCCCCGCCGCCGCCGAGCGGGCAGTGGCGGCCGCCGCGGCGCTGGCGCTATTTAACGCTTCTCCTCATGCGGGGCGCCGGAAAGGAGAAGCCGCCGCCGCCGCCCCTGCCCTTCCGCCCGCAGCGCGGCTGGCTAGGGGCGGCCAGGCAGGCAGGGCTCGCCGCGGGCTGCGCCGGGATGGCGGCGGNACCCGCCGCCAGGGGGCGGCGCCGCGCGGGGGCGGGCAGAGCCCCCTCAGGGGCGGGCGGGGGTGCGCCGGGACCCGCCGCGGTGCCGAGCGAGGGGACGGGGACACGGCCCCTTGTGGCAGCGGGACCCTCGGACGGACCGGGCATCGGGACCCTCGGGGGTGCACGCCCAGTGCCCCACAAACGGGCTTATTCAGCACGCAGGTCCCCCCGACAGAGAGCGGGCAGAAGGGCCCGCGGATCCGGGCTGGATCTGGGCAGAAAGGCACAGGGATCCAGGCCGCCTGGGTTCCCCCCACCCCAGGAGCCCGGCAGCGGTGCCTGTCAGGTCTCGTGGGAAAAGCTGCCCAGTTTCAGGTGCTGAACCCACATTCTGCCAGGCAGGAGTGTGGGAAGCGCCAAGGCCAGAGCAGCAGCCATCCATCTGCTTTGTGCTGCTCGGGATGCTCAGAGTTGGCCCTTCTGCAGCTGGATCCAGATGTCACACCTGAATTTGCTGACCTGTTGTCAACCTGTTTGCTCGGCACTCGGGAGCCATCCCAGCCCTACCAGCTCCCATGCTGATTCTGAGCAGGAATAAGAGATTGATGCTGTGTTTGGAATTGGCCAAACCCTCTCCCAAGCCAGCAATAGCTAGGTAGAGTCAGCTTTTAGTTTTCCTTATTTCTCTTTTTCGGATGTAGTTCCTGCCAAACCAGGTGCCGTATATAAATATATATGTATAAAAAAATCTGTTGCCTTTGAGAGAACCGTATGGAAGCTGTACTTACAGCATCAACTTGTGTCAGGAGCTTACAATATGCAGATCTGGGAAGCGGAAACCCTACACATGAGTCAACTGGCAGGCGGATGGGATTTTCTTACTCTTTCTGATTGGAGATGTGCTCCAAAAAGTAATAATAAATGGTTTTACAAACAGTCGTGCAGTTGTGGGGAGGCTGTGTGCTGCTGCTGGTGCCGACGGTGCAGCCTCACCAGGCAGGGCTGCGGGACACAGATGGACCAAAGGCCAGAAGGAGCTGCTGAAACCTCCCCAGAAACAGCAGGATTGGTGCTGCCAGTGCCTCTGCCCCTGGCTCACTGGGCAGCCCGCAGTGGGGGACTGCATCCCTGGCTTATCAGTTACTGGTCCTGATTGCAGCAGGGCTGACAGGGGCCGGGGGCGGCAGCGCTGGCGTTTCAGCTTGCAGGGCTGGGAGGGCGCAGCAGAATGTGATTTTTTTTGGTAATGAACTGCCCAAGTGGCAGGTAGCGGAAGTCGCACAGGGCTGCACATCACCCGCAGTGACGGCAGCCTGCCTGGATTTAACCCCTTTTCCCAAGCTACAAATCATCACTCCCTGATATAGTGCCCAATCATTAGCCCTCACTCACATATAAAGAGGTAAATTTGATCAAAATGCTAAACTCAACAAACTCCCAAATCTTTTGTGGTGTTTTTCTAGACCAGATGTTGTCTGTGTCTGTTCCAGCCCAGGGATTGCAATGTTGCGCTTGTACTTGGGGAGCTGGAAGCAAAACTGCCTGGAAACTGGTAACAAACCAATGCGAGACTTCCTCCTGCTGTCATTGTTCTCAGGGAGAGAAGGGAGGAACAAACAGGATGAGCGAGGACACTGGCTTGCTCTAATGTGCTTTCCATCCAAGAACACACAGGATTATTTCTGAAAAACATAAGGATTAATATACGCATGCATATATATATATATATATGTATGTCTAATCCTGCAAATAGACAGATTGCCCTGATCCTCAGCACAAGTGCCAAGTCCCAAGCTAAGCTGTGATTTAATTATGGTCTGTCCACTGCCTATCGAGATGGGGAAAATGTAAAGGACCCTCTTGTTATCCCCGACATAAGAAATGCATAAAGTGGTAGAGGGAAGTGACAGGAAAATCCCAGGGAGGGCTGCTGTTTCCAGGCTGCTTGGGGCAAAATAGGAGCCTTGGAGAGGAGATGTGCACCCAGTGACCTCCAGAGATGCCAGGGTTGCTATGTGGGCTGTACTGGTGCCCAGCCAGGCTGCAGGAAAAGCTTGAACTGAGCAGTCATTTTTCGCAGGAATCTTTTATCCATTAAAAAAATTAGGTTTCCAATATGCTACCCTTTTAGTTTTTTATTTACTAGTATATCTCTCTCTCTGTACACTGTTTTTCTGCCAGGAGCATCTAAACAAAACTTTGCAGTTACAGTCACCATGACTCAAAACAAAGTACTCAGTTGAACTGGCTCAAAATATTTTGCTGTGAGTCACTTCAGCACAAAATTGAGTTTCCACCTGGCAGGTCCCCCCCTGGGCATGGCATCTGGACCTTGCTGTGTCACACCAGCTCCAGCCAGCACTGGCACAGCTACAGGTGAGGTGCAGCATGCTCTGGGCACCTCTGAGCCAAATGAAGGAATTGAGTTGCCACATCCCATCCTTCATTAAGCAAGAACCGTGGGAGAAGTGCTCAGCCCTCCCAGCTCAGTCCCCCGCGTCCCTCATCAGCTCCATTTGCATTTCTACTGCCACAGACACTGGGATCGTTCCCTGACAGGTCATTGTTTTTCCCATGTCATTTCCATTTGGAAAGTGGGGAAATGTGAAAACGCTGTATTTCCTACAGGCCTTGGTGAGCAATGAGCACCTTAATGACCCAAAGCTCTGCAGTCAGCAGTGGGGGGCCAATGTCAGTGACCCTGAGATCACTATTTTTGATTTACTCATTGAAGGGCATCAGCCCCCGTATAAACTATCCAGGTCATTTGACCTCTGCGTAAAACTAAATTTAATTATCTAACCGTGCCATCACTGTTAATTATACTGTGAGGGGGTGTATGTAGAATGAGTAAATCTATGCGACACATAAGCCCTTGCCCAATTAGCAAAAGCTTCAGGTGCTTTGGGCTTTAGATCATTCTCCAAAAGATGATCAGGAAAAGGAATGAAGCAAACAAGGAAGCACTTTTGGGCCCCACCATATGATTTATTCCACAATAATTTTGCAACCACTTGGCTCCAATTTTTCTGGTGTCCTACGTCCGGACTGGTTTACCCCAATGTTAGCCCATGTAAGGCAGTATTTAAAGGACTCTGCCCCAACTGAACAGAGAATGCTGAAAAATTTATACTCTGTAAAATGCATAATAATTGGGGTTTAGGCTAACATGCAGCTGTGTTAAAAGAGACTCAGAAATGACTGGCTACATGTGTCCTAACCTGCATCTATTGATCTCAAATGCACTTTAACTGATTCATTATCACTTACTGATTGCTCGTCCTCCTGCTATTGTGGGTTTCTCTCCAGGGAGGGAAGTGTTTTTCCATTTCATCCCTGGAGCAGAGCAGGACTATGTGTGTGAACCCTGCTGCTGGGTTTTTTCCTATAGCTGTGCACAAAAGAAAAATCCCCTGTAAATAGTTCATCAGTCCCGTACTTGAGCATTGTGTAAGTACAACCCCTGTAATCACTGTGATGGGGGAGTAAATGGAAAATCAGTAAGGGCTCTTTGGAAAACCCTTTCTCTACAGATTCATACCAGGGAACAGCGTGGTGCACTCAAACAGCGAATTCCTGGGGCACCACAGGGAAAGAGACAGCGAATGGTTCACTTCCAGGAGGTTAACTCACCCACAGCACCCCTCCAAGCTGCTGTTCTTCCCAAAAATATTTGACACTGAGGACCAGCACAGGGTTTTCTTTATGCCTCTTCTACTGCCATTGCATTTGTCTTTTGAGGGCTGTCACCATGAGCCAAAGCCACCAAGGAGACACTAGCCAGAAGCCACCAGAAGCCACCCCCAGCAAGGTGCTAAAAGCATCTGGGGTGCCCTTGCCTGGTTTATGTAACTCAGACATGCTCTCTGCCTGGCCTGAGCTAAAGGAGGCTTCTCCAGGGTAGCAAGAGCACACATCCTTTGAAACACACTGGTATTATTTACCAGAATGCTAAAATGTAAAGTTGCAAGTTTTAGATAAAGCAGAGCTGTATGTAATAATATGTGTGCCTCCCCAGCAGATGCAGCAGGTGCTAATGGTCTCCCCTCAGACTGGCTATAGCATCAGGGTTCTAACCTGTCCTTTTGGCAATACATTTACATGTCACTATTTGGGAACACTCCATACTAGTGATGGCAGGACTTGATTTTGTCAATTAACCTCTTTCCTTTGTGCCTCCTCTACAAAGAAAAAAAAGCATTAAAGGGCAGCCCTGCTCTTCAGGAGGGTGTCAGGTCTTTTATAGTCATTTAAACTGCCAATTGTGACTGGTTAGAAACCAATCAAAACCCCATTTTTGCACTGCTTGCAGGAAACCTAACGCGGCCTTGCCCCCAGCAAACCACATCCCCACAGTCCCACCGAAGAATACTAATTTCTCCTTTCTTTGCCAAGATCTCAGGGATACTATTAGTTCGTGTATGATTCAGAATGCATGAGCTGCCAGAATAGGGACGTTCCCTAGAACCCACCTGCCACAGCAGGGGAGTCCTCTGGGAGCCCCTGCCCATAAATACTGGATTTACAGCCCCATCCATGGGGTGGAACAGCTGCTCCGTTTGTCAAGTGCCTTTTATCAAAATTATTTATCATCCTAACACGTTTTTATGCGGCTCAGTCTGGAGATGAGCTACCCTAAGCCAACCAGTATTTATATTCTCCCTTTCGCTTTTCTCTCCTGGGTTGCCTTGCATCCCAAAGACAGCCCCAGGTCTGGGAAACACCTGACCCGAAGCCACCCCCATCTGGCATGAAGCACAGATCAGTCAAACAAGAGAAACTGGCTTCTATCTTTTGTCAAATGCAAATTGCTGAAAGTTAATTAAGACACATTTCAGGAACAGTGAGGTTTTTTAAAAAATTATAATCTATCCTGAGGTGTGGGTAGGGTTCGACATCTCTCCTCAGGAAAGAGGTTACAAAACTGGAACTGCAGTTGGCAAAGCTGCTGACAACAAAGGTCCCACAGGGCTTCAGTTGCAGCCAAGCCTACAGGGTGCTCCAAGACCTGTGAGACTGGAGGCAATCCAGGTCCAAAACCTCTTTGGCATATATATTTTTCAAAATTTCCCTTTGTTTTTAATGATGGCTGTCTTCACCATGGCTTGTGAGATGTGTTGTTCTGCAGAGAAGGTAGGGCCACAAAGACACGATGCTTCTGCCTTGTTGGAAGCATGTTGAATACTTGCCATTTTCCCCTGCAAAAGGCATAAGTCTTTTATACACATGCACACACATACACAAAAAAAAAAAAAAAAAAAAAAAAAAANAAAAAAGAAAGGTTAAACTACAGAACAGACTTTACAAGTCTGATATTTCAGGCTTCCCACTCATCATCAATGCCCAAAGCAGAAGCAAGTCAGAAAACAACTGGAGGTACTTAAAGCAACTCAAAGTAATCGTCTGAGTAGTGCTTAAAGTGTGAGGGTTTGAGTAGGAAGACAGGGTTTGAGCCAACTGCTGTTGCCTTTCTGGGGAGGCTTCGCTCAGAGGTGTTTACTTCCTCATGCCTTCATGGAGATGTGGCAGTCTATGAAAGCACTCCACCTGGAATTAGATGAAAATGGTTTAAAAAAAAAAAAAAAAAAAAAAGGAGGGGGGGTTCCTGGACCNCTTCATGGAGATGTGGCAGTCTATGAAAGCACTCCACCTGGAATTAGATGAAAATGGTTTAAAAAAAAAAAAAAAAAAGAAGGAGGGGGATGTTCTAGGTCCTGTCATAACAAGGAAAAGCTTAAAAAAGCTCACCCAAATATTCACCAAAGGTAAGACGTTCAGTACGCTTAGGAAACGGATAGAGAATATCAAGGCATGGGCTTTCTGACTTGCTGAAAGAGAAAATCATTACCAGAGCACCCAAAAATACAACTTCATCATCTCAGAGAGGAGGCACTTGAGTCTGGGTTTATATATGGAAGGCCTTCTGCAGCAGGGATGTGGATGGAGGCTGGCTTCAGGCCCAGGAGGTCCTGCAGAGTTTACATGCACTGGTTTTTACATCTTTACCCATGAGAGGCAAACCCGTGAAGAAGGGACAAGGGTCCTTCTAGCTGTGCAGCATCCCACTGATCAGTAGAAACCTGGGAATGAAGGAACATCCAGGATGGGAAAAGCACGGTCACACTTGGTTCAGCACAAGGATATATAGATTAAAAGAGAACGGGTACATTTAAACAAGCTGATGATTTTAGTGTTAACACATGATTTCTGAATAACTACCAAAACACCAGGCAGGAAACTGTGTGGTTTTGAAAATATCTGTTGAAGGCGTTCTGTGTGTTCAGTGGAGTGACTCCATCTTCAGTTAAGAAAGCAGAAAAGAGTGGGCTGATCCTCGGTGCAGAGGGAAATCCTGCCCACATCTGAGCCTGCAGTCTGGGCTCTCATGAGTAGGTTACTACAAAAACCATCAGCTGGGGACTAGAAGGGACACTCAGGAGAAAGAACCTTGGTAAGAAAATTACATCAACCCCAAACTACAAAGACATGACGGAGACCTAGTTCCCCTGTGCACCTGTGCTGAGTAGGAGGGATAAGCCAGAAAATTTGCTTTGAAATTCTGTCCCCTACAGGCTCAAAGCAGACAGAGTATTAGAGTGACTTTAAAAAATGTCATTATGTATTTAATTAATTCAGAAATTTGTGTTTCTCAGTTTGTGGCTCCTAGCATAGGCAGTACTGCAGCCTGCACAGAGGTTGCCAAGAGCTCCGACACCCCCAAGAGATACAAGACTCTCAAAAGCACATGGAGATGACTGGGATGAGACACACCACACATGACAGCAGTTGGAGACTGACTTCTTTGTCCATCGCTGCTGTCTGATGGTGGCAGCGTGGTGCTCCTGCCATGCCCAGCGCAGGACTCTGGAGAGCTGAGCCATCTACAAATACCAAACACACTGTTTGTCCATGCACTGCTTTGTTACTGGTGCTTTGTTACCGGTGCTTTTCTAACCCAGCCTCTGCTGAGGAGTCAGCTGAAAGCCTTGGGGCAGTGGCAAAGGCAGGAGATGTTTTTGTGCCCTTAGATACTGAAGACCTCCAACCTGTCCTGACAGTAAGAATCCTCCTCACTGGTGCCAATCAAGGGGGCTGTAAAAATGAGTCAGAGCCCACTTTCAAGTCCTGCTTGACCAAAGCTGATTGTGGTGAGTTGTATCCTGTTGGATCCCTTCCACCACATGCTTGGACAGATGGGATAAAGCCATTCTGTACCGCACTATCTCACCAAAAAGCACAGAGGGGGGTGCTGACAGCCCCACAAGGGACCTCTCTGCAAATTTTCACTGAATTATTTAGTTGCTAAAGAACGTTTCGGTGCTTTATACAACATCTTAAGAAGCAAGTAAGCCATATCCTGACAGAAAATCCACCATCCTCCACACAGGCAGGTGGTGGGTTTAGCCCTTTGTGAGCTCTCAGAAGCACCAGATGACACACACAGCAAAGTCTGAGTTTTGCATTTGCCATAGTTGACACACGCTGTTCACTGAAAGAGAATTAGCCTTTTCCTCTGCAAAACTAAGCATTAAGAGCTAGTCCAGCTGCTAGTAAATGGCAATTAGGCTGTTAAAAGCTCAGGTTGCTTGCGAAAAATAGGACTTGAGCTCCTGAAACACGCAGGCCCTCTTTCAGCCTGGTTTTTCATTTCTTTAGAGTCTCTAACTTGATCTGGTGTTAGAGCTGAGATGCAGCTGGCCTGAGATTACCCATTAAAATAAGGAAAAAACCTGTAAGACAACTGTAAGAGAGCAATTTCTTGCAGGCATGCAAAACAGTTGTGTTCGCCCTTACAGAATTGCCTGTGTTTTGTTTCAGGTCCGGGCTTTGTAGATAAAGAAAGTGAGAACATAATGAGCACATCAGCCTTATACTGAGTTCAGATTAAGCACAGCAAAACTACCAATGCAGCAGCCACTTACTCAGAAAGAAAGAAACATATGGGGTCAAAGTGACATTATCTCACGTGGCACTGAAGGAAAATGTCCCTTCAGTTTATCACAAGATGCTGGGTGCCTGCTAAACACACCCAGGTGGGTGGATGTGCCACATTGGAAAACTAGAAAAAATTCTGTGTGCTAGTAAATCCTCTGCTAAATTCTCTTTGCAGAGGTTGATATAACCAAAAGGTACGATGAACAAAAGGGGAGTGAATGAGCCCGCTTGGAAAGGATGGGTCTTCCAAATGGTATGTGTGAAGTGTTTCTGTGGAGACATTTTACTTGATTTTTGTCCCAACTCTCACAGCATTCAGCATTTTTGCAGGTCTTGGAACCACATATCCACACAGAACTTTTAGCCCTTCTTTTAAAATAAATAAACAGCTGGAACTCGTAGCCTTTGGAAAGCAATAGAGTATGAGCCCTGAGAGGGTTAAAGAAACTAAAGGTAAGTTCAGGTGACCTGAGGGTGGAGATGATGTGATTGGTGAGGTCCCAGGTCAAAGAGACCATCCATCCTGCGTGAGGAGGGCTTTCCAACCCCTCAGCTCCATTCCAGCCTTGCTGTAGCCTTGCCAGAAGTAAAATACTGAAAATGTGGGTGACAGCTTAGATTACACATCATTAGAAACAGCCAGGATAATCTGCTGTCAGCTCCCTAAAAGGAAATCTTTAGCTAACAAACATGCTCCAGCCTTTTGAGCTGGCAGATAACTATGGAACAGTGGATAAAACATTGCTGGATACCAGGGAAGTGGTGCCATGCAGGGGTGTGTTTCACCAGGCCAGAGGAAGCAGTGCAGGGCAGGAGAGCTGCTCCTGGAGCAGCTTGGCCAGGAAGAGGAAGAGGAAGGTGGAGGGTCAGGTTTTTGGATGTTGCAATGCACCATGCTGCAGCCCTGACACCGTGGCAGTGCCAGTGGCCTGCCCTCAGGGTCAGCCAGCACAGCTTGGTGGGCTTTGTGCTCCTCATCGGGGGCTTCATCATGGCCGTACGTCATCCCCATATCCCTACAGCACATGATTTTGCTAGACAGAGCCAGCAGTGGGTCAAAGAAAAGCATCAGCTTTCTTGTTTATAGAAAAACCCTGCACGTGACATCCCTGCCTTTCTTGAGGGCAAACAGTGTCTCCATGTTTCCAGACAGCTCTGTCCCATATAAGGCTGCGTGATTTCCAGGCCAGGGAAGTGCTGAGGTTTTAGGTCCCTTGGCATCACAGGATCCTGGGAAGGTGCCCCATGGTGCTGCAATGCAAAAGCATCACAGTGCTGCTGCTGCTGCTGCCGTCACCACCACTAACACAGGACAAGCAATTCTAGTCTGGGTCTGTTCTGAGGGTGGAAGCCTTGTGGACATAGATTTTGCTCCTGCTGAGAGAGTCTCTATTCAGAACAGCATGTTTCAGCTCATGGAGATTTCTCCTGCTGAGGCATTTTGAATAAATTCTGCATAAACTTTTCTGGTATGGTAAAAATAATAATAATGAAGTGGCAAGACACAGAAAGCGTACACACAGTGGAAACCAAATTTGGAATGATTTAGGTGATTCAGGTTTTTTTTTTAGGGCAATAAGCAGCTAGTGCAGCTCACCACATGCTCACACAACCCAAGAGCTTGAAGTCAGTTTGAATGAATGATTCATTATTCCACACACGCTCCGGCTCCTCTGCCACTCCAGCCTGTACCCAGCTGGATCTCAGGAGAAATTCCTAGAGTGTGTAATTGTGTATAATGTGATCATCCTGCAGCAGGAAATAGGTTTGTAAGCATTCTTAGCCATGTCGTACCGATATGGTCTGCAAGGAAACAAAGTGGAGATACATATTGCGGCGAGTCACTGGAGAGCCAACGCAGCCTTTTGGGAAGGACATGTTAGGCAGGGAATGTATTTAAGCCCAAACAGTCACGGTACACGTAGTACTTCATTTTAAAATGTCTCAGCGTGACCGTGCTCAGAGGGAGGGTGGAGATGCTGACCTGCGAGCCCCCAGCAGCAAGGCCAAATGTGGGGGGACACCGCTTGGACAGCGGCAGGACCGGGCTGGCGGAGGCGGACTACGGAGCCCGGCGGGGCTGCGTGCTGTAGCTGAAGCCTCGTCCCGCAGCACGGCTGTGGCCGTGGGGACCTGCAGGGAGCTGGCCCAGCGGGGTGAGGGCTCTCAGGCTCCCAGCAAAGCGGACACTCCCTCCCCGGGGGAGCGCAGGCTGAGCCCGCAGCACCCTCTAGAGGAACGCGGCCACCCAGCCCTCGGCTTCAGGGAGGGTTTGGATCCACTGGAGAGCGTCTCTCCAGCAATGCGTTCTTTCTCAGGAGGGTTTAATCCATCGCTGTGCACCAACTCATCTTCGGGATCCAGCGCTGCTGAGCCCTGCGTGTCTCCCCCGAGCGGCACCAGGCTTCCAGGTGATCCCTGCTGGTGCTGGAGGGAATGGAGATGAGCAGAGCTGCAGGCAAGGGCTGGAATGGAGGGGGAGCGGTGGATCAGAGGCTCCCCAGCAAATCAGAAAGCAGCACCCAGGGAAAATCCTCCAAGCTCCTGCTTTGCAGGGCTCCAGGTGTGTCCCCAGCTGCAGTCGGCATTGTCTTGGTGGCAGGTTTAACCCAAACTGCATGTGGGGCTCTAGCAGGTGTGGAGATGGACATTTCACTCACAACGTAGCTCCTGTAAAATGTAGCTCAGTTTAGCCCAGGAGCCCTGAGCTGTAGGCATGGAATCCCTCAGCCATGGGCACTGCATCCCTATACACAGCTGGACAGAGCAGCTGTGGCAGGCCAAGAAGAGTGAGGTGGATTCTTAACTAAGAGTGACCTATCAGTGAAAATTGTGGATTAGGTGGATTGTTACCTGAAAGTGACCTCAGGGCCATACGGCTTAAATTCTTACACATGATTAAATGCCCAGGTTACATCTGCATTGCTCTTTCCAGCCAGGCTGTGCTGGTCAACACACAGTCCTAAAAGATATGTGGGGCTCACCTGGGATTCCCTGTGCAGGAGACAGGAGACACCCATGGAAGAACATCCTCGCTGTGCTGGTCTGTGGCTACAGCTGTGGCTTGTGGCTGCTGCTGTCTTTGTTTCTGGAGTTTCCCAGTTCCATATCTGATACTGGTCAAAATGTGGCTTTTCTCTATAAAGAAAAACATTGTCTACCTCAAATTACTTCTATGTACAGTACCTGGTTCATATTTTTGCAGTTACAGTGCTTTACATTTTATTTCGTAAACCATGTACCAATTTCAAGAGGAAGCATGTCTGAAATGTGAAAACGTAAAATGTAAAAAAAACCCCCAAAGTCTCAAACACATCTTTCAAGCTGAAATTTAAAAATGCTAGGCAAGCAACCTGAGTCGTCTCCTGAAGGACCTATTATCTGTTTCTCTCTTGGAAGTACAATTTGCAGGTTCCAGCCTGTGAGTCTGCTGGGCTTGGCTGGGTCCTTTAATGTGCATTTGTCTGATAAAGAATAGAATAAGGAAGATAACCCAGGGAAGAGAGTAGAAACACTTTTCTGCCTGTTTTGTGAAAGGAACAGGATGAATCACACAAATGCCAAAGGCAGGACACCAGAAGCAGGATAGAGCCACATGATGGGATAGAGGTATGGAGCACCTCTCCTATAAAGCTGGGAGAATTGGGATTGTTCAGCCTGGAGAGGAGAAGGCTTCAAGGTGACCTAATTTTGGCCTTTCAGTACCTGAAGGGAGGCTGCAAGAAAGATGGAGCGAGACTTTTTAGAAGTGCCTGGAGTGACAGGACAAGGGGAAATCCCTTCTAACCAAGAGTTGGTTTAGACTGGATATTAGGGGAAAAGTCTTCCCTGTGAGGGGGTGAGGCCCTGGCACAGGTTACCCAGTGCAGCTGTGGCTGCCCCATCCCTGGAAGTGTCCAAGGCCAGGTTGGATTGGGCTTGGAACAGCCTGGTCTGTTGGAAAGTGTCCCTGCCCATGGCAGGGGGTGGAACGAGATGAGCTTTGATATCCCTTCCAACCCAAACCCTTCTGTGATTCTACTCTTGGTATCTCACTGGGTGACAGCCCAGCCTGCCTGTCCCCTCTCTTCCAGGTGGCCTCAGCTCTACCACCCAGGAAGGCTCTGGAGCAAGGGAGCAGCTGTTCATCCAGAAACACTGGAGCATCCTTGTCGTGTCTGCTTTAAGCTGTGCTTGGCCCTGGTGGATTCTCCAGCTGGAGAGGTGGGTCCAGCTCTGACCTGAACTGTCCTTGTGCCCACACCACCTTCAGTGCCCCTCAGCTTCCCAGTGGGTGACTTCCAGCTCATCTGCCCCAGCAGGACTCCAAGTAAATGCCCAACCCTTGGCCCAGGGCAGGTTTCCCAGTCAGGATATTCCCTATAGACAGACCACCTGATGGGCACTGCAGAGCTCCTGAGCAGCACACAGGCAGCACCCTGCTGCCACTGGGCACCAGAATCTCCAGGAACTGGCACCTGTGAAGCCTCATTAACACAATCTCCCTGTCCCCCTTTCCTTTGTCCTCAGATGGGAACTCATGGAATATTTAATTATTGAGATCAGGCTGAATACAGAGAGATTACTCATCACTGATGCTGGGGATAAACAGTTTCCTTTGCAGAACAATTTCTTTTTAAACAAATCCCCCTCCCCTTTTCTCCAAATTAATTTCCATCCCAGCCATGAGCCTCTGTAGAAAATCCTGCCATAATCATTTTGAGCTAAATATTCTGTCTAATCAATCAAAGCAGTGGAACCAATTTTGAAGCTGTCACTTTTAATTTTTCCAATAAGAAAAAAAATTGAGCATTTCACTCACAGTGCTGCTGTGATTCAAGCTCTTCAAACCTTCGCTCCACTGCATCAGCGCTTCAGAGCTGTACTTGAAAATGTGAAGAGCCGGCACAATTGCAGAGAAACTAAAATAAATTGATTTTTAGCAGTGAGAAGAAACTTGTTTCTTCATGTACCCTTAGACCTGGCTCACAAAACCTTTTCTTTATTTCCTTCTTTCCTGTTTTCCTCCTCAGCACAAAAATAACTACAGCATATTAGTGATTTCATGCATACAAAGGGCTGGCACTCATTAAAGTTGATGTGTTATTGAGAGCTCAGTGCATAAATGCCAACAAAGGGCCAGAAAGCAGATGTGCTGGGTGCTGGGGTGGAGGAGAGGATTCCTCCTGCCTCTGGCACAGAATTCCTGCAGACACATCCACGATGGGGGAGCCGACCTGTGGGAAGAGGCAGGAACAGCCTTGGCACAAAAGAACGGCTGGAAAGAACAGGTTGTTAAACACACTGGCAAGGGCACTTTGTGTTCAGGGTAGGCGTGGGCTGCGTTCCTGCTCAGTGAGGAGCCATCAGATTGAGGCTTTGCAAGTCCTTCAGCGAGCAAACACGAACATTCTGGTTGGAGGAACGTCAGGGGGAGTTTTGCCACTGCATTCCTGCCTCCCCACACAGTCAGTGCCAGCCATAGCCCCTAAGCTGGCATTCACTTCTGCTCTTAGGGATGGATGTGAACGAAGTCATGCCCTCTAAGAGCACTGTGGGAGAGGGAAAACAGCAAAAGTGCCCTCGAGTTGGGCCCCTCCTTGAATCCAAAACAGAACACTGCACCAGCTACTAAGGAAAAAATGAACTCTATCCCCACCCAAACCAGGACAACCATGTGAAAAAGGGAAAGGATTCTTCCTACAAATTGATACCTGAACTCCCCAGGTTCATGACCATTTCCAGTTTCACATTAATTTCACACCAAGATATTCTCAACTGTGATCCTACAGCTCTCCTGCCGCTCACACGGAAACCAAGCAACGCCAGCAAGACACCGCCAGCCTCAGCTGTGGCTGCCCCGTGTGACCCCCACAGCCACCCTGCTGCCATGCATCCAGCACCCCTGGGCTCAGCACCAGGCACCCAGCACTGACTATCAAGGTCCCACATCACTCCCACTTGCTGCTGTCTCCTCTTCAAGAGCCCATAAATGGGATGCAGGAGGCACATAATCAGCAGGGAGATGCTGGAGTGGCAGCAGAAGCCGACGGTGTCACTCAGCAGCTGCCTGATGCCTCTTACCAAACCCCTGCCTCCCCCTCCGGCTCTGTTGTCTTGGTTTATTGTGTCTGTCGAGGACACAGATTGGGTTTGGAAGTTCTGAAGATGTGGAGAGCCCTCTGGCATCTGAGGAAGGAGATGAAACCTAAGAAACGGAGAAGTTAATATGTTTTCAGTTTGCAAGAGAGCTTGGAAATGCCAGTGATGCTTTATTAATCTCTTCTGCCCCTGGAGGACAACAGGCAGCTGCTCCTTCCTCTCTCTCTGCTGAATTTCCTTTACTGGAAGTTAAAAGAGACAGGGGCAAGTTAATTCTGTTTTGGAGACAGAGTGGTTTTGTCTATGCCTTTTAAAATGCTTTTGGATTATTAAAACTCCTTTAAAACACAACTTTTCAATCTGCTTAAGAAGTCCAATTTTCTTTCTATGCTGTTTCACCCCAGCAACTTCTCTCTCCCAGGAAAACCCAAATGACTCAAGTGTAGCCATTTTCATTGCAATTCTGGGCCTTTCCCCATCACTGCTGGGACAGCCCTGCTGATGCAGAACAAGGACAGAACTCTGCCCGAGGCAGGATGCGGCCCCCAAAACAAGGAGAAATAACACCAAAGCCAAACGTTTTGACATGATGATCGGTTGTATTTTCAGTCCATTAATACACATTCATTTACCAGATACAAACGGAGTGGAAAGGAAAGTGATTGTTAGCAGGAACAAGGATACAAAACTCAGTTCCAGCAGCCTTCACAGAAGGGATATTCAGTGTCACAGCAGCTCTGTCAGAAGGGAGGGACGCACGGAGACCTGCGCTCACACCCCAAGTGGAAGCTCTCCTTTTGTGGATTAGTTTAGCTAGAGGCACAATTTTAAAAAAAAACAACATTCCCAAAACTGTGACTTTTTGACACTTCTCATTTCCCTAGTGTCAGGACTAGGGAAAGTTGGAATTATTTACATAGAGGAGATTTTATGAAAAGACACTGGAAGATTAAAAATAGAATAATCACAAATACTGGAAAATACAACAAGAAAGCAGGCAGGCAAAGGAAAATAGGAAAAAAAAAAAGTGGCACCCCAAGAGGCTCATTGCATTCAGGGGTCGATGTATGGTTGGTGGGGCTGCTCCACTTTGGTACACCTAGATTCACATGCTGGCCTTGATTCACTGCCATGAAGTTACACTCCGGGTTTAAAGCGGGAATCTGCAAAGCTCCTGGTTTCAGCAGGATCTCAGCAGTGCAGAAGTGATTGCTTGTTTGAAACCATTTGCAGAATGAGTGCCACAAGCTATGACAGCTCTCGTGGGGCACCCAAGAGGTGCCAAACTCTGCTCATATCCTGGTCTGGAGACCACTGGTTTTCTTCCCCTTGGCCACCACAGCACTGTACCATGAAAGGCTCTGCTGCAGGTGAGAGGGGCCGGCTTAGAGTAGCATGGATTTGAATCTCCACATTCAGCAGGAGAGGGAAATGGCATTATCCTACAGTACTCTCATACCTGTATGAGAGTATCCCCAGAAATGCAGCTCTGTGCCCAGATACAGCCCCTGCCTGCACTCGCTACAAGTACACAAGACACTGAAATAACAATGGCAAACCACATCTGCACTTGATTGTACAGGGATGTTCCTTTGGAAGGAATAAAGATATTGTAAATTATTCATGGAAGAGTCCCAGCAAGGCAACACCTGCACCGAGGTTCTCCCAGGGACAGCACCAGGATTGCAAAATCATGTTGTGAAACTTGATCAAAAGAAAGGGAAATGGAGCATTTGGGGTTTAATGCAGTGAAGCTCACACCAAGTCAGGGGACAAACTGAGACCAAGACACTTTGCCTCTGCCATGGAGCACTGGAGTGGTTCTCCTAAAAATTTTTTTTTAGTACAGTTCTTGCAGACGATGACATTTTATCCCTCATTTTTTAAATCATGCATTAACTTTACAGTGAAACATTTATCCAGTCCAACATCTATACAACGAAACACATATTTTAAAATACCAGACTATTAAAATTTAAGGAAAGGAGTGTGAGTTCTCAAAGTGGCACATGTTAAGGTATAAATTAAAGGGGAGTGTTTTACTTGGGTTGAATTACAAAATAAAGTCTCAGCCTGGGAGTTCTCATTTCCTATAGTTCTAACAAATGCCACAAGAAACAGCTGATGTTTCTGGGGTTGCTAATGCTTGAATCCACATCACCTGTTCCAGCTCTGAGTATCTGTGAGTGACGCTCTTCAGTTTGAAGCCCATGCTGGTATGACAGACTAAGAAGTAGTGATTGTTCAGGTGCAGAAATCAACTCTCTCAAGGTGTTCAACCTCACAGACTTCTTAATATAAGAAACAAACCTGTAGCTGACAGGACCCAAGGAGCCAGCTGCAAACAGCACAGCCTATGGTGTGAATGAGCAGGCCCTCCCCTGGCCCCCCTATCATCTATTTGGGGTGAGCACTGCTGCTTTCATAGGGAACTTGGTGGCCCCACAAGTCCCTGGAGATGCTGGGATCTCCTCACTGTGCCGAGGCTGCTGTGCACACCCTGCTTGCCTTTCAATGTTACTAAATTCCTGGTGTCGGGAATTTAGCACCAACACAGGGAAGGGATGTTCA
Organism: Dasyornis broadbenti; assembly: GCA_013397935.1. Classification (NCBI taxonomy): domain Eukaryota; kingdom Metazoa; phylum Chordata; class Aves; order Passeriformes; family Dasyornithidae; genus Dasyornis; species Dasyornis broadbenti. The sequence goes on from VZRN01001146.1 coordinate 774,297, forward strand.
GTGTGGCACCTCTGTTCCCACAGAGAGGAACCTCCTCCTGGACAGAGAGCCAACATCAGACCTGTCTGCTACCTCAATAATGAAAGACCTTCTTAATTAGCACCTTTTCATACAGAATCAGTCAACGCCATCTCCCTCCATGGCTCTGCTGTGTCACTGGGGACCAGCAGCTATCACACAGTGGGCTGAGTGTTGCAGAACCTGGGTGGTTTTTCCCCAAAGCAGCCGGGCAGAGGGGGAGTTCACACCCCTGGAGTTAGGAAGCCCCAACAATTTCCTACCTACCATTTTAAAAGACAATGTAAGGATAATTTAACAATTATAAAAGCCTTTGCTAATATGAGGACGGGGAGAATAAGAGCACTTAGAAGGTGACAGGAGTGTTCACTTCAAGGTTCAGTGTACAGGTGATGGGTTGAACACTGTCTGACTCTGAACATGGATTTCTGTGACTGACAAGGATGCTCTGGCAGGCTGTAATTGTTTAAAGTCAGCAGCTTCAGTCAAACTAAACCAGCTAAAAACATCAGGAGAGAAAAGCTCTGAACCTGCACTGATGTGAAATAACAGGACACCTTTGATCTTTCTTGATTGCAAATGGTCAGGGCACACATTGCTTTGGCTCTGTGGGGGGTGACCCCAGGTCAATTTTTTTAAGGAAAAAAAAAAAAAAAATCAATCTCACATATTTATGTGCTTACAGCATGCCAGGTAAAAGTATCAACCCCCTGGACTCAATCATATAAAATGCTGCACGTGCTCTTCCCAAAGGCAAGCCAGACCACAGACACACCAGCCAGAAAGGAGTGTAAAAGTCATCTATAAAACACAAGGGTAAAACAGTGGAAGCTGTAGGAATGGGCTGAGATTTGGAAGAACATCTGGGATTTGTTCCCTACTTGGGTGATGCAGCAGGTACAGAATTAGCTGGTGCCTGAACACAGAAGGCAGTCAGCTAAAATGTGGTGCCAGCTATGTTTTGAGGATAGCTAGGCAACCAGTGGAATTCTTTTCCAGTTAAAAAACTGTTGGAAGAGCCAGAAAAGGAAAAAATAGTTTTTCCTGTGAACTAAAATAAATGCCAGTTCACTGGGCCTTTTGACTAAGGAGTGTTTGGCACAGGTATAACTGGGCTAGGGAAGGGATCAGCCTCCCTCTCCTCCAGATCCAACTCTCCTTAGGTGTTTTCTAATGCTCTGTTCTGCCAGCACTTGACAAGCACTGCAGACTGCCAGGAACACCTGAAGTTGGAGCTGGACATGAAATTGGGAGACACAGCTCATTGCAGGAGGGAGCACGGAGATAAGACCCAGGCTGGTGCCTACCACACAAGGTCCTAGCCCAGGAACAGTAGTGTTTTTCCCAGGGATGCTGGATTGAACTGCTGCTTCTTTGCACAAAGAGATGCAAAACAGCTTTGGAAACTGTCTTACAGCAATGGAAAACAGGAATGTGCATGCTGAGTTTTACCTCTGCTTGCTAATAAGGTAAGACACGTCCTGCATGACTGAGCTCGAGGTTGTGGCTGGTTCAGTAACAAAGCAGAGCAGAGAGAAGGCTTTGTTACCTGCTCCCCTTCCCCCTTGCATTCTCCACATCTACAACTCCACACAGCAGCTAGGTTTGAACATGGTGGCAGCTTAATAGCCTTTCCCTGCTTTTAAAGAAGAGGAAAGGGATAGAAACAACAATCTACCCATAAACCCCAAGATAAAACACACAAGCAGAGGCCCCGAGTGCAAATCTTGGTTCAGCTCATGCTGGCTTTCGAGTTTCTGTCCCATTATACACAGTGCCTTGGTTTCCTTCAGCTCTGGAGACCTCAGGCTTAAGCTGGAACCTTGATCTTCTCCTTGGGAAAGCTGTCACACTCAGTGGGGTCAAACTGATGTGCTGTGTGTCTGCAAAGGCCAGCAAATCTCCAGCACCTCCAGCTCCTCTGAGACCGCCCCTTTGCCAAGCCTGAGGGATGCTGATTGCTCCAGCTGCAATAGGAAGAGGATTTTTTTCCCCCCAAAGGGATGAAGAGACCAAAATGCTGATTCTGATATAGGATTGTTAGTTTGTTTCCCTTTAAGAAGTGAAACACCTACACTTGGAAAGCTGCAGGACAGGCCAAGGCAGCAGCAAATGGCACTTCCTGACAGCGCCCGGGCTGCACGAAGTGCTCTGATGGCATGTGGGAGGGGTGAGATGGGGAACTCCAGCGAGCCAAGGTGCAGATACCCAAAGCCTGAGAAGCAGCGCACGCAGCCCACAACTCCTGCGCAGCCACAGCACGATCACAGTACGAACACAACCACAGGATACAGCTGGCAGTGGTGACAACAGCAATTGACAGTCAGTTCCTGTCCTAGGAAGTAGCCTGTGTCCTTTAGATGTTCAGAACATGCCTGAAGAAGTAACTCCTCCAGAGGTTAAACTTCTCATCTGCTATTATTTCCAAGTCTTTCTGCTCCTCTTCTCTACTACTGTCGATTTGCTTCAAGTTCCTCCACCAAAATCCTTAGGAAAGGCACATTAGCTTGGTGGAGAAGTTTTTTGTCTCCTCTCGTTTTCCAAAATCCCATATTTTTCATTAACTTCTCTCCTGAGAACAAGACTTCTAAAAGGTAAAGCAGTCTGCATCTTCCTAAGTCCAAACCTCCATGGGTACCATGGACTCCTTTGTTCCGACAGAGGGAAGCAAGTACTCTTCCTCCAGAAAACGAAAGGGGAATTGTACTAAAAACCCACGAATCTTTTTTAATTCTTCTGCTGCTTTCGCAGGATCATCATTTGCTAATCTGGGCTTGTTGATGAAATCACGCAGCTGGGTTAAATTATTCACCTGGTCACTGGGAAGGCATCGAAACACCTGATCAAAACAGAAAGAAGAAGTCACCTGTCAGTGCAGGGGAAATGCTGCAATGCAGAGTTCCTGAGAAAGACCAAAGCACACAGGACAAATTCCCCAGGATGGGAGTGACTTAATCAACAGCCTGGAGAACAGGGAGGGAAGAGGTATGTGCCTGTCCTCAATGAGGCTGGAGCAGGCAGAGGGGAAGTTCCAGGGCCTTTTCGGATCACTGCAAAAGCTCATTAAAAGACAGTAGTAAAATTTTCTTCTACTCCAGTTACACTGTGGCTAATTACAAGTAGTAACTACACCCTGGCCATTCACTGGAGCTACAAATGATACAAACACAAGGAGAAATCTGATCAGCTGCCTTCATGGGTGCTGTCACCCTCTGAGAATGCACCAACTCCAGTGCTTTGTTTACAGCTCTGACGTCTGACACTACTCATTCCTTCAAAACATCTCTGAAGGCCCAACCCCAGGAATTGGACCTGCTGCCTTTTCCCTTCCTGTGCTGCTTCTCCCATTGGCATCTGCTGCCTCTGTGCGGGATGGAGGGAGGGGAAACTGCTGTGCTCCTCACCTTATCAAAGATGGTGGCATTGCGAGCTGCTGTGGAAATCCACACCTCCTTGAAGAATTTGTCACAGACAGGATCCTGGTGTTCTGGATTGGGATCAGAGCCGCCAAGGACAACCCTGAGAAGACAAAGGGATGGATGCTCACTGAGGCTGAAGCACTGGGCACTCCCCCTCTTAATAAATGCCAGGAGACAAGAAGTTTCCTTGGACCTGCCAAACTCTATGTGCACCCTCCCACTCCCATCCCCTGGGATAATCTGTCAGCTGTAATGCTGCTTGATTTTCTCCTTTTCTTCTGTGCAGTAAATGTCCAGATGGAAAATAGGGTGGGGGGAAAAGAAATGGAAAAGGAAAAAGGTCTTAAACTAAAATTGGCCATGTTGTGGGCCAGATGGCTGCTCCCAGCAAAGAAGCTTCCCTTAGAAAGTGACACTGCCACCCAAGATTGAGAGAGTGTGCAAATGGGATCTGGAGGGGAAATACCACCTGTTTATGAGCTCTGCTAGTGAAATCCTGGAGCAAAATGATTTGTACAGTCAAGCTACCAAGCTGTGGACAGGGGCAGTGAGAGGAAGGCCAGTGAAACAGCAGCAAAACCCTGGGCTAAGCGCAGGCCAGGCAGAGCTAAACCTGGGCAGGCAGTGGCAGGCCATTGGTTTGAAAGGCTGTGAGGGCAGGTCAAACCTGAGCAAGCCCTGCCTGCATCCCTGTGCTCAATGCCCACATCCCCTCCCTGCCGTGCTCGGCCAGCCCCACATCCCACCTGAAGCAGCGCAGGCGGAGGGACAGGGCGAACTTGCCCGCGCTGTACTCCTGGCCGTCCATGACAGAGGGCACGGTGTCGCTGTCCTGCACGATGATGGCCATCTCGCTGTCCCGCTTCCCCAGCATGCTGCGGTCGTTGATGTTGGCAGAGCCTGGGCAGGACGAGGCACAGGTGATGTCCCACTGCTGCTCCAGGTGCTCCTGCACACCCCTCCATCACCTCCCGCCACCCCACGGGCCCTCTGCACCCTCCACTCATGGCATCTCCAGGTAAAACCTCAACCAGAGGGCTTCCTTATGGAAACACAGGCCCTGAGAGACAGCATTTGGGGGAAGGGAAAAAAACCCAACTAATTTTTGCAGGCTTCAACCATTTGGAAGAAGGTTAAATCACAGCCAAGCGCAGGCCAACATTTTCAAAAGTTTATTCTTTCTGCAACTTCCCAGATACTTCTGCTGAAGGAGCCAGAGCTTTCAAAGGTCTGACCTGCATTTTGTTTGGATACCCAATTAACCTGAGGCAGGATGGGCTCTGTGGGTAAATCACAGAATGCTTTGGGTTGGAAAAGACTTTCAAGTTCCCCTCTTTCCCACCCCCCTGCCATGGGCAGGGACACCTTCCACTAGACCAAGTTGCTGTGCCATTCAGCAGGGTCTGCTCAAGACCAGCTGAGGCTTTATGCCCCAAACAGGTTTCTCTGTCTTACACAGACATCAGGAAAATAGGGGATGGGGGACACTGCAGCAGCTGTTGGCTCCAAGGGAACAACAAGATGGAGCGAAGGATAGGCATAATCAGGTCATTAACATGCAGAAATGACCAAAACAACAACAAAAAAATCTACAGACACCAAAAAATCTCCACTGTATGGGACCCCCGGGCTGCAGTTAGCCCTTGAGCCTTCCCAGGAACTGGATTAACTCCAGGGGAGCCAACACCTCCAAAGGAAAAACCAGCTAAGTCCCTCTCTGTCCTTTCACCCCCTGCTCCTGCACAGTAGCTCCATGACAATTTAATTTTCATGCATTCTCTCTTATGTGGAAACGGGATGATTTACCAGCCCCTCACTAGGCAGCAGAGATGCACAAGCTGTATAAAAATCTATCCTCAAGCTTATAGGTACAGAAAATAGAAATTAAGAGCTGTTTCAGGCCCCCAGACCAACCCAGCTGGAAAAACATAGCTCCTGCTGTGACATCAAACCATCTCTGAGCCACTCTGTGCACTGGAGATGGGATCTGGCCCCTGAGGATTTCAAGTCTTGTAAAATCTGGTATTAAGTTATTCACTGGCAAAATTTTCATTGCTGACATCAGAGCTCAAAAAGGGCTTCTTTAAAGAAACAGGCTGAAATTCTTCTGCAGTGTAGAGCTCTGAGCCTGAACTCTCGTCTTTTCTTCGTGTTCTCATAATAAATATGGTAAGAGAAGAGGATGAAATGCTATCTATTACTCCCTATAGCACGTTGTCCCATTCTTAGGAAATGGAGCTGATACATGACACATGTTGTCCAAACCTTCCAAATTTTACGGCACATTCTGTTCTTTCAGGAACAGATGACAAGTCTCACAAGTCTTCCTGCTAGAGCAGAGTTTGATACAAGACAGATGGACAATATTCCCAGCACTGGGATTCTCCTCACGGTTACACACAGATTTAAGACCATTTCAGAAAAACAAATTAAATGACAGCCCTCTGAATCCTTTCCTCCCTCATGATGAATTTATGAGTTTGGGTTTTGGGTTTGTTTTTTTCCAACAGTAAGATATTTCTCAGGAAGGAAATGACAGCACAGGAAAGCCCATGGCCCTGCAGCCTGCACTGTGCATGGGGATGGGAAGGGATTGATCCAGGTATGATCCAGTGCCCCAAACCCCTCCGTGAGCCCCTGCTCACCGATGATCACCGTGTTGTCGTCAGCAATGAGCAGTTTGCTGTGCACATAGATGAGCTCCGTGACCAGTTTTCCTTCCAGCTCTGCATATGTTCGAAGTCCACAGAATGATATGTAGTTTATCCACTTATCTCCAACTGAAAATTAAAAGGCAAGAACACTGATAGGATGAAGGATGTGGAAGAGACCTTGTTTACATGAAGACTCCTATGAGAAACAATTCACTTTTGACTTTTAAAAAAATTATAAGTGAACAGATAACAGAAATAATTTTTTTTAAAAATAGACTTGAAAATTTGCTTGTGAGCTCTCTGTGCTGCTCTGATCTGCTGCCTGCTTGGAGACTCCCACTTCAGTGAGAAATGACCCCAATCTCCTCGACACAGCACACAACGGTCTAAACATCTTAAAATAAGTGGACTATGAGACTGTTTTCCTGCAGATCCTGCAGAAAGGAAGCTGGAAGCAGGTGTTTTGTCCATGGTCAGTATGGCAAATGTGTCCTAATGCACTTGTGTGCAGTTCACATTTACACCAAGACCTAGAACAAATGAGGCATTATGCATGGTCCTAGAATTTGTGATATGTGGGTTTTCACGGTGCTCCGATTCCCAGCAGAGCAAATTCCAGCAGGAATCCTCATGGCAAGGAAGCAACTCAGAAACAGCATCCTGCTTAGGCAGGTTTTTCCTCTCCACATCTGAAACTGCCAGAAACAAACCCCGAGTGGGATCCACAGGGGAGGCTGAGGGCTCGTGGCTCCCAGAAGCGTGACCCCATTCAGGACATTTTCCAACTAACACAATCCTGAGCAGCTGGACCGTGCTGTGCTCCTCCCCAGGGTGTTCCCCTCCTCTGGATCAGGGCTGCAGCCAGGTGTGAAGTCTGACAAGTGGCCATGGCTCGTGTGACCTGACAGAGCTCACCATGGGACGATGGTCAAGGAGGAGGTCACTCACTGCCCCACGAGCCCGTAGCACGTGTTGTATCATGTGTTACACATGCCTCCATCAAACAGCAGCATCCCAAAGTAAACAACACAGAGGAGAGGAATAAAGCTCTTACCTTCTGCCTTCAGCTGGCCCAGGATGGAGTTCTCCCCTCGGCACATGGTCCTGGAAAGAAGGTAGGCAGCTGTCAGCACCCCCACAGCTGAAGGCAGCAGCATGTGCTGGAGCAGAACCAGGCAGGGTAAATCACAAACACAGATGCCTCTGAAACACCCTGTGCAAGCAGGAGGAACAGGGTGCTTCCAGAGCACACTTCTTCCCAAATGACTGTTGATACATCAAGGACTGCTCATGCTCCAAAAGGAGCTCATACCAACCTGCAGGGGAGCTGGGGAGCACTTTTGCCTTCTAGAGCACATGGCAATGAAGGTATACGTGTGACAAGCACGGCTGCTACCCTCCGTGCCTCAGGCCTGGATGTGCAATCACGTTAAGAAAAACGTCAGCATGTGCAGAGTGCCAGGTCAGGGAGTTTGTGTGATTCTGGATGGGCTGGAAAAGCCACAGCTGGCATTCCACTGAGGAACAACCAACCCACAGGCAATTGCTCAAGACTTATGGTTGCCCTTGCAGGAGTAAGCTAAAGCAGAAGGGACGGGGGGACATGCTGCTTTCCTTCTGCTTGTGTCCCCTGCCCCACTCATCCCTCTGGAGGTGCAGCAGGACACCTGCAGGCCAGCAGACAAAGGGGATTTCACTCTGAGGTTTGCAGCAATTTCTACAGACTGACTGTGCCCTGGCCACACCATAACACAGCAGCTTTCCAGTAAAACCATCTTGGGCCATTTTGCCTTCTCGTACATTTCCCAGCACAAGGGCTACCCGGCACTGGTGCACCTCAGTCCTTCCCATGAGACCTGCTGGGCTGCAAGTGCTCCCCCAAAACATCCATCCTGGAGCAGGGCAATCACACTGGGGAAGATAACATTGCCTTCATGGGGCCAACAGGCCATGTACTGACCAAAAAGACAGATTTGGAGCCAGGCCAAGTACTGACCAAAAAGACAGATTTGGAGACAAATCTTGGTCAGCAAGTCTGGTTTGATCAGCTAAGTGGAAAACAAATCCTAGAATGGTTTGGGCTGGAAGGGACCTTAAAGCTCATCTAGCTCCAGCTCCCTGCCTTGGGCAGGGACACCTTCCACGAGACCAGGCTGCCCAAAGCTCTGTCCAAGCTGGTCACACTGATGGCAGATGGGGCTTGGGGATGCCCTGCGGCAGTGGAAGTGTCCAGGGGGTCTCTGACACCCTGCCTGTGGTACCTGTAGTTGAAGTGCATGATGGCCTGCAGCGCGTTGCCCCCGCCCGTCGAAATGTCCCCTTCAAATCCTGGCAGCAGCGGGATCACCACGTACACTCGGAAACGCTTGTTTTCCCTGGAATGAGAGTTTGGGGGAATATCAGCCTGGCAATGTTACATCAGCCTGGAGAAGTTACAGCTTTGCACAAGGTGAAGTCCCCTCATTTTCACTTTCCCCGAGCTGACTGACTTGGCTCCCCATCCAAGGCCACCACACAAATTTTAAGGGAGCCAAGTGTGAAGTGCATTTCCAGTTTCAGGTCTTTATCACCCAAGAAGGGATAATTTACTCTCAGTAAACAACAAAACAAGCTAAAGGAAAACAAACACATTTTTACAAAAATTCATGGGCAGGCTAAGAATTTTTCAGATTGTGTCTGCCACTGTAAACATTTGTTTGAGCACCTCAGTAGCTCAGTCACACTGATACTGGTGCAGACTGGTGTGTACGACTGCCTGGCAGAGCACAGCAAAGGTTACAGAGCTATCACAGGCAGACACCCAAAATCAAACCAATCAAATCCTGGTTTTCTGAAGTCAGGAACATCACAAAAGGTGGAAAAAGCTCAGGGCACAAGGAAAACATCAGTCATTTGGGGAAGGCAAATATGTCCTTGATACACCACAGAACCCAAAATCTCAGTTCCACGGTTCTCCCAAACCAACCCACACCCTAAGCGTGATCCCATCCACACCAAAAGGTACAATTGTGGCACTGCTTGGGGCTTTTCTCAAAAACCCCCTTTGGATTTCCTCCGCTGACAAATGCCAGGTGCATCTGCTCTGAGAGCACTTTCCAGGTGCCCCTGGGTGCTGGGAATTCCCTGCTCTGTGCCCTGGAGAAGGATAATGCTCCATGGAAGGATGCTACCACTAGATGGCAAACACAGTTTAATCAGCACAAAACCATTTCAGAAGCACTCTGAGAAGTAGCCAGTCTGCAGATTTTGTTAAAAGTATTCCTTCCTTGGGCAAGCCATGCCTGTGAATTTAGCGGGCTGGGAATTGTGTAGTACAGGGATCCCCATCCGAGCTGGAAGAGAGTCAGTGAGGACCTGTGTGTCTTTCATTTCAGCCAGCGCTTCCTTCCAGCTGTGCTGGGCACTGCAGATGGGCTCTGGTTTGCCAGCAGAGCTCAGAAACAGTTAATGAGGCCTTATCCCGACACAAGAGACTGTGAAACCACGTCTGTTTGTATCATAAGAAAGGTCTACCAACAAAAGCATTCCCCAAAAAGCAGCTTGTTTGTGTAAGGACAGTATTTATTAAATTGGTTAGAGAGCCACCCATGGAAAAAAGAGGAAACCAAAAAAAGAACATTATTAATAACATCAGTATAAAATATTTAGTCTAGAAGAGTGAGAAGTATACAAGCTCACTACATTTAATTTATAATTAAATGCTGTTTCCCCAGGCAATTTGGAAAATGAGCTTTATGATACAAACCATTTAGATCTGAGCTTACTTTTTATCTCAGGCAATGCAGAATTTGAACTTATACTCAGTTAGGAATTGCCAACATTAAGCCAGCACAATACTGGCATAAAATTGGAGTAATTGAGAAGTGAGCATCACATCTGGAAATGGGTCACTGAGGAATCTGTGTGACTCCCTTTTGTGATAGACTTTTTAGTATCTGGACAGAGTAACACCCATTACATAAGCTTTATACAACAGGAAAACCTTAACAGATAACCTGGAGAATTTGCTGCTACCTCAGCGGCATTGCTAATAGCAGGCAACTGATGCCAAGGACCAGTGATAGTCAGTTCCCACAGGCAGGAAAGGCAATCCAGAGTGGCTTTCCAGGGGGACATAAATTGGCACAGAGATCACAGAACCATAGAATGGTTTAGGCTGGAAGGGACCTTAAATCTCCTCTAGTTCCAAAGCCCCCTGCCATGGGCAGGGACACCTTCCACTATCCCAGGGTGCTCCAAGCCCCATCCAACCTGGCCTTGGATGCTTCCACGGATGGGGCAGCCACAGCTTCTCTGGGCACCCTGTGCCAGGGCCTCTCCAACCACACAGTATAGAATTTCTTCCCAATACCCCATCTGATCCAGCCCCTTTCACTTCAAGGCCAGTTCCCCATGTCCTATCACATACGCCCTTTTCCAAAGTCCCTCTCCAGCTCTCCTCTAGCCCCTTTAGGCACTGGTAGGTGCCCTAAGACACTGTGTCCAGCTGCCTGTGAGTCTCGAGGCTGCAACACAAACACAGCAACACCACTTCCAGCAGCACTGGCACCACTCCTCATGTACCACAGGTGAGAAAATCCATCTTTCCTTTTCATTCTTAGCTGATTTCAATTATTTGGGCTATGTACTGCAGCTCACACGGACCAAAGGCAACTCCACCCTGCAGTTAATGGCACAGCAGATAATACCCAGGCTCTCCCTGTTTGAACAGTGATCCTCTTTCCCCAGTACTCAGAACAAAGCCTGGCCCAGGGCAGCTTCTGTGGCCTTGCAGACACTTCCTGCACTCTGGGGGCTGTCTCAGGTTGGGTGCCTTTATCCAAGTAGGAATTTCCAAGCTCAAGTGCCAAAAAGAGCAAAATTCCTGCAAGCATAGAGAAAGCACCTCTGGAAAAGTAGGCCCTACCAAAGTTCTGGACAACTCCAATATGGAAAAATTAATCAGCACAAGAAAATATCTCCATGCACGGCGAAAAAGCACATGAGAGATGAAAGGAAAAAGTTTAGAAAGTTTTCTGTCTATCAGCCCAGCAAGAGCAGGATACAGTTTTATACTGTGAAATGTATGTCTCTTAAAGAGACTCCAGGGGAGCAACCTTAGGCAAGGCTGCCCAGGATCAAAGTGAAGACAAGCCGCTACCTGTGGCATTAATGTTAACACAGAGTTAGGTGTGCTGAAGGAGTGTCTAAAACATGGTTGGATTCAATCCATCCCAGAACAACAACGGTCCCCTTGCAAAGACTGGAGGTGGTGAACACCCTCCAGCATGTACCAGAAAAAGTTGTTCAAACAATAGCAGAACCCTGCAGTCAAATCCTCAAAATGATTTGCTTCCCCTATTTGAAGCCACTCCTCTCTAAATGATTTAAATAAACCACAAATCCCAGTTCATCTTTCACACCCGTGAACTTGCCTGACCACCCAGCTCAAGGCAAGTTGGCAATGGAGCAAAGGTGTCACTGAACCAGAGCACAAAAGACTTGCCTTTAAACGAGTTCCATAGTTAAAAATACATTTACATTGGGGTAAGTCCAGAAAACCACTTTCTGGATGCAAAGAAACCTCTCAGGAGTCTCACTGCTGCAAATGCAGATGCTTGACCCCATCAGTTCTGGGTTGGCACTGCTACTGTCCAGCTGTGGCCACTGAGGGGTTATTTTTTGCACCACACCATGGAAATGCACGTGGAAGACTTTGATTGCCTCATTAAGAACAGGTTACCTGTGAGCTTTAAGAATCCTCTGAGCAATCGCATCACCGATCTTGTTCCAGACAACTTTGTCATCAGCACAGCTAATAAAAAACTGGTTCTGCAGGAAAAGCAAGCAAAGCTACTGTGAGACACCGCCAGCAACCAACCAAAAATATTTGCATGCTTTATTTCAGACCAAGAGCAACTAAAGATAGCTGGGTTTGTGTGCCATTGGAGTGGAAGCTTTTTCTAATTATGATTAAATGATATGTGTGTCTGTGCTTGCTTAGGGAATGAATTAGTCCTTATTAATAACACTCCTCAGAAAGTTCATATAAAGAGCAACCTAACAAGAGGCTAAAAAAAAAAAAAATAGAGAATAAGCATCTCCATTCAGCCAGCACTGAGTGTCACTCTGACACAAGAGATTCCTGCAGCTGAAAGCTGTATGGGTGAAGAGCTGCCCTGTGAGTGGGAGGTTTGGGCATGCACAGGGGACACTGCAAAGCCACAGAGGGGACAGGGAGACTATTGCACAGCTCATGAAAGCTGCTGGCAATTTTGCAAAAAGCCTTATAAGGGAGAGTTGTATTTTTTTCCACCTCATGGTCAGAAGGATGTCAGGGTGCACAGCCATCAGTCCGGCCTGAAGACCACTGAAATTAATAGCTCTGTCTAAATTCATAAAAGCTTAGGATCAAGCCTCAAGAATTACCCTCCTGATGGCTGCAAGCCATGCCCAGAGTATCAGGGCCCTCCTGCCTTCCCTCCCTGCCACTCACCTCGATGTAGATGTAGTGCTTGCTGTTCTCTATCACACTGATGTAGGCTTTGTGGATGGACTCCTCGTGGTATTTAATGCCAGCAGACCAGTCAGCAGCAGAGCGGATCACCTGCAAAGCAAGAGAGGGACACCTTCAGCTCTGGCCATCCAGGACACCTGAATTTTCCCAGAGGCAAAGCTCTTCCCTAGCACAGCCAGGTTTTCCCTAAATAAGGTAATAAGTGCAACATTTACCCTGCATTTGTAACTATGAGAAAGGACATTCAGAAATAGTATTAATGCTTAGCAATGTTTTGATTAAAAACAGAAGAGCCCTGTCCCATTGCTGTATTTCTGCCCTCGCCCACCTGAGCAGCTCCAGAGGCTTGTTCTTGTTAAGGTGTTTTGATAAACTGCTTTTAAAACAACCTAAATTTCCAAGCTTTTGGGGTGCACATCCCATCAGTGATCTCCTGCCCAGCACTTTAAAGCTGGTCTTCAGCTGGAGCAGGGTGTTTTTCCCCCAAACAGGCTGAACAGAACCGTACAATCACTCTGATAATGCAGGCCATGCCCTTTGTCCTCAGCACTTGAGGTCATTTTTTTATTCTGCCAAATTCTTGCACAAGCCATTCTATTTGTGATGACACAACTTTTGAAATTCATAGTTCAACTGCCCACATTTACTTAGTTTTTACTGGAAATCCACTTTTAAAGTAGATTCCTGCAAGATCCCCAGGGCATGTTCAGCCCCTCTATCCTGCAGTTTTTGTGCAAGAGAGCCAAACCAATGTGAGAAACAACCTTTCTTTGTGCTCTGGGCCAGGCTGAGCAAGCTCCATAGCAGTCAGCATCCCATCTCCCCCTGCCAGAGACGCTGTAACACCTCCTGCTCCTGCACTTTGAGTCAAGAGGCAGCCACACTACGCCCCAAGTGATGTTCTCCTAGATGGAAATGTAGTTTTTCAGTAAGTGTTGGCAAAGTACGTCCTTGGGGGAACAGCTACTCATTATTAGCCTCTGTCTTTAAACATTGTCAAGATAAAAACATTGAAACAATAGCCTTAAAAGATCTCAATACAACCATTTTAATATCAGAACTTGGGGCCAGTCACACACAGCACAAGATCCAAGGGCTGGGGATCTGTGAAATGTGTGTGTCAGTTCCAGCAAAATCCTGATCTCTTGGGAATCGACCAAATCAATCCTCTCATTTCCAGAGCACCTCTGAGGTGGCACTGCGGGCCATTGCTGTGAGTAGCACATGACTCTTGAGCTAATTCCTTCACCTGGGCAGGAGCTTTCTCCCACATCTGTTTTTCTCAGTAAAAACCAGACCCTGCAACTCTCGTATTCGGCTGCTCTCTTGGCCAACAGGAAGGTGCACTCTGCAGTCTCCCAAACTGCACGTTGGGGTCACAGATGCTGTAGTGAGGGAGTCAGCCTGAACACAAGGGCTGTCACAGCCTTTAGCAGTCCCAAACAGCAGCCCTTTGCCTGCATAAACCTCTGCAAGGCCATGCTGCTCACTCCTGCAGGGTTTTAATCACTCATTTGGTTTACAAAGACAAAGTTAAGTGTTCCCACTCATCCCAAGCTGGGCACTGCTGAAACCACACTGAGCACCATGGCAGACTGAGATCTTGAATGAAATTCCACCACTGGCATTAATAACCTGTTACTGGCATTAATAAGAACACAAAAAACAGCTTTTCTGGGTAGAAAGCAGCTCTTCCATTCTTACCAGTGCAGCAACCTGGAACTGCACTTCAGAAAGTGGCAGATTGCAGCTTTCTAGTGCACAAAGTCTCATATTCAGTTTCTTTTTCTTTTTCTGTTTTTTTTTTTTTTT
>VZRN01001146.1:788705-902213 GCA_013397935.1 Dasyornis broadbenti
TTTTTTTTTTTTTTTTTTTTTTGCTAGTTAACACAGCAGAACCATCACTCAGGACCATCCCTTTCTAGCACCATGGCCTCCCAGTGCATCATCCACCTTCCCTTCCCTGCATTCCTCCTCATCCTCCACATACTGGCTCCCCAGCCCACTCCACACCCCAGACTGCTCCGGTTCCAGCGCTGTCATCCCTCTGCCTCACCCCAGAACAATGTGTCTTGGCTCATTCCAGAGAGCTGGCACAGCGTCACCCAAAAAGCTTCTGTCAGATACAACCTCGAATCCACGTGCAGAGGGAAGAAGAGGTGTCAGAAAGTCTTGGATGGGACAGCAGAACGGGTGTAAGATGTTCCAGCTTGGACCTCCTCAAAATAAAGTTATTTTTAACAGGCCTGCAGCCACAGGGACAGGTGAGGAGGTGGCAGGACAAGGCCACCAATGCAGCATCCCATGGAGAAAAAGCTGTGGCACTCATAGACACACATACTCACACATACTCACACGTGGAAGCCTTCCCCTATCACTGATGTTCAGTCTCACACTTCTGGACATCTCTTACCTGCCAAGGTATTTGAAGGCAGCTGGTTCAAACCCAATCTATTTCCTAGGGAGAAAGGCCACATGCTGCCCAGAACAGCACCTCCCATCCAGAGCTAGAGTCTCCATGCTCCTGCCTCTCCCTTCCCCTCCTCTCCAGCCTCTCAATAGCTTGTCATCCCTTTAACTTCTCTAACTGATACAAGGATAATAAATGTGATGTTTGCTGAGGGCTAATGCATAAACCCTGAACAATGTGAGCTCTCACACAGACTTCAAAGAGGTGAGGGCGTCAGCTGCTGCCAGAGCATTAAATTTTCATTGCATTTCCATCAGGAACGGGATGTTGCCTCATCACGTCACATCTTTTGCAACACTGGCTTTGGCAGATAACTGCAAACTCTGGAGTGGAAATAGGGAGAAGGAAAAAAACCTTCCACTGCCTTCGGCAGATCTCTGAATCTTGCAAGAATCAATGCGCTCTTGCAAAAATCATGTTGCTATTGCAAGCAAAGCCCTGAAGTTCAAACGAAAGAGGATGAGAGACCATGCCTGACTCCTTTTCCTCCTTCCCAGACTGTACCTCCACAGCATTTCCCACACACACTGCATTTATCCTCCCTGCCCAGGGGAAAGCCCTTGTCAGTGCCCTATCCTTCCAAAAATGCTTTCCTACTCCTCTGACAAAGAAGAGTAAAACCAGATGGTATAATGAGGTTTGAATCTATTGCTGACAGGTCAGTGGTTTGGGCTTGAAGCAACATTGCAATCCCCGCAGATCCTTTGTCTTTTCCCTTCGTCTGATCTGCCCACAATTGAAGACAGACTTGCAAACAAGGTCAGAAACAAGAAAATCAGCAGCCAGGCTTTCCTCAATCACCCCACAGCCAAGGACAGTCCCAGGACACTGGATTTTATCTTGGGGCGGTAACTTCTGCCTATAAAATCCCTACACAGTACTCAAATGGGGATCACAGGGATTTGGCTGATGGCCAGCCGAAGGATTCAATATTAAGAAGAACAAGAATATTGCTCTAGTTTTTCTGGATAAAATATTGGTGAAAGAATTTAGGACATCTGCTTATTTCTGTGCTGGACTGTACCACAGAGGAGAAGTGAGCACGTGAGCCCTCTGCTCCAAAATGAAAAAACTGGACAGGCAAGAAGTTGATATTCCTGTCACTGCAGGAAAGGAGAAGTCTCACAGGGATACCCTGATGCACACCCTGGGAGCCCCAGAAAAAGGCAGCCAGGAGGGGGAGAGTAGATCCAGGCTGCAGGTGTCCTCCCCTCTCCACATTTCCTACAGCAGCCAAATCTGAACCCTCCATCAGGAGGAGAGACTGAGCCACTCCCTGACCCATAGTGGTACTTCAGGGATGCTCTGGGCACTTGTGTCACCTGGGGACTGATGGAAACCAGGCCAGTGTGGGCATTAGGGAGGAGACAGTCAAAACTTCAGTACGTGCATGCAAATCCCTGCCTTGGAGCTTGAGGAGATCACCCAGAAATCATAACCCAGCTGAAGCAGCCTGTGGAGCAGCCTGGGCAGAGGAGTCCCCCTCACTGCTTCCACCAAATGCTCTTCCCCACCAGTTTTCCCTCATACTGGGAAGGCTGGTACATTTCAGCACAACATGTTTGCAGCCTAATATCATCTAGTTTTATTTATCTGGCTACATGCAGGGCTGTTTTGACAGATGTATAAATAAGAAATGAGCAAGGTAGTTTCAAATGAATAATTTACAAGACAAACCTGCTCTCTTTTTGCTGTTTATGGCATCATTGAGAGTGGCCCCTCATTTCCTGGATGTATCAGTTATTTGCAATGCCTCAGCAATGTGGTGGCCAGGCAGGTTTTCCAACTGCTCACCCATCACTCAGCATCGGAGTCTGCGGGTTCCGCAGTTACCATTTGAACTCCATCCTCCTCTCCCATGGCCTGATGCCCTGAGCCAGCAACTCAGCAGCTGGGCTGAAGGAAAGCTGGATCTAGGTTGTGCTCAGTTTAATTTCTCCTTTGGGAACTGCTTGCAGTTCTGTAATGAGTAGAGCTTAACTTTTGCTACAGCAAACCCCGTGATTTAGAAGTTGTGGCTTATCTTGTGGTTAAAGCAAGCTCAGGGGACACAAACCCCATCACTTCCATGAGAACAAGATGTCCCAAAAAGCTGGTGTCAGACAGGGTGGCATTTACAGCCACAGGGAGGCAGGAGGATGCCTGAAGGAGACGATTTCCCAGCAAGCTGAGAGCATTGCTTTGGAGGCTGATGTAAAACACCCCAGACCCCCGACACAAGATCCCTGTGCTGCCCATCCCTCACACCACACAGAGAGGAGCAGACAATGCCCTGGCAACCCACAAACCCAGAAAGCAGCATCTTATTTCACTAAGCTTCCCCAAGCACTGCTGTCATCTGGGCAGACCGTTCCTTATGAAGAGCAAAGTCATGCATTTTTCCTGGTTTTGGTCTAACTGCTCTTACTTCATACGTCTCTCATCCACAGAGACACATAATGGTTTCGCTGCTTCAGCATAACCATTTTGACTTTGTACTCTTCAACAAGCTCCTATTTCTGCTGGTTAACAGCAGTACTCAATACGTGCACTTGATAGAGCTAACTGGGCTTTTAAACAGAGGTATCTTGGCAATTCTGACTGTGAGGATGATTGTCACAAACCAGACTGTGGGCTGACTGTGTGGAACTGCAGAGGACCCACAGGGGTGCAGGGCTGCATAATAAAGTGCAGATGAAGTTCAAGGCAGAAAGCAACAGCCTCGAGACTCCACTTAATGCTGGGCTCTCGCTGACCACCACCCATCTGCGTGAGGCATCGGGGCCTGGCAGACTCCTCTAAGATCTGAGATAAATATTCAGTGGGCAACCTCAACCCATGAGGCCTTCTCAAATCATAAAACCCAAATATTAGGTGTTAGATGAAGAGCGGCAGGAAACAAACGATAAAACCACACAGTTATGCAAAGTCACGGTGTTCCCACCACTTGAATACTGCACACAGCTTAGTCCTCTTACCTCAATGGTGGAGATATAAATTAACGTCTCTCTACTGAAAGAGTTGCATTGTTTTCTTGCAGTTGAGGATCTGACCACCTAATCTGTGAGTTGAATTAAATGAGAGTTTTGTATCTTATAATTCAAGTTTTGCAGAGACTCTGTCAGGAAGCCAAACTTCCTGGGAGGATGCAGAACAAACTCTCTAAGAAGTATGTGAGCAGGAGACCATCACCACCCACCTGGACCGTGGCAGGAACAGCCTCAGGCACCTGATACTTCAACTCATTAGCAGTTTGCTGAGATTTCGGCAACAGGAACGGGTAGGACAGGGACCGGTATTTGGGTTTCATAATCTGTACAGGGCGAAAAAACAGAAAAAGAAAAAATCCTTGAAAAAAATGCTTGCAACAGATAAAGAAAAAATGCTTGCAACATATCAGAACAACATAGAGAAATAAAACAGATGCCTTCAGAGGGCAGGGGGATGAGGCAAGGCTGTGCTGTTCTCCATGCCCCCAGCAGTGACACCCACACCCACCTTAGTGAAGTTCCAGCGCTGGATGAAGTGCCGGGCGATGTCACGCGCGGCTCTGCCGTGCACCACGGAGGAAATGTCGTGCCAGGGCATCCTTGGTGTGGTGTATCTGTCAATGAAGTCTGCAGGACAGGGGAGCACATTTGAACTTCCTCAGACAAAGGATATGAACATGGAAAAACACTGTCCCCCCCTCCTCAGACTGAAGTTTCTGGGACATGGCACCAAAGGCCCCCAAGGGAGATGACCTGGACTGCAAGGCCATAGACTGTAACAGCATAATTGACCCTACAACCCCTCAAACGGAGTTTTGCTGCATCTTCCTAGCAGCCAAACCAAACCAGCCTCGTTACTTCTGGCTTGGAAGCAGAAAAATATGGTTTGAGACTGAAAATAGGCAGAAGAGAGTTTGGGGAAATGCAAAGACTCCCACTTACCAGCAAAAGGCTTGTCGAGTTGAACCCAGTCTTTAAAGACAAAGTTGCAATAGTCTTTCCCGTGCCAGAACCTGGTTTCCCCAAGCAGCTCTCCAACACCCGTCTTCAGGCTGCGGATGGATCCTTTATCTGTCCCAGGCAAACAAAACAAAAACATGCTCCAAAGTCGTGGCTATCCAGTGCACACAGCAGGGACAGACTCGCAGCCATGGAACAGCTCTGGTGGGACCTGCCAGTCCCAAGCACCTGCAGCTGGTTTCTCCCTAGTTCTCCTGTTGCTTTCAAGGGATGTAGGTTAGTATTTTTTCTTCCTTATTTTAATACTTTTTATACAATCAGAACAGGTTATATATAGGAGTCCGTAATGGAAACAAAAAGCATCACCCTATAACCATCTGCCTTTCCCCAGTTCAGTAACATCTAAATATTCCCATTTGGCAGTCCACATCACGTATATCATCTATTTTACAATACTAATAGTGAACTAATTCCACCTTCTCTGCTGGAGGGTTTATTATTTTGCCTCTCTAGCAGGGTGTATCTCCTCTAGCAGAACTAGTCTTTATTAACTAGAATGTGTTCATGTTCCCTCATGAAGTATTAAGGGTTTTGTTAGTTTTATTTTGTTTTTTCCAAAGAGCAATGTCATATTTGATACAATGGATCCTCATTCCAAATTCATGTTCATTAAACATCATCTAAAATATTCCAAACAGGGTTATTCCCTCCTAACAGGATCCCTTTTCCAGAGCATATATTTCAGTGCAGTGAACTCTTTTTCCTCGCTTTTAAAAAATCCAAAAGTGTTGCCCTAAACCATGAACAGTTAACTGGTGTTATTTCCTGACCCTGAGAGCAGCCTTCATCTACAATACCAAATACTAGTGCAGTAATTACACAGCAGTGCCAGGAGCAGAAACCTCCTCCTAACCCAACCACATCACCAGGTAACCACAAAACCCCCTAGCACACAAAAACCCCAACTTTCAACAGCCAACAAAACACACACTGGCAGCAGCACAAGACCAGGTGACACAAAGCAAGCCCTGCAGCGCCGCTCTGACCCCGCTGAGCCGAGCTGAGCCAAGCCATGCCAGAAATGCCATGCAGCAGGCATGAACCACAGCTGCCTTGGGAAGCTTGAGCTTCTAGTGAGAGTCCAGGTGGAGCTGGAGAACCACTGACTTGACATGCCCGAATGGGAATGGGAATAGGTGGGACACAGGCCAACAATTGTGCCACGCTCCATGTGCCAAGCTCTGATGACTGCACAGCGACTCATGAACGAGCATGAATGGCCACAGGGGACACTGCACATCATTTCCACAAAGAAATGGAAATGCTTTGTTGCCTGCCATTATTTTGTAACCAATATTTTGTAATTGGCAATTAATGCCTCAGAGGAAGACGTTAGCAAGAGGAAGATGCTGAAGAACTGCTCCTCACTCCATACCTGAACCCAAAGGCATCTTGAAAAGGTAGCACACTGGAACAGGCCCTTCCAACACCAGTTTGGAGATGGGAACAGCTCAGTGCTCACGGGCACCCAACTCCTGTCTCAATTGATTGTGCTTTCCTTGGTTTCAATCAGGGGCCAAAGGAGGGACCTAAGCCTTTGTCTAAACGAAAGACTGACGGCAGACACTCTGCCGTTTCCCCTCTCTATTTGCATGTCTTCCTGCATCAGGCTTTCTTTAAAAATATCTAATACAGAACTTCCCAGTTCCAGTAACAACTCTTTCCTTTACAGGAAGAGGGCTGCTGAAATCATCACATACCAGAATCAGAACTATATCTGCAACTGTTCCCTGCTGTCATTATCGCAAATTTTTTGTTTGCTTTTTTGGTTTTGTTTTTTTTGTCTGATTTTATGGTTGTTGTTTTGGTTTGGTTTTTTAAATTCTTATTTATTTATGCTGCAGTATTTGTATTTTCTGGAGAAGGCTCTTCTGCCAGGATGCCCTCAGAGGAGGGATAAAGATGCTGGGAGAACAAGCAGCGAAGGCTGATCCTGGCACCCAACCTCACTCTCACCACAGCTATAATGCAAAAATACCAGCAGCTAAAGCCTGAAAGGGTCGACAGCTCTGCCTTCCTCCACTTACCCTCCCGAGGCTCAGCGAGCCCCTGTTTGGATTCACTGTGGTGGTGGAACATTTTCAGATGGGGCCTTAAACTCTGGATTATATTCGGTTGGCTCCTAGTGGGGTTAGAGTAACCTGCAGAAAGTCAAGATGTTCTATTCACGGCACAAACACATGTCCACCTCTGCCACATTGGTGCCTGCTCCTGTCTGAAGACACCTGACAGGAGCTCAAACCAGACATCAGTTTGCTGAAACTACGAGTGACTGACAGGCAATGGACCAAATTCAGGAACCAGCTGGTGTTAAACCAAACAGATGTAATGAACTACAAAGCCATGGCTAGGAACTGAGCTTACTGCAACCAACACTCCCAACAAGGAGCCAGAGGCAGGAGTAGGATCTGCAGGGAGGGATGGAGATTCCAGTAAGTTCCCACATCTTCAGAGGCAGAGTACTTTCAGGAAGAATTTTATGCTGGAACAATTGCCAAGTTGATCCTTGTAATTTTAGCACTGAAGTTATCTTTAATGTAGGGAATTAAAAGCTGCATTTAAATATTCAACTGTTGAACAGACTCTACTCTCTAGTAAGTGGGTAAATTTGGAGTATTTCCATTTAAGTGAATTTATTTAAACACAGCTTTTAACACTAGTCTATGAGAGGGGATAATCCCATTGAGAAACTATTTGCTTATTATAATAAATCCAAGTTGAAAAATGAAAGATTGAATTCTCTCTTGCAGGAACAAACACTTTCCAACAACACAAACATAAAGAATCACATAGACCACACCACATCATCTGATGGCTCATGAAAATTGCTAATTAGCTAAATAAAAAATCCACATAAAACCTTTCTTCTGTATTTTGCAGTGACACAAATTTACACGTTGACTACACACAGCTATTATTCTGATAGTTAGGTAACTTGTCAACTTTCCTTCCATACAAAGAACAGATTGCCCTAGAAATCCTGTGAATGTGCACATACACCCACCTACCCACCTCCACACATCCTTTATATACATTATTTAGTTGAACATCACTTACTTGACTCACTGTCAATGCTGCTGACGCTGTCAGCATGGTGCATGCTGTGCTTGTGCAGGTGCTTGTAAATACTGAACCTTGAAAACTTTTTGGGTTTTCCTACTCCTTTCATTTTTGATGTGTCTGGAGCATCATCAGCATTTTTCTCGAACAAGTGGCTCTCTGGGGCCAGAGCTTGAGGCTGCAGCGGCACACGTTCAGATGACTCCGCTGCAGACTTAAAAGACACAAAACATGGCTGCAGGTCATGTATGAAGAGGTTCCCCTTTAACTACAGATTCTCATTCATAACAGCGCTCAGAAACAACCACAAATCAAATTCTGCTCTGTGACAGACACTTTGGTGGGAACTAGACATGCGTTCTGGGGAGAGTCTGTACTGAGGAGGCACTTGCCAGGAAAGTGTAGTAATATTAGCATCACTTGATTCCATAAATTTACTCTGGATTATTCCTTACCTTAAAATTCTCATCAACCCATACCTCTCAAATTTTTAGAGACATGTGGTTGCATACAGACCCACGTCAGCAGAAAGTTCAGCAGCTGCTGAGGGCATCAGTATTGAGAATTTCAGAGCACTCTGCAAGTGGTTACTGTGCATTTCTAGCTAAGTTCTGTTAACAAAAAAGAGGTTTGTTAACCCCAGCCACAGCCCAGAGAGGTTGTGGCTGCTCCATCCCTGGACGTGTTCAAAGCCAGGTGCGATGGGGCTTTAAGAGACCTGGCCTAGTGAAAGTCATCCCTGCCCTGGGCACGGGGTTGAAACAAGATGATCGTTAAGGTCACTTCCAACCCAAACCGTTCTAAGATTCTACGATTCTAGGAGCACAGATTTCAAATTGTGGCTGCTGTTCCAAGCTCCAGGGGAAACCCAACTCTCTGACCCCTAGAAAGGGGGGGGGGTCTAGCCTGAAGAGTCCTTGGACACTTAGATCCTTCCTCCTCCTCATCATGAAAGCTCTGAAACCCAACCCTATGCTCAGAAGAGGGCACAGCCCATTCACCCCTGCCACAGAGCTTCTGTGGCTGACCGTGGCCAGCAGCAGGACCCAGCCCACTTACTGCCAGGTTGGCTGTGGACACCGATTTGACGGCGGTGGCGCGTTTGACACTGCCCACGTCGGTCAGGCGGTGCTCATCGTCATCCCAGCGCCCGTACGCCAGGTCAATGCCGCCCACGAATGCCACGGACTGGTCAACGATCACCAGCTTCTCGTGGTGGGCCCACAGGTACACGGAGGAGGATACGTGGTCTGGGTGCCTCATCACCTGTGGAGGAAACCAGCACTTGGGCTCAGCATTGCTGTCAAATTTAAATCCTTCCAGGCAGAGAGCTGTGCAGCCTTTTTTGGCTGCTCGGGGTGATGGGGAAATGCTGGAGTTGTTAATGGATGCATCCACTGATAATTACTGAAACTCCTCAATATCCCTATAGCTGGGGGTGAGCCAGATGGTAGGCAGGTGTTTGCCCAGGATGCAGGTATTCCCGAGCAGCAATGGTTACTGATCTTGGGATAGGTCACCCTTAAGCAGTTTCAAAAAAGGACCGCTATCAAGGAAACCGCTTCAACAAATAAAATCATGCTTTCAGTTGAGCTGTAATAGCTGAGCTTTCAAACACGGAGCCTGCTCTGAAAGAAAACAACATATTGGCGATCTGAGTCACTTTGGTTGTTGCCATCACACAACAGAAATGAGAAGTTGGGTGGTTTTTTTCCCCCATTTAAAACCGGCAAATCGTTTGACAGGTGTTTAGGAATTTCATTCTGACAAGTGTTTATGGAACCCCAATTTCTATATCTAAGCTTACAGTTTTATTTCTTATGTTAGAGCCATTAGAGCAGCTTCCTGGAGAAAAAGCTGCCAAATTTCACTTGGCTGCTCCCAAAACCTGTGACACGGCTTGTGTGTATCTTTCAGTCTTTCTGCAAAGATGATGAATGGATGCTTCCCTTCACTGTGACAACTGATCAAATGACAATAAATCAATTATTCTAGCATAACAAATATCTTGCTGCTCATTAAGATGCATGTGTCTGTAACTTTAAGAGACTGGATCCAGCCTTATCTACTGGTTTGTCTGCCACAACTGATTTTCTGCTTGGTGCCAGAAGAGCAGCGTAGCAGCTCTGGACAGCGCAATGCTGCTCTTCTGTGGTGGGAACATTAACACCCAGTGCTGACTCTCATCATTCACGTTTGAACAGAAATGCCAAAATGAGACAACCTTCTCAATTTTGTTAAAAAAATTTTTCCATTTGATGTAACCCCCTCTTAACTTGTCACATGAAATCCACTTCTTGTGAATTAAGACAAATAGTTGCTTTGGCAAATCTAAACAAAGCAATTTTATGTTCCATTAGAACCTAAAGAAATGAAGTTGCCAGATATGGCAGTCTCTATATGGGTATGTCTTGTCATACTATTCCCACTGCAATGGTGGGAAACACTCTTGAAGTTTGCACCCAAATTCACCAGGGTCAGCACCAGCCATCAAGAATAATTGAATGCAAACACCCTGCGCACAGCCCTGTGCATGTACCTTGATGTTTGGATGCAGGTGCATTAGCGTCCGCTTGCTGTATTCACTGTTGATCCCCAGGGCAAGCTCCACCTCTTTGTACAGCATAACAAAAATTCTCACTCCTTGTTGCTGTCAGAAATAAAAAGGAACACATGGAATGCAGGCACATCAATGGATACAGTCCATTCCTGAAGGGAGGAAAGGCTAAGAGGCAATAGATGTGTTGTGTCTGCTGATGGAAATGCTGAGTGAGGCTCCTTGCTCTTGATTATGCTCTTCCAGATCCACCACGGGGACACCACAGCCTGGAAGGACCTGCCTGCTTGGGAAAGCTCTCCAGCTTTCTGAGAAGGGCTCAGTACTTGGGTTTGTGTGGGTTTTGTTGGTTTTGTTTGAGCTACGCCAAGGCCCATCAAAAGGTCATTCCTTCAGTAGCTCCTTTTACACACCCTTTGAGGTAGATTTTACAAATATGATTCACTCCAATCGTGTTCATCCACTAAAGTTCAGTGTTCTGCTGCTTTGTGTTGCCCTGAGGGCTGCCCACAGTTAAATGTCTCTGCAGGATGACAAGACTGGTGAGGTCACACAGACATCCCCCTCCTGAAGGGGATGTCACCAACTCCACACCAGCAAAGAGATTCTGCTGGTAGAGCTAAACAAGCTCCTGGAATACACTAAGCAGTGCTAAAACATGGTGCTTTTTGTCACCAGCATTGTATCATGGGAGGGGTTTTAAGAACTCTTGTTAAAACACTTTCAAATGTGCCAAGTGCCTCCCAAACCTTGGCAAATACTGGTCACACACTGGGACACCTCCACTTCCCATAAATCAGCATGGATTAAAAGCTTGCACCAGAGTTTGCCAGCTTAAACTTGGAACCTAAATTTTCCACGAACTTTTAAATTCCTTTTCCCAGAAAGATGCTACCAAGACCTTAGGCAGTCTCCAAATTGTGGATGATATTCTGCTCTCCACTGTACCCAGGAGAGTCCAAGGCAGCACCGCACACACACAGAGGACAGCCTTACCCCTAACACCTTGACAGCAGCTTGCTGACTGCCCTGTCGAGTCAAAAAAATGCCACAAGTGACAGAGCAAGCATTTGCAGGGACTGACCTGACTCTCCTCATCACTCTTACAATGCTTTTAACAACATAAGAAAATGCATGTCAGTGTGAAGCCAAATTCTTCCTTTGAGTGAGCGATGCCTTTGTGGCCAGGGTTTTTTTTTTGCCAGAAAAGAAAAGTAATTCCAAATCAGCAACAGTCAGACACACACCCCTCATTTTTTATCTAGGTATGAGGAGCAGTGAGAACTGTGATGACAACTAGTTTGTTAGAGGAAAAGTCAAAGACTATTTCATCATGCCATAGAATCACAAAATGGTTTGGGTTGGAAGGGAACAAAGACCATCTCGTTCCACTCCCCTGTCATGAGCAGGGACACCTTCCACTAGCCCAGGTTGCTCAAAGTTCCATCCAACCTGGCCTGGAATACTTCCAGGGATGGAGCAGCCACAATTTCTTGGGCAACCTCACTCCCCTCACAGGGAAGAATTTCTTCCTAGTATCTAATCTAAACCTGCCTCCTTTTAGTTTAAAGTCTCTGTCCACGTGGACTCCTGCCCTTCTACCACAGAAAGAGTCAAAGAGTTTTCCCAGCCATGGAAATAAACCTTCTGACTCACTGCTGACATGGGGCAAATGCTTTTTAGCACTGGTGTTATCACAGGGTGTGTGAACAGCTGGAGCAGAGCCCACACTCATAAACACATCACAAAGTGTGCGTTTATAACAGCCTTTCCTGTACCTCGAAATTACATAAATCACATGGAGAGCATCAGACAGCAGCAAGTCTTTGACCCCACCAGGAACTGGCACAGAAGTGACCCAAATCTGGGACTGTCAAGAGGATCTACTGTTCTGCCCCCTGAGCTCTTCCAAACCCAAATCAGGGGGGAATCAAAATACATGGTTTTCCAAGGCCATCTGATATGAGGCTTTAACTCTCATCTCTACGAAAAGGAATGGTGGAAGTGTTCCAGCCCCAGTATGAGCCTCTGGCAGGGCTGGTGCAGGGTGAAGGGGGCAGCTGGAGCTCACTTACAGCTTTCCTCTTGAGGATGCAGTCCAGCCGCCAGCGATTCCCTTCCACCACCGGTCGCTTCATGAAGATTTCTGGGCTCAGCCTAAGAAAAGAAGAGTATATAAAAAACACAGCAGATGTAGCCTGCAAACAAAGCACTGGCCTAAATAACCAACTAGGGAAGCAAAGGAATTGAAGTTTAAATAAAGTGGATGTGAAAGCTCACGTCCCAGAGTGATGCATTCTCCAATATCTTGCTCTTTGTTCTTTAATAACTGAACATTACAGAGGGCAGGGGACATGTCCAGCACATTCATCTTGATATTCAACAACCCATGAGACCAGGTTTAACAGTGATGTATAAATAGGGAAATTTGGACTCTATCTGCAAAAGAAAGATGCAACAAAAGAAAACCCCAAGGTAGATTTGAAAGAAAGATGCAGACATAAAAAATAAATAAGAGTGGGATTTCAGTTCTCCTGGCACTTGAGCTATCTGAACAGAATAGATTTGTGTGGAATTTTCCTTGCTGTCCAAAGACAAAGGAATAGGATCTCTCAACAGGACATTTTATTGCTTCAAGGACCACAAGAGATAGTTAAGCAATTTCATCTAACTCCTACACAGCAAAGTGACAGAATTTCATTTCTTTACTTTTGTACCAAGCATGGGAACTTGGGCTTGGATAAAGCATGTTGCTACACCCTATTTTTACCTTATACATCAAGCTTTTCATGTAAGTTTTGGAATTCTATGATACTCTAACAATTGTTTGAATAAAACAGTAAGTATGAGACAATGGGTCCGAAATGGGATGCTCTTGAATTTCCACCTGATGTTGCTTATAGGGATCGAGGAGCATTAGTCTTAACTGTGGTCATGGCAGGAAAAAGATTTACCCCACTAAATGCTAACATGGTATGTAGTTTTCTCATAATGATTTCCACCTAAGAACTAATTCTTCCAGTTCCCAGAGGCAGTGGATAAGCAGCAAGAGGTTCATTTCACAGACGGAGAAAGAGGAGCACAAAGATGTGCCCAAGATGAACAGGAAATCTGAGTCATGTCTTGGAAGCCTCCCATCCCCACGGTTCAGGCTGGCTCAGGCAGATTGACCTCCAGAAAGGCAACACGTGGGCAGCCACAACCAGCACCCAGACAAGAAACTCTGTCCAGTCTGTGAGACCCTTTTTTCTGCCATGAACAGGAACCAGAGCACTGCATAAACACATAAACGAGGTAAGAAGTGGGCAGAACCAGGTCCTTTGGCAGACACACAGCTCGGAAAGGATGACAAAACTCCCTTCCTCCCTTATCTGGCCCAGTTAAGAGCAGGCCAAAAGGACACACCCACAAAATGCTCTCATTGCTGGCATGAGGCTTCCAAAGACAGTGAGGAAAAGCTGCACGGAGGATCCCAAGCAGGATCCCATGGCAAGAGCACTGCTGAGCATCCCTGTTTCCCTTACACACTGAAAGACACCCATGCCCCTCAGATTTGCAGTGATTTACACTCGATGAGCACCTCAAGCCACCACTCTGCAGCTCAGGTGGTGCCTCCGTGTGATTTCAGGCATTTCTGTGGAGGGAGACAACCAAGCTGTTGATTTGAAGCGTGTGCTTTTGCTGCCAACCCTCCTGAAAAGGCCTTTGAATACAACACAAGGAGAGGTTTGGGTGTGCTGCCAAACCATCTGGCTGCAGGGCTAGCTGCCATACTGTAGGGCTCCGAACAGTGCCGCATTGTCAGGAGTGTCCCCCAAGAGACAGCTGGGCAACACCCAAACATGGAAGTACGAACCACCAATCTGTGATGAAAATTTCTTCCTTAGCGGCTTCCATGGCATTTGCGACGTCTTCGAAATACCACTTGGCATTGACATACCTGCAAAAGCAAACAGAGCACAGAGTTATGTGTCCTCCCCTTCATTAAACAAAGTACACAGCTGAAGAGTGATAGGCGTCTCTGTTAATGACATTTATGTTCTCTTCTCAAAAGCAAACACAATCCTAATTTCAAGAATCAGGACAACACAAAGGGAGAATTCAATGCTGCTATCAGTAGCCTGATGAAACAGCACAATAAGAGATTATTAGGTACCATTTGGCACTTCTGCCAACCTCACACAATATTCCTGGGTTCTGCTTGACATGCAAGCCAGGTTTGTCTCTCAGGAAAGGATGGTGGAGTAGTGTTTCCTTTGATTTATGGAAACTACTCAGGCAGCGGTTGTTGCAAGGCAGTGCAGTGAAAGCACTGGTCTGCTTCCAGCTAGAATCCAGTTTTTGAGACACTTCTGGGAATGCATTAGTGCAATCAGGTTACACCGGGGACAGAAGGATTTCTCAGGGACTGCTGTGTGCATAAAGCCCAGTCGCACTCCGACTATACCCAGATTTGCATTCATTGATCCCCTTTTCTTCTCTTTATCCTTACAACGACGAATACCCAACAGGTTCAAATTTGAACACAACTTGACATGGTAACACGTGATGAGCTGTGGCGCAAAGCTCCTGCCACCAGCACTGCTACGGTGTCCCAGGTGAAGAATGCCTCATTTTTTTGCAACCTCTTTAATCATCACCAACCCCCACAGCTCCCAAAGGCTACCAGCTCTGTCTACCAGAGCTGGGGTGCTGAGGGCAGGCAGGTGACAGGTCCTCACCACTTGGCCAGAGTGTTCTCCTGCACAGCTGCGTAGGAGCCAAAGCGATGCTCCGTCAGAAAGTCCTTGCCGTGTTTCCGGACGAACTCGTCTATGCCCTGCCTCCACCACTGGGCATGTCTGTAGCTGTTACACTTCAGAATCAGCGACCTGTAAAAACACACGATGCGCTGGGCAGGAGGCTGAAGCCACTTCCATTTAATTGGGCTGCTCCTCGCTGCCTGTCCATGTCAATAAATGCATCTGTACCAGTCATTTTTTTTTTTTTTTTTTTACACAAAAAGTAAGGAGTTCGTTCTTTTGTTTGCAAAAGGATGCATAGCACTGAAGTGATGCTACAGCACTGAAGATGCTGCTCTGAGTGACTAACAATATTGCACTGCCAAGCATAAAACAACACTCATGTTTAAATTATTAGCACCAGACTAACTTGGAGTTGGAGCCAGCTAATGTTGTATTTTTTAAGAGATGAATTTATACTGTGTGCTAACATAAAACCATTAAATATCTGTTTATCCCTCACTAGCGTGTCTTTAGAGTAATACTCCATTGGGATGCAGAAGAAAACATCCCTGCTTGCAGCATAAAGAGATCAGAGTGCCTAAAAAATTACCTAAGCAATTGCTGCCAAACCAGACTGTGCAACTCAGCATGCATCATGCCCCCAGGCCCCAGCAATAACCACAGGGATGGACAAACAAGCTCCAAACGCCTCATTAAGACATCGGAAATGATCAGCATTAGGGCCAAATCCCCAGCAGGTCTGAGCACACCAGCAACAGCTACCCAGGCTTGTTAACCCCTCCTGCAGAGCAGCATCGATTCTTCCTTAAAAAAAGCAGAAGTAAACTGAAAGGGGATAAACAAAGCTGTTTTCTTACCTGGAGAGATTGTCGATCTGCAACCCATACTTAGTTTCTGTTTCTTTCTGGCCTATCTTGATGTTGAATTCCTTGTCGACCAGCAGCACAAAGGAAATGGCCCCTGAATCAGGCTTCATGTACATCAGGAACGAGTCCTTCACCACCAGCCACCTGTACGGACACAGCAACCATGTCACCTGGATTTCACACCCAGGCCAGCCTCAAAACATGAGCCATGAAAGGAGCTAATAAAATGGAGAAGTGCTTCTTCAAAACAAGCGAAAATCATTTATCAGGGACATTTACTAAATGGTAAAAGTTCTTCTCAGGAACTAGAACAGGGGGTGGTTTTCTTGAGCAGAAAAGTGTCTATTTTATGAACTTGGGTGATGAGTTTTAATTCAATATAGAACTTCTAGAGTTAATCCTATAATTCCTTTTTACAGGCGTCTTTAAAAATACAGGCTTCCTTGTTTCACAAAACCCATGGGAACCACCTGGTCATAAACCTCTCAGCACCAGGCAAAGGTGCAACAAGGATTGCTCCATCCTTGATTTTTAGTCAGCTTGTATGCCATATGGGAGTTATCTGACATTTCTAACACTAATTCTGATGCTAGGATCACTTTCACTCCTATCAAAATATATGAACAAGGCATTTTGGAAAGCTTTTATTGCCAAGCAACAGGCACCCTGTTAGAAACAAATGAGGAGGGATGACCGGCAGGTTTTACATAAATACTGTAGCCCGAAGGCAACTCTGGGAAAAACCATATTTTTTACTGTGAATGGCATTTCTAAATTTTTCTCCCCCTGCAGCGTAGCTGGGGTAACCAGCCCTCTCTGTCCCACACAGGTCTCCATCACCAGACCTTCGCCTCATTCTTCTCCACACTCAGAAACACACAAAGCAACACAAAACACTGCAAAAATCTGTTCATTCTTGTATCTTTAGTAACAACCTCAGCTCCTCATCTACTTCCCCTAATTTTTTATCAGATCCCATGATTCTTTTCTTTCTTTCAGAGCCCTGAAAGAGTTACCTGGCATCACCTCTCATCTGGTGCCAAAAAACCTCCCCTCCCTATTTGGCCCATAATTTCACTCTTAAACATCCCACAGCATACATTTCGAAGCATTCTCCCTTCTGTTTTTCCCAGGCAGCTCTACGTGCCTGAGAAGTCCTGCCTGTGCCCATTCACAGCTTCACCCCACATCCTCCTCCGTGTCCTAAAATCCTTCCTTTAAATAACCCTCTCTGGGAAATATTACTGTTATTTATTAATGCTTATTTATTAATGCACAAACTGTCAGTTCCAGTGGGCCAAGATGGGAATTTGGTGCCCCACTTGTGATACTCTGTATAGAATCCCACTCAAACACTTCTTCCACCCCCTTTTCAGGCTCTAAAGGAAAATGAAGATCCATCAGAGCTGAATGTGCTGCTGTCCCTACTACAGCCTGGATAACACAATGAAGGGCTAACTGAGGAGTATCAACAGGAAAAGGCATTTTTTCCATAAAAGAAAAAAAAGAATTGGTGACAATTTAATGATTTGACCTGAAGGAAGGTCACATCTTTATCTCCATGTGCCCTCATTATAGAGATCTTCTGTAAAATTAAATTAAGAAATGTTGGAAAGACTGTGAAGAAACACGAGCTTTTCTTCACAAGAATGCAGAAAGGTTTTGTTGGAAAACAGAACTATTAAAGATAAAACTAATGACAGCCCATGGATGATGTTAAAAATCCAAAGGTGTGTAACACCCAGGGAAGCTCCACCGACCAAGAAATTGTTGCTGTAAGGCAGATATGGGCTATCTGGATTTTCAAATTGAAAGATTTGCCTGGGAAAGGCATGCTCCAGGAAATACACTCTGCACATTTTGGATGCTGGCTGATAACACAGGTGCTCCCCCACAGCACACAACTCCCTGTGCTGCAGGCCCAGGCAACACCAAGACCTAACATGGAGGGTAAAGGGATGGGAACAGCAAATTCTGTCCATCTGCAGCAGGAAGGGACATGGGAACAGCAGAAAACACTGGGATCCAATACCTGCAGTAATAAGCAACAGGCAACGTATTTAATGGCATGGTTAATTGCACTAAACAGCTCCTTAGTGCTGCAGGCCATGCCTGATTTGATCCCACCCTGAAGCGGTCCAATTAATGTTTCAATTAATTGATTTTCATTTTGTAAATTGAGGAAGGGAAGCTCAGAAAGCCAGGCTGAAATCTGCCTGGGGCAGGTCACCAGCCACATTCCCTCCTGAAGGCACAGAGCCTGAGTGCTCCTGCAGAAGGGAAAGCTGGGCACAACCCAGGAGGTCACCTGGATTTCTATCTCTATGAAACGCCATTTCTGTCAGCTCTAGGAACCCCCAGTTTTTCTCTGGAATAACATGTCCCTTCTGTGAACTCCAAAGCAGAAAAAAACCCCACCACACAGAAGGGTGAGGCAGGGAACAGACTAGAGGCCCTTTCAACCTGAAAATCTCTGGCTTTCATAAGAAAACCAAGATTCTCCCCCACAGACTTTTTGAGAGAAAAGGACAAATGAGGATTTTTGTGTGCCCCAGGAGAACATGGCATGCCCACCTTTGGCACCCAAGCAGTACCTTTTGGACCAGCGGTAGCACATCCTCCCTTGGCCGCAGCAGTTCAGGCCAGGAATGCGGTGGCCCCCGGAGCGCTTCATGATGAACCCTTCTCTGCAAGGACAGGAACAGGGTCAGGGTGGGGGATGAGGCTCAGCTGGAGGTGCAGGGGGCATTTTGGAGGGGTGTGCTTGCTGAACCCCCAGCCCTTGTGCGTAGGGCTGTCTCCTGTCACTTCCAACTGTGCCCAAGCAGCCTCTGTGCTATGCCCTTAAAGCTGGATGACAGGCAAAAATACCAACCCCAACCCCACCCTCAACAAAATAATGGAGTTCGAAGAACCAGAGGGCCCTGTTTATAGTACAGGAAGCAGCAAATTAAGTGGCTCCACAGGCTGCAGGGAGGGAAGGGTAGAAACCTCGTAAGCGCCATGTTTTGCAAAGCAGCCCAGTCTCAAAACCATTTCTCCAAATCACAGCACTTCTGTCTGAACAGTAATAATTTTTCATATCTAGATGGCAAAATATTCCCCTGCCAGTTACTGGTGAGAAAGGAAAGTTGTTAATTTTAACAGTATTTATTTATAAAGCCATGCTCTTAGTGAATCATAACTCACAAAGACACAGCTCAACTCACATGCCCTTCGGTCCCAGGTCGTGGATGAATGACAGCTGGCTAACTGCAATGAACTCCATCTGGGAAAGAGAAAGATGCCCCCATCTTTACAACTCTGAAATCCACAAAATGCTTTGCTTCATCGAAGTGACTTGTCATAAAGACCTACAGAACCTACAGAAGATCCTGAGCAGATGTCACCCACCATCACTTCAAGAAGACCAAGGAAAGTAGCTTGGTTGAGTTTTCTGTTTATTTTAGATGTACTTTGGAGAACACATTTCAGGCAACCAAGACAATCAAGAGCCAATGTATCATAGGGACCCACTGATATTCTCCTTCCTGGATCTTTGGCTGAAACAATAACTCAAGTTTGATACTGTATGATCCTGGCTGGCTGCCTGAATCCTCTCCTCCCTCCAGGGACCCTCACAGAAAGACTGGAAAGCGAATGAGGACACATGCCCAGACCTGGGAGCACCCTTTTAAGCCCCCTAACCCACAGGCACACCACATGAGGGTTCAGCCCCACAACCCATGAGCACGCACCAAGGCCACTGCAGCAGGTCAGTGCTGCACACACAGCACTGCCCATCTGCTTCCAGGAGCCGAAAATCCACAAGAAAGCCACAGTGGGGCAGAAGGAGAGCAAGTCTAAATCCCAAAGTCAAGCAACCTGCCTCCTCATGGCTCCTCCTGCTTCAGCAGGGATTGCAGGGAACATAACAGCAAGCAAAGCCAGTGAGAAAGCACAGCGTGATTACATTCACCTCTAAAAATAGGACACTGGGCAATTTTGACGGAGCAGGCTTTTCTTGGCACAGCAGGACATTCCTGGCAGTCTGCTGGATATTAGCCTGGGCCCCTTTAGCAGGGACAAACACCCTCCCAGGGTGTCCTGTGCAGGACGGGGCTGGGGCAGACACAGCCCTGCGAAGGAGCTGTCTTGCAGGGCAGAACCCTGTCTGCACCCAGGCACTTCTAATTTATTGTCACATAGAATCACAGAGCTGTCCAAGTGCAGAAAGGTGCTCAGGGCAGGGTGAGGGCAGGTGGCACTGTCCCCTTGGCCAGAAAGCAAGCCAGAGGGAACCTCTAACAGCACATTTTGGCAATGAACCCTGCTGGGGCTTCAGTCCAGGGCTCAGCCCATACTCCTGATTGCAGCTGGGACAGGAGGCAGCCTCGGTACCAGCTTCAGGATGTGCCCACCCACACCCACAGCAACTCCAAGGAAAAGCTCTCTCTTCCCAAGGAAAGAGCCACTGTCACCTGCTCTTTGGCAAACCAACCTCAGGGCCCTCATCAGCAAAATCCAATTTTAGGAATTACATGGGTGGACCCCTAAGTCTCAAAGACATTTTCAGACACCAAGTATAACAAAAAGTATCAGGAAACTTGGAGTCAAAGTCTCTCCTGCAATTATTATGAGGCTCCCTTCCCAATACCATCATTTTTTCACAGAAAACAGCAGGACAGAAGATCCTCCCAATCTCCTCATGCTCAGCTGCTCCTGAGACCTTCCCAAACTTCTCGTAACAGCCAAAGCCACAGAGAAGGACAAAAGACATTATTGCTTTCCTCTGAGTATCTCAAGGACATAAAGTATCCTCAACTCTGCTGAGACAAATTTAATGCTTTGATTTTAGGGTCATTTCATCCTATTTTCAGAAAGAGGTTAGAACAAGTCATTCCATGCTTTTACCAACCATCTTGCTCTCTCACTTCTTCCTGCATGTTCTGGAATAGCACCAGGTATGACCTGTGAATGTTTCAGTTGTTTCTGCAGTGACACTCAGAGCAGTGTGGGAAGCACCTGAAAACCCTACAAGCTCTTATCAGAGGTCCCAAGCGAAGTCCCAGGCAAGCTCTTTGCCTGGATCCCATTTTAACTTCTTCATGACACTCCCCATCAGACAAATCAGAAGCCCAGACATCTCTCTCACAGTGGGTACACACACAAAAAAAAGCATACAAATGTCAAAACTGGCAGGAATTTGAGGAACACTGGTTGCGGAGAAATAATTGTCCTCAAAGAAGCAAAAAAGAAAACCAAGAGGAAAAATTACTTGCAGAAACAGAACTACCACTACATAAAAGAGAAAGAAAGCTTGTCTGGCAGCACAGCAACCTCCTCTTCAGCCAAGGAGTCTTTGGAATAGCAATGACAGGAGCCCATCCAACATGTTGATCAAGCACTGGTTTGTAAAAAAAACCCTTAAATTCCTCTAGTTAGAAGGAAAATTCCTCAGTTCAGTGCAAAATATCTGATGGAATGATTTATTGTTACAATTACTGCTGCGTTAGCTATTTTTACTGTCACAGTGCCTCATCCGAGGTGCTCGCCATTCACAGAGAGACTGGGAGAGGCAGGCAGGGCAGCCAGGAGCTTTCATCTCCGTCACATCGGAATTCCTGCGCTGCCCAGCTGCCTGCCTGGGATCTGGCACCCCACTCTGGTTTCAGAGTGACCCGCAGCAGGATGTTTTTGGTATGAGATATGGGCCTGGAGAATGCAGCTTCAATGACATTGTTGTAGCAATGAAAAGAAAAATAAAAAGGCGGACGGGAGGGATGGGCTGCAGGAGGACAGGCTATGGAAGGTGGAGAGCCAGCTGCAAGGTGTTCAGACCATCCTGTCCTGCTAGCAATGTGGAGCATGCATGATTTATCTAAGCAAGAATTTCATAGAGCATCTGTGTTTAAGAAAGGATTCAGCATCTCCACACTGTTCTTTTCATTTTGACCCTTGTTCTTTATTTAGTGGGTTCAAAAATGCATCAAAAGCTGATTGATTGCATTGGTGACTAGCAATAAAATCGAATTACACACTCTTCAGAATAAATTTGTCCAGCAAAATCTCTTACACAAAAAAAATTTGCTTATATTAAACCTTAATTAAAAAAAAAACCCTAAATACGCTGCATTTCAAGTGTAATAATTAAAAATACTGGTGAGTTGGGTGGGGACTTCCACAAAGGTCTGCAAATCCAAGGGCTGTGTGAGAGGCAAACCAGTGGTCACTCTTACATCTCAGCTGTTCTTACACTGTGTGGCTTTCGCTTAAGGTGAGGTTTGTACTCTTGCTAAACTTCACGCAGAACATTGCACACATACTCACACTCCAATCAAATCTTAATTTTTCATTTTGCTTAGGCATCTTTTAAGTGTGGGAGCTCGTACAAAAATAATGCAAAGGTCCAATTAATAAAATTTTTATACAGAATCCAATTAAGCCTTAACATTTTGAAGCTATATTCCTCCAATTTCCAACTTCCAGAAAAAAAGTGTGAACAGTTAACACACTAAAATTCCCACAGCATTCATTTTAATGGTAATTGTCTTGGAGCACTTCAGCCCAAAAGTACTATAAAAAGGTTTGGAAGGAAGAAGACAACATGAGATTTAATCACATAACCAAAATAAAAAAAAAAAAATTACAAAAAGCTAGAGGATGTACAACCTCTACTGTGCCATGAGGTCACTGTGGACCTGATCCTCAACCCACCAGAGACTTCAGGTCTGCAAAAACAACTACAGGCTTGACTTGCAGGCTCAACTGTTTCAGTATATGGCACATCCTCCAGACAGCGTATAAAGCAGTTTGCTCTCACTGGCAAATAATAAATTAACCACAACCGCAAAATAAAAGAAGTAAAAAGGCGAATTCATTAAATTGTACAGCTTAGATGTAAAAAACATCTCCTCGGAGATGCTATTGACTCAAGCAGGCTCTTCACAATGACCAAGGGTTACACTCCAGACAGGTCTCGACTTGCCTTTGCAATTCCATGTCTGACTTTACAGGGATCAGGATTTAAAAAAAACTCTTCAGTGAATGGATTTGATGAGAGGAACACACAGGAGTCCAAATGTGCTCCAAGATTAAGACAGTTACAGCATTTGTCAGCATCCGGGCAAAAGACTTCTCAACCGCAGGAAGAGCAAAGGCCTCATTTTGTTTTCAGGAGGACAAATATAGTTCCAGGGAAAGCGCCAGAAATCTTCACTTTAGTCTCATCTGAGAATGGTGGGGGTTGTTTTGGTGTTGTTTTAGAGGAGGTGCTTTCCTCCCTGTGCTTTCTTCCAGTATCGCTGTCATGACCCACGCCGCCACCATGGGCAGCAAAGTCTTCCCTGAACACTTCGCTGTGGCCAAACCCAGTGAAAGCCAACAATAAACTGAGAATTTATGTGCAAAGGGACATCTGGCTCCAGGGGCTGGGGACAGAAGGGCGATTCAGCCCAGCAGGGGAGCACCCCACAGCTGCCTGGGCAAGGCAGGGCTGCCCATCTCCTCCCCCAGCTCCCACCGTGCAACCCAGCTCAAACTACAGCCTGGCCAAAGCATCACCCACGTTCTCATAGGAGCAGAAATGTTCCAAAATATTAGAAAAAGGCAACGCCTGCCTAAGAGTGACAAGATGGATCCACACTGTAAAATAACTCTCCCCCGCTCTGCATATGCTACTGATCAAAATTGCCAAGTTATCCTAATCTTGCTTCTAGAACAAAAGATGACTCTTTTCCACATGCAGACTTACACAGCTCTTCACTGCACTGGAATTAAGCTCCACAGCCTGTCCCCTAGACAAGCACTCTAACAAATGCAGCTTCCTCAGCCTCAGCCCGAAGATTTCGTGCCATCCAGAGCACAGTGGCCAACCCCAATGAGCACTTTGGCCCATGGTACAAGCAGAGCTCAACGCTGAGCTCTGCAACAGAGAACACACAGTTTTTGAACATCCAGCTATGAGCTGGCCAATGTCTCTACACAACTGAAATCCTGCAAAAGAGAAGAATATCTACCAAAAAACAACAACAAAAGTGGAAGAGAACTGGCTGCTACAGAAACCCAAAGTTCAGTCTATATTTTTGGCTTGTTTAAAAACCAGGTGTTCCCAGTTATCACACTGTGCTCAGAAATGTCACTAAACTCGGCAGTTATTCAGTGCATGCATCAGATTTTGCGGGTAACACAAAAGATGGAGTAACACCGTCATTAGGTAGCCAAAAAAAAAAAAAAAATCAAGGAAATAAAATTACCATCCCCAGGAGATGTCATAGCTGCGGCTGACAGGTGAGGACTTCTGAAGAAACATTGGAGGATGAATTTCAAAAGAAATATTTTTGCTTAAAATAGGCCTGAAGCTGGATTTGACATCTCATTTCAAAAAGAGTGTTGACTTGGGGAAATAAGCCAACAACCATCTCCCTTTGGAACTGACAACATACCTGGAGAGGTGAACAGTATCCCATACACAAACTCAATGTCACTGATGTCCAGTGAAACTGCACAGAATAGAAACCTGAGACAAATCTACACCCAAAACCACACACAAAGCATAGACTGAAGGAGCAATTACAAATATAGTCTGGATTCCAATTTTTAAAGTATTTAAAACTTTAACATATTATCTTAAGCACTCTGCAGAATAAACAGAATCCCACTATATCACACATGTACAACCAGCTGTCCGGACTGGACTAGCTTGAGGAGGTTATCACTGTGTTATACCAGCAACCTCCAAACTGAGTCATTCCTTTGGTTTGAATCATATTACATCCGTGTTGGAGAAATCAGCTAAGCCAAAATGCTCACAAAACGGCTGTAAAATCTTTTTCTGCAGAAGCTGCGTGTCTTCTTCCAATGAATTCAGCATTTGTAAAGTGAATATTCTTTAGATATTTAAACAAACTAATTTCTACTTACTGTTCCATGGTAGTTCCTGTACATCGGCATTTTCAGGATATTTGTCAAGTAGTCTTCCAGCTGTTTCTACAATTAAAATGTTGAAACTTTAGACAGGATGTGGAGGTTTTTCTTGAAAATTCCTGTAATCCAACTGTCTGGTATCAGGAAGCAATCAAGAAATCAGAGCTACTTTTCAGTTTGAGTGGATAAATAAATACATTATTATGTGCTCATGGGATATTATAGCTCAGCACCATAAACACAGGTTGTTTACTGTTCATAGTTCTGTGTCTGTACCTTCTACCAGCAGACCTGTTCCATGGCAGGGTCACTTTGGAGGTCAACTTTCTTGACTGAGCCAGAGTTTCAGAACAATTTTAAACAAAATCAGTCCCCATTGTTTCTGACCCACATGAATCAGCTTTGCGAAAAAACAGGCTCAGAGGCAACTGAGAGGGCCTGTTTAACCAAAACAAAAGGTTCACGGGGTGAGGAACACAGGGGCCATGCTGTCCTGTCCCAAAGACACAGAGACAGCAGTGGCTGGGGCTGTCCTCCCCAGCCAGGAGGGGAGAAGAGAAGAAACCATTATGGGAAAAGTAATCTCTTCCCATCCTCATAGTAAAGAGGAAAAGAAAAAAATTAAACTGTCTGGGCATGGGAAACTGGGCAGAGTCCTACAGGACACAAAGAAAACTGAAAGGAAATATGAGCTAAAAAAAAAAAGTATCTATAAAACGGTTTTCTTCCTCTTTTAAAACCACATCTCTCACTTGAAACTTTCTGCACATCAGAGAATCCACGAACAGCAGGGTTTCTGCATGGCACAGCCACAAGACACAATCCTTTAATCCTTTGGGCCTTGAAGCTCCAGTGGCACAAAGCGCAGGGAAGGAGGGAGCAGCAGAAAGGGAACAATAAACACAGCCTGAACAAACACAGGGTTTTTAATGTGCGAACAGCAAAGCTGCAATGAAGAGGTAGGAAGACATCCACCCTCTCCATGGAAGGGTCCATCTGTTAACATCTGATGAAGTTACACAGAACACGTGTGCCTGGGCTAAAATTACCCACTTCAGCATTGACAGTCTGATTGTCATCTCCTTTTTCAGAGGGGGACAGCACTGAAATCTCTCCGATTTTGACGGCCACAGGGCTGCCTCCATCATGCAACCTGACTCTGCAAACTGCCTTGTCTATCTTTAAATCAGAGCAGGTGGAAGGAGGGGAACCACCACTCCCAGCATCACGGTTTTCCTCAGCTGCAAAGAAAAGCTTTGCCCACGTGAACCCCCGGAGCAGCATCCTCATCATTGCACAGCACAGAATTTGGCATTAAAGCTGGACTTGTAAAGGCCTACGTGTGTGGCTTTGCAAGCAACCTGCCTGGCTCCTCTGCGCCTCAGAGCATCCCTCTGGCCTTCAAACTGAGGAGGGCACTTACCCTCCTGCTAGAGAAGTGCTCCTCCCGCACCGTGCTCTCCGCGGTGTGCGGCAGACTCGGCATCTGCCTCGGCTCTCCCCTTTTGATGGATTGTCTTCTCACAGTGTGACTGGGAAGGAAAAACACACCCCAACATCAGTCTCGGCGTTGCAAGTGTGTGTATGCCTTGGTATGTAACCCCTCTCCTGCAATGCCTTTATTTTTCCTATCCAAGATCTTAAAAATTGATGGGTGGGCAGGATAGCAAAAGAAAAAAAAAAAGCCAGTGTGTATTCATTTAAGAAGCCAGTGTGTTACAACTGGCTCACAAATTAAAACACAACACAGAAGGATCAGAGCTTAATTTCTGAGGGCCACCTTTTGGTCTTGTATGGAAAAGGAGCCTACACCCTATTTTCAGGGCTTTAGGTTCCTCCAGACCTTAACCCCTCATAATTTCACCTTTCCTATCATATCCCAACATTTCTCTACACCAGGAGGCTCCCACTGACCTACACCATTTCTCTTCCCACTTCTTTTCTCTATCCTCCTGTATTTCCAGCCATCTCAAGCATCAAAGGCCAGCCTGGACGGGGACCCCCAGACCTCCTGCATCCTGCCCACACTGTCAGCAAGCCACAAAGCTCCAGTGATTTCCATTAGCATCATCATAACCCTTCCCCAAGTTCAAGCAAATCCAGCTCAAAAGCTGATGACCCGGGAGCCAATGTTTTCTGCGTCAGCAGAGAGATATTTGCATTACTTAGATTATAGCTGCTAAACACATAGATTAAATATCTTTATTATAGCTGCTAAATATTTATGGAGACTGAATTCTTCTGCCCTCTCCTCCTTACAGCAAAGTAAAAGGGACAACAGAAGCCAAATAGATACAATATTAAAGGTAAAAAGATAACATCTCCCAAAGCCCACCGTGTCCACAGGGATGCACACTCACCTCCTGGTGGGGATAGGGATGCGCACGAAGGCTTTGTACCTCAGCAGCTCCCTGTGAAACTCCTGGAAGTGCTTGAACTTCCTTTTCACGTGCCAGACAAACTCTCCATGGGTCAGCTCGATGGTGTAAACATTGGGGCTTGGTACCTGCAGGGGAGAACATCACCACAAGGGATTCAAGTTTTGAAATGAGCTATTTTCCTGTAACTGCTCCTCTAAAGAGCCTTTATTTAATTTTACTTAAGGATTATTCTGTCTCGTGATTTCTTCTTCTTCTTTATTAGATTTTATAAATAGGCAGATAACCTTCTCTCCTAAGCGTTTGCTGAGACACAGGCATTGCTGCTTCCTCAGCCCACGAACAAGCAAGCGCTAAATTAACGCAAAAACAGCATTTTAAATACAGTTCCACAGAAATCAAGTGAAATTTCTGGAAGTTCTGACCTTCTTAGTGGAAGTAAAGCGTTCAACTTCCAACACACGCACTCGGACAGGACATCCCGTGAGGTACGTCTGCGTGCCCGGCTCTTTGAACCCATGGGTGTGATAGATGGCAGAGAAGGGAATGCACACTGGAAAGACCACAAATCCTGTTAGCTCAACAGCCTTGTAACAGTCCACGAGGGCATGAAAGCCAGCAGACAGCAGCTATGCTTGAACATGGGAGCATTTATACAGCAGCAGTAATTCCAGCAAAATATAGCAATTTTTATTGAAGAGAGCTCAAAGACAAGCTTACACAGAAGGGACTTGACTTGAGAAGCTCAAGTTTTAAGAGGCTGCTGGTTCTAAATCAGGGTATTATGGCTGGGCTTGGCAAAACTACTGAGGTTACACCCTACCTGCCAACAAATTATTAAATCCAGGCAGGACATGGGATGAGAACGTAGAGGTCTCAACTCACCAGTGCCTTTGGGGTCAGTGAGCACCTCCGAGTCTACCTCCTCCCCCTCCACATGGAGCTCCCTGGTGTCCAGGCTCTCGATGATGTTGCTCATGTCTGCAGCGAGCTTCTTCAGCGTGGATGTGGCTGCATGGCTTTCTGCTCTCAGAGACATCTCAGGGGGCTGCACTCAGGAGCCAAGGGGCGCTGGGGAGAGACAGGGGCAGGGCTGTCAGCACCCTCTCTGCAGCACAGGGCTGAAGGAAACCACTGGCAACACATGGGCACATCTTCCTTCCATCCCCTTACCCACATTCATCCCAACCATCCCCATCCTATACACCTGATGCCAAATGTCCAGCCCTAAAGCCACAAACCGTATCGCTGCCTGGCCAAATCCCAGACTTTATTCACCCAGTGCTGCATTTCCCAGGTCAGGCTGCACAAAGCAAAAGCTCACTCAGAAAATCAGTAGGTGTTTCTGCTACATGTTCTTCCTTTGATTAAAGTAGTGAAAGAAACTCCTGGCATTATTAAGATTTCCTCTCTTTCTATGCACCTCACACAATTGTCTGTGGTGTCTGCATGCCTCATACTCTCCCACAGCTCCACCCTCTCAGCAGGCTCAAAAGTTACAGCTGTAAAGTTTCCTCTCTGGGGAGCAGAGCAGGGTCAGGAGCATCCTGATGCCCACAGAAAGCCTGGGAGCAACAAGGTGGATTCCACGGCTTCTCTGCTCACCCCTCCAACCTCCCAGGTCGTGGCAGGGTACAAGCCCACTGTGACTTTGTGAAGGGGACACGGCCAGGGGGAAGGCTGTTGCCTGCTCAGGGCACTCAGCCAGTGGCACTTAGAGGAGTTTGAACACTGGTGACTAAAGCACTTCCCACCTTTATTCCCACCCATCCATGCCAGGAGCCTGAGTCATGAGAAAAATGGGGAAGGAAGAAGGAAAAAAAAAATATGGAAATAGAAGTAAATCGATATATGAGGCATGGCCACTGACACGAGCCTTCCCTGTTTGTGGGTATTTGCAAACCCTCTTCCTTCTCCAGGCTCTGCATCTCGCCATGGGGCTGTGGAGCTGGCTGCTGGTCCTTGCACAATGCCAGACTCCAGTGCCTGGGCATCTCCCTGATGATGATAAAAAGTCCCTTCAATCTTTGTCCTGCTCTGCAATAAATGTCACAGCTCGACAACTACACTGAAAAAATATGGATGGGACAAACTGGTAACATTTTGCAGAAGCCAATACAAGGATGCCCCTTTATACTTGTGGAAGCTCTTACATTGTGTTAAAGAATGATTTTTCAAAAAAGTGTGACATTTCTGATGTTAAGTTCTGCAAAGAACACTGTGCAATTATTCTTGAGTGAGCTCCACAGCAAGAGCTGGGTATGCCGTAACTTGGAAATAATTTAACATTTTAATAAATCATGTGTTTAGCTGCTTTTGAAAGAACATTCTTTATTATTGTTTCCTCTTGAAACAAGTACATTATTTCATTACTACACAAGGCTGATACCATGTAAGCCCAAAAACATGCTAGAAGCAGCTGCTTTCAGAAAAAAAAAAAAAAAAAAAATCCATTTGCACACAGACGTGAATCAAGAAAAACTGGGTCAATCTCTTCTCTCATACCAAAGTAAATGCAGAAGCAAGAGCTTTATCTTGGGAGTGAGGGCTCTGAGGGTCTTGGTGTCTCTGTAACCTTCCACCAGTGGCAGGAAATGCCACAAGAGCACAGAAGGCTGTAGGACCAGACCAGGGGATCCCTGGGCCCCCAGGTCACTTCAATTCAAACACAGACACATGTGGGCATCTTCTTTCCAGTGATAAACTGAACCATGGGGCAACATCCTGGTTTCAGCTGGGATGGAGTTAATTTTCTTATTTGTTGGTACAGTGTTGTGTTTTGGATTTAGGTCCAGAAGAA
The DNA here is from genome assembly GCA_013397935.1 of Dasyornis broadbenti. Lineage (NCBI taxonomy): Eukaryota > Metazoa > Chordata > Aves > Passeriformes > Dasyornithidae > Dasyornis > Dasyornis broadbenti. The sequence continues at coordinate 818,618 of VZRN01001146.1, forward strand.
TGCTGATAACTCACTGGTGTTTGAGCTATTGCTAAGTACTGCTTCCCCTAAGCCAAGGACTTCCCAGTTTCCCATGCTCTGACAATGAGGACAATGCATAAAAAACCTGTGGGGCTGCATGGCCAGGACAGCTGACCCAAACTGTCCAAAGGGATATTCCATTCCACAGAACACCATACCCAGGATATCAGCTGGGGAAATTAGCCCAAAGGGGCCAACTGCTGCTGGGGGCTGGGCACTGGTCAGGGGCTGGTGAGTAATTACTGTATTTTGCATCACTTGTTTCCATCAGTGTTATTCCCCTTTCATTATAATTATTACTATATTTTGTTTTGTTTCAGTTCTCAAACTGTTCTCACCCCACTGATACTACCCCATGCAGCCTCCCCACACCAGGAATTTGGCACTGGCACTGCCCCACACCTCCCTCATCACCACTTAATGGAAAGGCAGTCCTCCCTGTTGGAAGCTTTACACTTTCCCTATTCTAACAACATACTGCAGGGGACTTCAATTATTCAGAGAGCATAAGGTACATTTTCATTTGTTTGGAGTGAAGTCATTCCACCTGATACAGACTGGCTTTAGATGTTTGATTTTCTCCCTGGAAAGCAGACATACATAAATAGCATTCCCAAGGGAGGTCATGCTACCAGGCTTTCCCAAATAACCCTGAGGATGGCAGGAGGGAGTTCAGAGCCTCACTCTGCACCAACACATACAACAAAATCCTATTTCCCACTAAGCACTTCATGCAAAGAATTTTTTTGAGCATTTCTAGCTGGAAATAAATCAGCATTTTGGCTTTGTATTTCTGCCTGCATTTATATTTATAAACACAACAGAGTTGGGTTTTTACTGTCTGAAGATGCCTTTGCTTCATGGAAACTTGCTGCCCTTTCCAAAGGAAGTTTTCCACAGTCAAAGAGAACACGAGCCCAAACACACTCTGGACGTGCCATGCCAGCAATTACACTTGAAGGAAGCCAGCAGACAAACACCACATCAACAGGGCTGGAGGAAGAGCAACAGAGAGCAGCCAACAGGGAGAGGATGCTCATCCTCCCTCCTCCTCCCCCTTCCCTCCCCGCCGTGCCAGGTACAGCTGGGCTCTTTGTCAGATTAATTGACACAGTTGGTTAATGGATAAACAATTAACCAGTGTATGCAATGATTATTTGCAAGGGACCACAGCACAGCTCCGTAACTCAGGATTTTTTTTTAAAGCTAAAGTTGTTTTCACAGCTGGCACAGATGAATCCTGGGTCCAAACTCAGATGGACCGGAGTCAGCGTCAGCAGCAAGATTCCCCCCATCGAGATTAGAGCCAAATTTTGGGGTTGAGAGGGAAAATGTGACTTGCCTGTGGCCCAGCCAGCAGCCCCAAGAACCTGGGCAGTGGCCAAGCTTCCTGTCACAGCCAGCTGCTGCAGAGACAGAGGACAGAGGGCAAACCCATCCCTGGGCAGGGAGGATGGCACTGGGGTCAGCTGGAAAGCAGGACATACCCCAGCCCTGTGTCAAACTGCTTTATAGGGCTCTCCTCCATAAGAGCTATTTAACCTCTTGGCCAGAGTTTCCATGCAGGCACTCTGCATTCCCATGGACAAGCTGAGGAATGCCTGGGTTAATCTGCAACAGGCTGAGTGCAAACAGGCACCACGCACAGATATCCAGGATTTAACCACAAACCACGCAGGTTACACCAAGAAGATCCCGTCTATCCAGTGCCACTCACTGATCACGCTGCTGATGGACCAGAGAAGGGAATTAGAAACCTGCTGATATTGAACTCAAGTGATACTGGCAAATTGCAGGAGACTGAGAATAACAGGATGAACTTTGAGAAACAAGCGCTGCATTTCAGTATTTAGCTGTTGCCATTCAGGATAGAAGAGAAGCAGCAGGTTTTTTAAAGGAAAATAACCTAAACAATCAAAAGAGAAAAACCTGGGTCTAACTGAGTCAAGAACCAGCAAATCAAACAAAGGCAAAACCTGTGCCAAGATGCACAAACAAGACTATTGCCTGTGAGCCAGGAAGGAAGAGACGCTGCAGAACACAGGAAGACTCAGAGCTAAAGCATTTGACCTGTGAGAACAGTGGCAATACTGAGGGAAGGCAGAGCAACGTGACAGCAGACTGAGCCTGCAGAAGGTTGCTGTGAGTGGGGTAGACAAGGGAGAAGTGCTCTGAATTAAAATCACAGAATCATAGAATGGTTTAGGAAGGGACCTTAAAGATCATCCAGTTCCACTCCCTGCCATGGGCAGGGACATCTACTATCCCAGGCTGCTTCAAGTCCTGTCCAACCTGGCCTTGGACGCTTCCAGGAATGGGGCAGCCACAGCTTCTCTGGGGAACCAATGCCTCAGCACCATCACAGGGAAGAATTTGTTCCTAATATCTAATCTAAAAATCCACTCTCTTTCAGTTTAATTGCTTGTTTAAAGCAGACTAGGGAGAAAGCCCTGTCATATAGCAAAGGCATGGCACTGCCTGAGGAGGGATTTGCAGAGCCCCAAGGCTGGAGGAGGCAGAGGCAGGGGGACAGTTGCACCCCCAGCACCCACACCCCCAAACCTGCTGCTGGGACAGCCAGGAGCTGGTGTGGCAGTGTGTTTGAACAGGGGGAAGGTGCTGCTCTGGCTTTATCCGGCTCAAAGTCTGCCGGGGCAAAAGCAGCAAGAAGGAAAACACAATGAAAAGACTAAGCAGTAAAGGAAAACATTGGAAAGAATGAACAGACATGAGAAAACTGAGATGATTAAAAACTGAAACAAGCAAAATCACATACTACAAACCCCATAAACACTGCTGACATTGCCTTTGTCCAGTCCAGTTCTCATATTGATTATTTCCTCTTCCAAGCACCACTTGAACCCTCTGCCTCCTGTCATCAGCCTGTCCCCACCACCAGCAGACTTCAAACCTCTTGAACTAGTAAAATATATACACTGGAAATAGTGACTGCACCAAGAATCAGCCAAGATTTCAACTGCAGGAACAATGACTAAAACACCATAAATTAACTATATTAATCCCTGAGCCTCTGTGAATATATTGCAAACCTGTAGCTCCATCCTGCAACTTTGCAAGCCCAGTATCTACTTGTTATTTGCCATTTCGGTTATGCTTTAACCCAAAGTTATTACTTCAGGGATCATATGACCATCTCAGCCTTTGCTAAAGAAATTTTTTTTCTACTTGTTGCACAGGACAACAAAAGCACAGCTTTAAAGACATGGAAACTGGAAGGCAGAAAATACATATTTTAGTAAATATTCATGAACAGTTCTGTGTTTTGAAGACACTCACGTCCTGATGTGAAAATGTATGCGGCTGGTAATAGCACAGACTACCTAAAACTTGGTCAGCCTAAGTTTATTCTGTATCGTGGCAGATCTGAAACAAGCTCAGATAATCACAGCTCCTTAATGAGGTTCTGATGCTTAGGAGCATCACACAGAGCTATGAAACCCAGAAAACCTTCATTTGGAGAAAGAGGGAGGAGAGGAGAGAAAATACATGCAGGAAAAACAGGCATTTCCTGCTAATGCCTCCCAGGGTTTGATGCTCTACAGCAACTCTTATCCCTGTGGTGAGAAATACCATAATCTCTCAAAATTATCTCATTCCTGTTCTCATGACATCTCTCTCAGTACAGTGACCTTTTGGCAAGGGCTGTGACAAGCGACCTCTGTTCCCATAGTTGATTTTCTCCTGCAGGCAGCAGTGCTGGTGGTAGGGACACGCAAACCTCCCAAGCTGCCTGGAGCAAAACAGACAGGCCCGGAGGAACCAGCGCAGTGAGACGGGGTTATTGAATAGAAAACAAATAACCAAACAACCAAAACAAAGCCCAAATAATCTGAGTCATGAATTCTCTCTCTCTCCTCCTGCTGCTGCCAGGAGCCTGGGTGCCATACAGGCACCGAGAGCCCGCATGAGATGCCAAGGGAATCCCATGCATGATGCCCTTGAACAGCTATTTGCTCTTTCTAGTGGGGATGAATCTTTTCCATGTAAATATTTCCTAACTCATCCCATTTCAAACCTAAAATTAGCTTTGGACCACTCCATCATGGAGAAATACCTTCAGCTGACAAGAGTCCTTTCTGAGGAGTTATTTGCTTCCCCCGGGAGAAGCTGGGCTTGTCAGGACCCTACATTTATGCCCTGGCACAGCTTCCTTCTCCAGCCCTGGATGGGCGTCAGACCTCCACCACAGTGAGGAAGTGTCCCCTGTGCTCAGGATTCCTTCCAGCACCTGCAAAGAGCATCCTGCTTTTCCAGCCCAGGAAAAATCCCCATACTCACACAAAGTGAAATATACACACACTGATTTTATCTTTCCCCCCAATATTTAATCAAAATCCCAGAGCTCTTGCAGGAAGCATGTTACATTTCTTAACTATGAAATTAGAAGACCAAGGGGTTGAAAAATGCTTAGCAATGCCTTAACCCTGCTCTTCAGTTCAGTACATGGGAAACACTCAGCCAGAGCCAGCATGGCACAGCCAGCACGGCACATGCAGACACCTCCTGAAAATCTGCCCTTCTGGATGCTCACACTGCAGGGACAGTGCAAAAGGATTAGGGTTTATTTTTTAAAACACACAAAACAATCCCTGAATAAGAACCAAAGCATTGCTCCCACCCTGGAAATATTTGAAGCTGGAGAACTGAAATAAAAATCCAGATCAACAATAAACATGTTGAAACATCATTCTGACCTAAGTTGCTTATCTTTAGCCCAATCCTGATAAAGTCAAAATACTTTAAAACACTGTTTCCAAAACAATTATTCCCACAAAGTGCCCACATTTAATAGCAATACCTCTAAAAGCAGAAACCAATTAGTGCTTCCTGCAGTACGGTTCCCTGGCTCTGCATTATTGATTTCCACAGTCCTTGCCACGTGAGGTTTATTGCCAAGCCACCGGAGGAACAGCAAAGTCACAGGAATCCACATGGCCTGTTTGCAACAGGGCACGAGATGCTTCAAGGCTGGGATTGTCTGGAAATAACAGGTTAATCTCTGGAAGTCCCTGCTGCTCTATCCAGACTGGGCAGAACCCCTTCTACCTCTGCAGCATCCATCCCACAGCACTCCTGCTCGAGAAAAGGGCACAGAAAAACCAGGCAGGTCAAGGGAAAGGGTGAGGTAAGGCACTGGTGACTAACCCACGGCTGCAGCCAGAAAACCCCTCTGTGCTGCTTTGGCCCCACACCCAGGCCCAGCCAAAGCGTCAGGCACCTCCCAAGGGCTCATTTCATTTGCTTTACAGCACAGTTAAGGGAAAGCATAAACATCCTCAGATGGGCAGCAGCTGCTGATCTCATGCTGAGGTACTGGTTGCTCTGGCTCCCACTCCCCCTGCCCAGCAGCACACCAGGAGCACCATCCCTGCTCCCTGAGCTGCCACAGGAAGTGCAGCCTTCCCGGGAAGCTGACCATTAGGTATTTATTGGTAATTAATGCTGGCCCTACACATACTAATTCATCACCATATTTTGGATTCCTCAGGCACAGACAAGAGTGTTTAAGCACAACACTCGCACCTCGGGCTGTGCATCCTCCAGGGATCAGCACCAGCCCTCCACTCGCTGATGTGGTCACAGCGCACATCCTCACACCCTGCAGCCCTAAACCCAGGAGCACTGCACATCACACGTCTGAAAGCCAGGACAGAGGATGCCTAGAGCCTCTGGAACCTGGTTACTCACCTCCAGAGACCCACTAGCACTCTAACTGCAGGCAGGCAAAGGGAACCAGGTGACAGCATCTTGGGGATCAGCTCCATCACAGCATCCCTAAACCATGCAATGGAGATGGAACAAAATGGTCAAGAAAGTCCTGGGCTGAGGGAAAAGAGCGGATGAGAAAACTACCTGCTGCACAGAGCACAAACAGCAGCAAGGCCAAAGCATGCAGCACTTCAGGGTGCTGACAGACACACAGAGTTGTGCACAAGACAGAGACCACAAAAGCTTTATATAAAAATCCTAAAAGCCAGGAGCTTGCCAGAGTGATAGCATAATGCACAGGACTCTTGGAGTGACCATTTCCACGAGAATCAGGGATAACAAGGACCACCACGGTGCTCACAGGATGATACGCACGGCTGCTGCTCTTATCTATAGTTGAACACATCATACAAATACAGCACATATTTTTGTGACCTAAACGTATAGATATCTACAAGGCTGATGTCCTGTACATCACTCAACACTATTCTGGTATCTCCCAGTGCCACGTCTGCTCCAGCAACTGCCACCTGCCAAGCCACATTTCCGCAAGGAATTCCGGCAGCTTGGAGACGAGCGGGCATGCTGGCAGGCAGCCCAATACCTCCATCCCTCCCTCCCACAGTGAGGTTAGGTGGCAGCTGATGAATGCAAACACAGACCTTCATATGTCTCCTACCAGCCAAGCTAATTCCAGGGAAAGCACTGCAGCCTGTGCTTGGGAGGTATTTGGTGACTGCAACAGGATCTCAGCCCAGTTCTGTGCTCTGCACAGGCACTGGCTCCTGGCAGCAGCTCTGGATCACAGCAGAGAGCACAGGTACATGTCAGGAGGTCAATACCCCTGGTTCCTGCTGCCACTCTCCTGCCGATTGAACTGCTCCCATTAAGAGGGAACATGACTTTTCTTTCTTCTGCTTTTTTCCATGGGAAAGTACAGGGAGGTGATTTTTGTTGACCCCTTATGTGACTTGCTCAAATAAATGAGAAATCCCTGTGGGTATCACAGCAACAAGGAGTAGCAGATTGAGACCATGTATCTTTACTAATAGTTTAACTAGAAGTTTAACACTTTAATAAAATGCTGTTTCCATTGTCTTAACTTTTGGGAGTTTGCCTTAATGAAACTTTTCAAATAATTTCCATTTAAAAAAAAAACCAAACAGTTGGCATGAGCAGAGGGCCATGATGGAGGAGGAAAGCAACCCTTCTATTAAATAGTACTACTGTTAGTGTAGTCCCCACTGCAGTGCAGAACTCAAGTGTGTTCCCATGTGAGCAGCCAAACCCAACTCCCTCTCCTGCCTGTGAAATCCAAGGCACAGGCTCATCTCCCAGAGTGGCTTCCCCAGGGCACCACCAGCTTCCAGAATAACCACTGCAGGGTGATCACCACCAGTTTTACTCATGCTCTTGCCCCTCTTGGAGGCAGCTCCAAGTGCAGGGTGCGGGGCTGGGACCCACATGCAGTGCCAGGCCCACACAGGTGTTTGGTGCCATCCCACGCGGATCCTTCCTGGCAGTGTGAACCAACCCTGTGACTGCTCACGCTGAACGTTCACCTCTGCCAAGGTTCTGCTGACTGTGCTTTACACAGTGTGCCAGGGATGTACTTTGGTAAACCCAAAGCACAGGATGAACTCTGGTTAATGTGTGTGAGAGGAACCGCAGCACTGTGGCGTCACCAGGCTGTCCCAGCAAGGGTATGTCCCAGCTTCTCTCTCTGCTCCTCAGCCAGAATCCCGCTGCCTCCCCACCCAAATAGGACCCTGCACTGCCCTGAGAGCACTGCCACCTGCTGTCCCTGCCCAGGGCAGAGACAGGCTGGAACCCCAAGTGCAAAGCCCCATGATCTGGGGGCTTTGCCACTCTCATCACCACAGAACGCTCCTGTACTCCTGCCCGTAAAACTGGATTCACCACCTTTCCAAACTGAAGCTCCCTAGTGATTTTTAATGTCTTATTTAGCAATGCTTTTAAAGGCGTTTGATGCATTCTGGCTGATAAGCTCCACAAGAATTTGATGTCTCTATCCTCATTTGACTTCCAGTTATTTTCCAGTCTACTCCTAAAGCTGCAGCGCTTAGTGTCTGCAGCTCCCACTGTCGAGCTAGGACACCCAGCACTACAAGCCTGTTGTACAATCAGACATTGTTCCCAAAAAAACAGCAGGTGCTAGAGGTGACAACAGGAGGCTGCATGTCTGCTCCTGATCCACATTTCCAAGAACAGCTTCCACAGCACAGCCAGCAGCAAGCACCGACACGGATGAACAGCAGTCCTCCGCCTCCCCTTCACACCCAGAAATCTCCAACCAGTTCCCAAAAAGCTTCATCTGTGGATTTAGGATAACATTAAGGCCTCCCAAGAACTGCATTTTTCTTCTCCCTGACCAGCTAAAACAAATATTTGGGAATGTCTCGTTTACAAAAAGGAAACAGTTGGCTTGGGGAAGTCCCAGATGTAATTGTAAGAGAAGCCATTAAGCCAAGCTCAGAGGGCAGAGGTGATGCTGTCCCCAAGACTTCATGGAGAGCTCCAGGTGGCTTTGCAAACCAGCCTCTCCCAAGGAGACCCTCCATGGAATCCCTATTTGATCCTCCATGGGAGCATAACAGCACTCAGGACACAGGGTACTCGAGTTAATGAAAAGTTAATTTTTCTATATCTTGGAGTGTTTGATTCATTATCAGAATTAAGGATGAGCAAATAATTACAGAAATTGGGTTCTGATTGCTCAAATAACTCTGGAACGATTGTTGAGGTTTCACACTGGTACCTGCTGAACTGAGATCCAATCCACACAAATTCAAATTAAAAATTGCCTGTTAAGAAGCAGTAATTTGCAGAAACAGAATAGTTCCCTTATGTTTTAGTCTTAAATACAACTAAACACCTGCAAATTTATGCAAAATAGCTCATTTACACACATTGACAATACTGACAGCTTGCTTAGAACAAAACAGATGCCATGGACAAATTTTTTTTAACCACTTTCGTCGAGGGGAAAAACAATGCCTCGATCAAGCCCGCTGATGGCAGGCAGGGAAAGTTGATGCTCATCTCAGAGCTCAAATCGAGCCTGAGCTGCCATCTCCCTCCTCTCCCTTACCCACCTACCCAGACCTCTATCACGCTACAAATAACACGGGTGTCTGGGCAAGGCAGACACCCTGCAGCTCATTCTCATTTTGTAAAAAAACTCCTCTGAAGTATTTTTCCCACAAATTCCTAGGGGAAATCAGAGCATTAAGATTACGACTTAACAAGCTTAACCCTCCAGACCTGAGCACACAATGAGGCAAAAATTAAAGACTATTTTTCCTTCAACTGCCACAACCTTCTAGAGAATTGCTGCCCAGAAAAGTGTTTGCAGAGAGTTTGCTACATGTACAAAAAAGCTGTTTGGCAGAAAAAAATGTAATAGTTTTGGGAGAGAAGTAAAAAAAGCCAAACAGGCTCAGACAGTAGTTCCCATCTCACCAGTTCTTTCTCCTGGAGAACAAAATGGCTCACTTGCCATAATTGTTGCCAAAACTCAGCAGGATCAGGTCTAACCACAGAGACTTCAAAGCCACCGTGAATCATCTACTATTCTTTCTTGGTAAGACTTAACACTGGGTGGGACACAGACACAGAAAAAAAAAAAAAAAATCAATTTGCAGGAAACATCAGTCATGGAAAAATATATTTCAGAACATCTCACGGGGACTACATAAATAGCAAAAGAGAAATGAGAAAACAAAGTACTTCTTTCTGAAAAGACTATGAGGCACTGCCTGCTCTCCAAAGTGTTTCAGCAGCCTTTCAAATGTGACAGAGAGAGGACAGCTGAGCTCCCTGGAAGACCCCAGCACCCATGGGTGCTTCCATCACATAACTGCATCTTACTTGAAAGAGAAAACGCAAGCATAAACCATTAAATTGTTTCACCTCTTCTGTGCCACATTCAAAGCTGGTTGGGAGTGAGAACATCTACATTTTAAATTAATAAAAGCCCCAACAGCGAGGCTCCCTTTAGCCAGGTAGTGTGGTGCAGTTACAAAGTCCTGCCATGGCCACAACACCCCAGGCTACTGAAAGCATTGGAAAGGTGCAATTAATTACTCTTGCTGGTTTCTTTCCCCCCCCGCAAGGGATTCCTGGAGGCTTCAAGCAGGAGTCAGCCCAGCTGACAGTGAGAGAAGCCTGTGCTGTGAGATTCATCTGAACTAATGTAGTGCAGTGAGTACTGTGCTCACCAGCGGGTGTTTTCTGGGTGGGGCAAACACAGACGGTCAGGAAGAACCAGAAATGAGTATTTCTGATTTAAAAAAATCCTGCCAGAAGTCTGGGCTGATAAAATAGGATAAGTTTCTAGGAAGTGGCTCAGCAATGAGTCAGTGCCGGTGGCAAGGAAGAGCCCCAGGACAGGCCATAGTCAGATCCTGGAGGGAAAAGAGAAGCGAGTTCTTGCACAGCAAGACAACCAGAAACTGCAACTGGCTCTGAATCAGCCACTTGCACAGGCTGGGACAGAGGCTGTCAGAGCACTGCTCTGTGGAACATTGTCTGCCTGGCACTGCCTTTTGTCTCTGTGCTCTGGAATGCTCGTCCCGGAGAAGAGAGGTCCCTCTGTACCCAGACCACCTTCCCCAGCCCAGAGGAGGAAGATGTGAACTGACCCCAGCTCCCTGGGATCTTGCTGGAAGAGCCCAGGGAAGCACCAAGTGTTAATCAGTAGGTTTATCTTATTTCTTCCAAAAAAGAGCCCTTGCGTGAAGGCTGCACACATGAGGGCTCACTGCACCGGCAGAAAGAAAAATCTGAGACAGGAGTCAGGCCCACTCACAGACTGACCTGAAAAATGCAATCCAGGAAATACAGTTTAATTCTTTCTTCAAGAGCAGGCGTAAACCAGGAAAACAGATCTCAACACCATGAATATTCTGAATACTTGCTGCTGTCAGTATGGCATGCACAGGACTCTCCACACCCAGAGACAAAGTCTCCTTCTATTGAGACAACCTGCCGAGAGTGATCAGGTTTCTCATCCTCAGCCCCACCACTCCTCCCCAGAAGCTTTCCATGGGTGGGCAATGGAGGGGTGCTTTTTCTCTTCTGCAAGTTGTGCACCCCATCACTATTCACTATTTTTATTACACCTGCCATTTTATTGCAGCCCTTTTCCCTAAATAGCCAGTTCCCCAGGGCAGAAGATCATTTATTTGATCTATTCTTCCTCTGCTACAAAAAAGGAGATAGAGAAAAAAGAAACAATGTCATTACACTAAGGTAACTCATGCAAACTGGCTACTTTGCTGTCAAATCCTACCAGAGGTGTAGCACCATTTTATTTGATGGAGCTCAACACAGTCCACTCAGCATCTCCAGGGAGCAAAGGGGAAGATTTAAGGGAAAACAAATCACAGAAACATGACCAACCAATGAGCACAAAGGTATGAACACCACACATGGCCAACACCGGCTTCGGTGTGGACTTGGCACAGATGGGCAGACACGTGCCAGTGTTCATTCCCACCCAATCCCACTCTCCGACAGTTTTTACTGGCATCCAAGCAAGCACAGTAGCCTGCTAAGACTATCTCAGGTGATCACCTCAATATCAAAACTCCACATCGCATTTTGGCAACACCCCCTGGGCAGGCTGTCACACTGCCTGCTGACACCTCGCTCACTGCAGGAGCAGTGGCAGATCCTCTTGCACTCGCTCCACCCCTCTCCCCTGATCTTTTCTCAGCAAGATTTCCCTGACCTGTATCTATTTAGACTTGTGTAAGCCACAACTGTTTTTAAATAGAGTTTTTACTCTCTGAGGCAAATCTCGCCTCCCTTCAGGGGTGTGTGGCTTCGTCTCTGCCTGGTGCCATCCCAGCTCCTTTTGGGGTCCCAGCTCTCCAGTGTGAGAGCAGCAGCCACCAGACAGCTTCTCCCCCTCTCCCCACACCAGCAGATGGGTGCCCGGGGGCTGGAGCTGTCTGACAGACACAAGCCCCGCTCCCATTTCGTTATGTAAACCCCCAGGTTTTGGTGTTTATCTCCTTTAAAGATCCAGAAATCACTAAATGCCACCACAGTGCGTGGGCACGAGCAGCGAGGGATGTGCGAAGCGCTCGGGGCACTGGCGATGGCACGCGATGCCCCCGGCAATACCTCCCACTGCTACTGCGTGGAAACAGAGAAAACTCTGAATCCCAAAGACAAAAATACATATAAATACAAAATTCATGATCTTCAAATCCACAATTCACTCCTGTTTGTTCCACCCTCCCACACACAGGAGCCAGGGTAAGGGTGCGTGTCCTGTTGCAAGGATCATGACTGCCTCGTGCCACCCTGGACACCTTGTCCCAAGCAGGTGAGGAAGCAACACAGCAAATATTTTGTAAAGAAAACCTGGCAAATGGAGCTTTTTCCATCGGTCCCTTCGCCACTTTCTGCTTTCCAGAGTGTCTGCACATGCAGAACTGGAATTTACATGTATTAGATGATCACATGTCCAGGAAAGTGAGCTAAATATCTATTAAAAACTTATTTATATATCTAAAACAAAAAACAAACAAAAAAATAAAAATTAAAAAAAAAAAATTGAATTGACAGTATATATCTACCTCTGTCATGCAGCTCAGAAGAGCTGAGGTCTGGCCCTGCATGGGTGGGTGCAAAGAAGCCAGGCTGCACACCAGCTGCACACACATCCCACCTCTCAGAGGGCAGAAAAAGTGTGGCAAGCAGCACCTAAATATGGACTGAAAAAAAATCTTATTTTAGCAAAAAGAACCAAAAAAAGGCTGGCCAAGGTTTTGTGAAGGGAAAGAAAAAAGAATGCAGTCGCAACTACTGTCAGACAAATCTCAGTCCCTGCAGGAGTTTCCAGAGTACAGGGCATGTGAAAGCAAGTTAAAAACACATCATCAAATAATTGCCAGTCAGACAATGGGAGGAAAAGGCATGAAAGGTTTGCTCTCACCCTCCTCCTTCCTCACCCTTAGCCAAGCCCAGGTGCTTACACCAGAAGAAAATCAAATTCTTCAGCTTTTTTAGACATAGATTTAGGGCCACTGGCCAATGCTGATTTTCACTAAAGCTTTATTATTATTGTTTTTTTAATCACTTTTTGCTAAATAGCTGTTCCAACGCAAAATTAAGGAACCACCTGTTTGCAGCAAAGGCATCAGAAAGGTGCTGCTCCTCACTGAGCACGACGACTTCCTGCAGTACCCCAGCAATTTCAGAGACTGAATTTCTCCTCTAGTGTGTTCACTGGGTATAGAGAGAGAGAACATAAAGCTAGAAGCCTGTACGAACATTAATAACTGGTATCTGCCTTATTATGTCATTTCAAGGGAATAACACTTGCAGTAACACCAGCAGCTAAGTGCATTCCCTGACATTTCTTTCCCTGAAGGTTTGATAACCTGCTTTAAATCCATTTTCAGAGAAGGAATAACTGTAAAAACCCCAAGTTCAGCTGGCTGAACTTGCACTTGATTGCACAGTCTATTATGTAAGAGATTTCTCAAATCACTGCTGGAGATAAGATCCACTCCCTTAAAACATCTTTCCTCCACTGCAAACACACGTGCAGTTTAAAGAACACTTCCTAAATTACAGGAATGACAACGTCAAGATGATCCAATCCTTTACACTTTGTTACTATAAAGAGTAATAAAAATTTCTAGGTGAGGCATGAGATTTCAGCTTGCTTTGTGAAAGATTAATTTCATCAGCAACGATCACCTACCTAGCACTTATAACTTCATTTACACACAGCTGAAACAACATCTTCAGCAGTTTAAAGAAGCTGCAATTCTGATACCAGCACGTTCTTCCTCAGCTGCGAGAGCTCAGGAGACACCTGCCAGCAACAGCATTTTCTGTGGCAGGAGTTCAAGCCTCTCAAAATAAGAAGTGCATCATGGCCTCCAGGAAAAGTGACTTAATTAAGCCTTTTCCAGTAAGACCAGAGCCTCAACGCTAATTTTCAATAATCCTGAAAAGGATGATGTAATATACCAAGACAAAACTAAAAGCGTAAATCAGTATTATAAAGTGAGGCCCTTCAATCTTCTCTACTTAGGAAAGTCAAATCTTGGCAAAACCAAATTCAATAGACATACTTCTCACTAAACTTTCATTTAATCGGCTGAAGCAGCCTACAGCAATCTCTGTGGGTTTAACAGGTCTTTTCAGAGGGATCTGACCTTGGCCCTGTCCCCCAGGGCGTTCTGACCAAGTCTGGGGCTGGCCTCCTCTCCAGAGGGGAGGGCAGATCCAGGGCTCAGCACATCCAGCCAGCAAACCCTGCACCAAGAGGGGCTTTGGGCAGTCACCCATGTGCTGCTCCCCCAGGCCAGGGGGAGGCCAGACACACTGTCCCACTGCAAAAAACCTGATTTTACAGGTTTGGTGCTACCTCACGGCAAAAGGACAGAAGGAAGGGCCTCTTTCAGCCACAGGCAAGTGCAGGGCAGAGCAAGTGCACAAGGGGGACTGGCTGCTGCCATCCCACCCCAGTGCTCTGCACCAACCCCCTGCATCTAGATCAGGGATTCCAGCATCCCTGGAGAGTGCTCAGCATCACACGGTGACAGTGACCCTGAGAAAGGGGCTCTCTGCACAGTCACAGTAAACACAGCACAGGCTGACAAAAAGCAGCAATGGAAGGGTAGCCCAGAGACTCAAACTTGGAGCTTCCCAACTTCTGGCAAAGCTGGGCAGGATTTGGCCACGAGACCCAAGCCCCAGAGCTAACACTCCTGTGAGCATCATGAGAAGAGGTAGTTTGGAAATTAAGTTCCCTGGTTACCTGCGAGCCCCTGGCATGAGTGCACGCTTATCAAATGGTAGAGACGGCACGGGAGGGAAAACATGAATTCTTGGGCAATTAAAGACACTCGAACGAGAGCTCCCCACCCCTCGAGCTGCAAGCACAGGCAGCTCGAAACACAACGCCGTATGCAAACAGGGAGCTTTTGTCCCAGCAGCCATGGGCACACGGGCCTCGCCGTGACATCCACACTCACCATCTTCCACCAGCGGCAAACCAGCAGAGCTCCATCCCCCCCGTCCAACCGCCAGTGCCTGTCCGCAAACAGCCTCACTGGAGAAGCATCGTGCAGATTTACTGAAAAGAGGGATGTGGGGATCACGGAGACCTGGGCACACAATGAGCATTGTCCTTCCGTGGGCGGAGAGCCTGGTAAGCCCGGAGGAACGCTTCCTCTTAAACCACGGTCCAGCTCGGACCGGAGGCACTTAGGGGCTGAAGATTTCTAGAGAGCATCACGCCAAATAAAGGAAACCAGCAACAGGCTGGTTTCATTGCAAGGAACACAGGCGGCAGCTCGGCAGAACGGGTCGTGTCAGCACGTTGAGTAACTCTTAAGGGTTTTCCCACATCCCAAAAACGGCGGGTGCAGAAGGGACGTGGCAGGGTCACGGTTTCAGCAGCGCCGGGGACACTCAAGTTCACCACATCGCCGAGCTTCCCAACTCAGGCGCCCCTGCTGACCCCGGGACAGCACCGCACCGACCCAAACCCACCCGTTTCACAGCACGGAAAACGCGCAAACCATCCCGAGTGTGTCCGACAGGCTGACAAACACCTCCCCGCGGCAAAGCCTGCCCCAGCAGAGCGCCCGGGCAGGGGATTCACTTGAAAACAGGCGCCCTGCGCTGAAGTCGCTGCGCATTGCCCTGGGCCGGGCGCTCACCCCGGGGCACTCCGCGGCCGGGCCCGCCTGCACCCACCTCCGGCCCCCGCAGCCGCGGGTGCCCCATGGTGCCGTCAGAGCCAGCCGGGTTCGATTCCTCTCGCGGGGCAGCGGCAGCCAGAGGAGCCGCCCCGAGCAGTCCAAGGAGCCTCCCCACAGACGGCCCCGCCCTCTCGGCTCCGGGCGCGCTGCCCAGGCCCGGCCCCCGGGCCCGCCCCGCGCCCGCCCCCGCTGAGGGCACCAGGACACGGCCCGGGGAGGGACGGGCATCCGCGTCCCGCCCCGCCAGGGTGGGCGTGAGGAGCCCGGGGAAATGTGGAGTGAGCGACAGGGGAGGAACTGGGCTGGTTCATTTCAACTTCGTACGCGGCGGCTTGAGGGAGTCTGAGGTTTCTGCACTCTCCAAGTGTCGCTTCCACAGGGAGCACAGTTCTGCTCTTCGTGCCCGGACACTCCAGGAGGCAGAACGCAAGCTTCCCCGCCGTCACCGAGGAACTGCGTTTGGCCAGGGAATCAAATTGAAAATGACTGTGCAAATTAACAATTATTAATTGCACATGCGATGCTTTTTGTTTTAGCATGAGACAACCCAATAATTACAGTCCGGTGCTGTTTGGATCTGAGCCGTCCTCCCCTGCACGTGCTGCATTTACCGTGTTACTTCCCATATGCCCTTTTTAATATGCAAAGAAGCATATCTTCTAGTGAGAGAGAAAATTTTTGTGCTTGCAGAAGCATTGAACTGACAAGTGGATCAGCAGAATCCTCAGCAGGTTCCAGCTATAACCCAGCCGTGAGTGCTGGTGAAACGCCCAAAATCTGTCTGCAGCACTGCAGCTCTCACTGCTGCAGCTGTACAGGGAGATCTTGGAGGTTTCTTCCAGGGAACTCAGTGATTCCACCTCTGTCTCTACAGCAAGACTTCAGCATGGTTGTTAGGATATTTTGCTTCCTTAAATGATTTCATTTTTTATTTCTTTAAATCATGAAGAACTGAACCACTGTCCTCAAATCTAGATGAGATAAATAACATGACTTTGATCACTGCTGATTGAGAGGCAGCCTCCATTCCCTACTCTGGCAGTGCAATATTGAAGCATCACATTCTCCACCAGAGCAGTGCCTGCATTGTTTATGAGCACACCTGTAACATGTTAGCTCAGCTCATTTACACTGGGTTTATTATGACTTGACTTACTAAAAGCTTAACAAAACCAGTGTGAGTTATGTGCTTTACATTTAAAATCAAGCTTGGAAATCTAAGGTGGGTTCCCAATAGCATTGCAACACACCCTCCTTCAGCTCACGGTGTTGCGCTCAAGAATTGCCACCACACTCAGGATCTATGGAGAGCTGTGAGTCAATGCAGAGCTGGCTGCATTGAGCAAGGAAAAAGCCAGCACAGACATGTGTAAGCGTCGGGAGAGAACAAAGCAGCAGAGGAAAACAGGGTGGAACTCTGCAGGGCAATGAGAAATATTCAAATTCACCTTATATCACTGCCATTGCCACCCCAAAGAGTAGGCAGAGCCATGTTCCAGAAGGACAGATTACCCCACACTGCAGAGAGGTTTCATGCTAAATACATGGACTAGGAATGAGTGAAGAAATGTCACAGGGAGCATCCTCAGGACACCCACCTGCCCAGGATGCCCCATCTCTGCCACCCTCTCCAGATACACCTTTGCTCACCCCACAGCTTCCTGGGTCTACAGGGGACTTCTGCCACGTCCCATCCCTGTACACCTCTTCACGTGGTGTGTTGATGCAGAGCAGGGACTATCAGACACAGAGAAAAACAACTCTCCCTGCAGATGAACCCCTGCCCCCCACCCAGAGCTCATTCCAGTGCTCATCCCCTTTGTGACTGGCTGATTTCTGACAAATCTTTCCAAATCCATAAACTTTAGCTCACTTAATGCATATTTAATCTCTCTGCTGTAGTTTTCTGTTGGCAGTGAGCAGGGCTAGACCAGTAGCAGAAGAGAGCAGAGAGCGTAGGTGAGCATTTTGGCCTCTACTTTGCACAATTCCCCCCTCCCCAGCACCACAACAGAGCAGGTTCTCCACACACCGTTATCATCTTTTCCAGCAGAAACACCACTGCCTGTGCCCATTCCCATTAGTGGTTTTCTACACTTCCCGGCACTTTCCCTGTCCCAGGTAATTCATAAAGTGGATACTTGGCACATACCTTTGAAAATATCTTGAGCTCTAAAGCAGCGCAGTATTGTCTGTCAGGGTTCTTTGGTTCTCTGTTCCCACTGCTTTTCAATCCTCAGGAACTTCCATACATCCCTCAGAGGATGCCTGGTGTTGTCACAGGGGTGTGAAGTTTTCCTATTCAAGGTGAGATGCTGGTGTAAAGAGTGCTCTGAGTGACAGTCACACAGCGATTGAGGCTGCTGCAGTCTGTAAAACCAAGGTGCTGATATTAGCAATCTTTTTTAAATTGTTATTTCGTTGTACTTCATTTTTTTCTCTTCTCTCTAAAGATTTCCCTTCCATGCCCAATGAGGTGGCCAAAAGTGGGGATACATGAGGACCAGTATTCCAAAAGGAAAAGGCAGGGTTGTTTGTAGAAATGACATTGTAAAGTACTTTTTTTTTTCCTCTTCCCTGCTTCAAGGACCACTATTGTCCTCCCAACTTTGAGGGAACAGGCAGGGAAGGAAGTTTTGTTGAATGGCACTTCAACATGAAGTGCCTGAGTTGACCACAGGGCCTCCTGGGAGTTGTAGTCGTCTTCTCTCATCAAAATAGTTTTTTCTGGCAAAATTCCACAGCAGTGTAATACCCCCCATGACAGACCAGCAGCCCCGGACCTGCGTGGCCAGGGGACAGTAGGACTCCTGGACTTTAGTTGCTACAAGACAACCCCAAGGACTACTCAGGATCCAAATCTTATCAGATTTGGCAAGAATATTTTGGTTTTCTTTCACACCCTTCTCCTCTCACAGAATTCCCATGGAAACACTAACAAAGCTCTTGCTGTTAGGGTTTGGTTGGGGCTTTTTTTCCTCCTCTCAGCAAGGCGGTGTGGATGAAAGTGGTAAATGAAAAACTAAAAAAAAAAAAATTTAAAAAGTGGAATAATACATGAGATACCACTTCTAGCTTGATCTCCTCTGCAGCAATGCATCTCCCCTCTGTGTCACCCCTTCAGAGCCTCAGGGGACACACATGTGCCTCTGAACTAAAATAGTACATATTTCTTGTATCACAAACTTGGTTTTGCGCAGGAAATGCCCGAAGCCAAGCTCTCCCGCCCTTTTCCTCACTGCTGCATCATTCCACAGATACCTGGATGCCACCGTGTGGCAGCTGCCCCGAGCAGCGTTGGAGGGACAAGGACAGGAAGAAGGCTGCGGGGAAAAGGCTTTAAGGGGGGGAAAAAAAAAGGGGAAAAAAGGGAGGAAAATAAAATTAAAAGGAGGGTTGGGGGTTTTTTTGCAGCGATTCAAAAAACTTCAAGGAATGCCAAGCACGTCAGTACAGGAAGCACAGGATCTGGAGGAAGGAGAGAGTGCAAACCAGCTCCGTATGGTGTTAAGCTCAGACACACACTGTCTTTCTATTTAAAGCCCTGCAGTAACGTGAATGCCAGGTTTAAGTGAGCTCACCAAGTCCCTCTGAAAACAATTTACATGGTCTTCTCTACCACAGGGACTGGTTATCTGTCAGCATTTAATGCTTTACCACTCCCACACAGCAGGATACAACACACCTTTTCCCACTGGAGGACTGGAGTCTGGATCTGGAAAGGTATTTAATTAATGACAGAGACCAGTGGGACTTCCCTGAGGTCCAAGTCAGCTTTGGGATGAGGACATGGATTGCTGAGTGTTTAGTGCTGCTGCCTGCCCACACCTCCCTTTTCCCTCCATGTGGGAAACAATGCTGGGTGGAACTCTGAAGATGAGGATTGTGCTACCAACACTGTGTCCCCAGGCACATCCTGCAGGCCAAACCAGCCTGGCAGAGCCGGA
Organism: Dasyornis broadbenti; assembly: GCA_013397935.1. Classification (NCBI taxonomy): domain Eukaryota; kingdom Metazoa; phylum Chordata; class Aves; order Passeriformes; family Dasyornithidae; genus Dasyornis; species Dasyornis broadbenti. The sequence goes on from VZRN01001146.1 coordinate 838,074, forward strand.
ACATCCTTCCTTCTCCACCAGCACCCTAAAACTGTCTCCTGCCAGGAGGCAGCAAGAAGAAAGCAACACACAACTCAGGGTCAGGGCTTGGGGTGTGCCTCATTCTTCCATCCTCTGCCTCTGGGGAATGCCTTATTTTCCCATCAAGTACCTGTGGGATGTGTCTCAATTTCCCCTCCTCTTCCTCAACAGCACTGTTCCTCATTTATTCCAAGGTGCAGTTCACTGAATGGAGAATTACATGTTTTATCATTTGTCCATAACAGGTTGTCAAGTCGCCGCGTTATTATTAGCAACAGGAAAGGAACTAAGTAAATTATTCTTAAAGTATGTAATGAGCACTTGAGTATGCGTTAAGTAATGAGCGTTTCTTTAGTGAGGAATCCAAGTGAGACACACTCCACCCATTTTGTTAACAGACAAAGGCTTATATAAGCTGGATGTTACATAAAACCGTAAAATAGGGAGCCGGAGCACTCCCCCACCTTTGGGTGATAGCGTTGCTGCAGCCCACGAATACCTGAGCTGACACTGAACCAGCTCCGAGCTAGGAGGCAGCTGAGGGCCAGGCCTGGAGCTGGCAGGAGCCAATGGCAGGGACAGAGGTGTCCTGTGTGTGCTGACACCAGCCCTGAGCACAGCTCGGATGGTGAGTCTGGATTTGCTCTCGCACTGCTCCGGAAATAGCCCCTAGAGTAACGTGCTCCAAGCAGCTTTATCATCTCTGTGATGATCCAAGAACGTATCTCTGTTCCTGTGTGGCAGGGCAGGCTAAACACCACCCAGCCCCACGGTGTCATCCCAAGGGAGTTATAACTGGTGCTTAGGAAGGAGCATGCAAGCTTCTCTGTGGCTCTCCCTGTCTCCAGGGATCTGCAAGAAAGGGACTTTCCAAAACAGAAGTTCTCTCTTTGTAGTTTCCCAGCTCCTGGCAGCTGATTCTTTCCATAAATTGATGGGTCAGTTCTTGAGTTCTCGTGAACTTTCAGCTTCCACCACATCACGCGACAAAACCCACCACAATTTACCGTAATTTATCTGCAGAGAAAAGGGGATCCGCATCTTGCAACTTCAACTAGTAGAGCTTAAAAAAGCAGGCTGGTAGGGGGTGCAGCCTCTTCATCACATCTTGTGTGCCTGAAAGCCTGTCTGTCTAGAGATAAATCATCTGTCTCCATAAAGAAATACTTTTCCTACCGAGACATCTTGCATCCCACCTTAAAATGCACAATTCCAACACTCAGATGGCAGATTCAGCTGACAGCAGTGGTTGCTCCCTAGACACAAGGTCAAAAAAAGTCTCAGAGAAGCGAATTTGCAATTCTCTTCATAACCCAGACACCAAATCCTCCTTCAAATGCAGGTATCAGATGCAGTTGCATGAGAACTCAGGGACACTTATCTGGTTGGGGGGAAGAAAAGGGGAGAGAAAGATCTTTAGGCACAGGATTGTTGGGCAGGCAGAGCCAAACGTGTCAGGAGTTACTCTCTGGACTACAAGGGAGCTATTCATGGCTGCAATCAGTTTGCTCTGCGGTACTTGCAGGAACATGCCAAGGCTGCTTTGTGATTCTGCCCGACTGACTTAGTGTTTGTGATTTGCCTGACCTTTGCTCTAAATAAATGGGAGCCACACAGAGGGAATTTTGATGCAAGTCCCCTGCATCTATAGCATCCTGCCTGGCTGCAATCCACTGGCTTCCTGGGGCTTTGTTTTAAAGGAGAGACAGACAGAAGGCAGGCAGGAGGAGAAAATGAAGAAATGAAATGCAAGCTGTCTGGCCCACACAATTAAAAAAAAAGAAAGAAAGAAAAAGAAATTAGAATAGCTTGGCTTTGTTTTCTGTTATGTTATTTATCTTCAGAATTAAATCCAGATGACATAGATAAGACAGGGGTGACCCCTAGTGCTCTCTCCAGCTGCAGCTTCCACTGTTATTCTCTGTATTGATATTAGAGCATAAACAGAGGGAAGAAGCAGCACCTTTCAGATTTCTTCTTCATTCACAAAGCCTCTCCCTCTCCCCTTTCAGAAACAAGATCTCATTTCCTCTCACTACTGAAACTCTATCACTGCAAGGCATTCACCGCAGCATCCCTTTGTCACTGTTGTCTGGGAACAAAATTAAACACATTTACTTGTGTAAGAACTTATTATATTCCATTGACTATTTATCATAGTACATTTATATTTATCACCTTACATAAAAGAAAGAAGAGCCTATTTTGCTAACTCCAGGCTTGTCAATAGCTAAGAACAGCCATTCAAACTCCTGAGAAGAGACCTTTGTCTCGTAAAAAGTGTATTTTGCAGCACCAAGGCGCTGAAAGGAGTGAGTCTTTCCTGTGACAGCCATCAGTATGCACCACTTTTTTTTTTTCTTTCAGCAATGTCAAAACTCTCTGTTCTTGTGAATCAGCCTGCACCAGACATACCCAGCTCACTGTGTTGGGCGACGCTCCTCAGGGGCTTTTCCTGGTGTTAATGTGAGTGAATAGCTCCTCTTTCAGAAAAAACCTTGAGACACCCCCTCACAGATCACTTTGGGATGCAAGATTTTTCTTGAGGAAATAAATTTTCTTAGAACAAGCCTGAAAGATTTTTAGCTTCCTGTAATGTGAGCGCTTTGGGCACTTCCTGCCCTGCTGAGGTTGGGGCTGTGCCCACCAGCATCCAGTGTGGGTGGCACCATATCAGTTGACATCTCAGAATGTCACATATTTAATGGGCTCTCATCAGACACAGAAGCCACCTACTAAGAGTCCCCACGGCGACATTTCTATCCTCAAGAGAGCAGCAAACTCCCCTGTGCAGCCTCACAGCCTGCCACAGATGTATCAGATGCCTCTGCAGCTCTGTACCTCTTGCCTGTCCCTTTCAGGCTAGTGTCAGCACTGGCAGCCATCACCCCAGCACCCTCCTGCTGCACCAGGGCTCCTCTTCAGAGCCTGGATCCTCAGAGCTGCCACTCCCGCTGCTCGAGCCCCAGGAACGCTTTGACCCTTTCCGAAAGTGATTCCCCAGCTCAGCCTCAGGGAGCTCTTGGGAGCCACAGGACACGACACGTTGCTCTCACCCCCATCACCACCCAGCTGCCACCTCCTTCCTCTTTTGCCACCCACCCGCCCATTTCTTCACCAGAAACAACTTCCAGATCTCAGCCAGTTCTTCCTCTCGCAATATCTTTTTGCTTTTATACCTTTTGCTGGTCATTCATCTGCAGAGTTTCTTCTTAAGCCTTCAGGCTTCCTGCTGCCCCCATTACCTATCAGGCAAACACCACCACCCTCCTTCCCAAACCAGTTCTTTTCTGGCATTTATAGCCATGACTCAGGCCAAGAGAGGCTGGATCAGCCACAGGTGAGGTGCTGGATGCCCCCCTGAGAAGTGTTTTACTCATTGCAGGACTGGGTGGGGTGCAACTCAAGCAGCTGCACTTTTTCCAGTTTTAGTAAAAGTTCTGTTCTGGACATAGAATGATAGAATGGTTTGGGTTGGAAGGGACCATAAAGACAATCTCATTCCACTGCCTGCCGTGGGCAGGGACACCTTCCACTATCCCAGGGTGTTCCAAGCTCCGTCCGACCTGGCCTTGGTCGCTTCCAGGGATGGACCAGCCACAGCTTTTCTGGTCACTCTGTGCCAGGGCCTCACCACCCACACAGGGAAATTTTTTTGCCAATAACCAATCTGAATGCACCCTCTGTCAATTTCAATCCAGTCCCCCCCCTGTCCTGTCACTCCATGCTCTTGTCCAAAGTCCCTCTCCAGCTCTCTTGGAGCCCCTTCAGGCTCTAAGTTCTCCCTGGAGCCTTCTCTTCTCCAGGCAGAACACCCCCAACTGTCTCAGGTGCTCCAGCCCCCTGATTATCAAGGATATAATATTGCTCTACTTATGTGTCTCTTCTCTGAATCATTTCCCCTTGATTTTATATCTCTAGGTTCCCATGTTCCCTTGTTTACATTAAAACCAGCAGTTTCCGAATTGAAGTTCCTCCTAATGTTTTATTTTTAAAGTAGGTTTCGAGGGGGGGGGGGTAGTAGGAATTGTGCTAGTCATTGCGTAATTTTGTTTTTATCTGGTGTAAATCTCATGTGCTTCTGAGATACCCCGTGCTTCCCAGAATGACACCAACTCTGCATTGCTCTCATGTCTCTGGATCCAGCACTGCTCCAACTTCTCCACTTTATTTCTTTTCCCCTCTCTTTTAGTTAAAGATATGCAAATATCTCATCCTCAGAGCCACTCTTTGCTTCTTTCACAATGTTCCATTTTCTTTCCCCTGAGTTTATTTTCCTTGTTAGCTTTAGTAAGCACCATTTTTCTTTATTGCTGTTCTGACTGTATATGGTCCCGTACAGAGAAGGCACTACAAAATCTCTATAACACACATACCTTTCTATAGCGGCATTTTTCTCTATACTCTTCTTTTTGCGTGGTGCTAGCTCTGTGTCTTGCAGTTATGCTCTGCATCTAAAACAATCTGTCAGCTTACATGTGCCTATAAGTAGTGGGAGTATTAGTTTTAAATATTTTCATTTAAACTCTAGCTTTGTTCCCTCACACTGTTAAAATGCTCAGAATTATCTCTTCACTTTGAATTATCACGGGAATGAGCTTTTTTGCATGCTTTTGCAATATGCCACTTTCCAGGTTCCTCACATCCTTGTTCAAACTGTTGGAAAGTTACTCTTGTGAAGTGAAAATGCTTTCTTGGGTATCACCCGAATGTCAGAGTCTGAACCGGGAATTGCTGGATTTGATACAAATCCAAACGCTGAACCAGTCCTTTATCAAGTAAAGTAAAATAATCATCATTAAAAATGCCTTCATTAAAGACAGGAGGTTTTTTCCTTCCCAAGGCTACACTGGTTCAAGGAAACCATAAATCCTATAGTTGTCTGACGCTGCACGTCAGAGTAGATGATCAGAATAGTTTATTCTGGTATTCATGCTGAAAAACTTAGAAATACGCGGACAAACTGCAACTGCATCTGGTAGAGAGACGGTCAGACAAGATACGGGAGTTGCTGCTTCTGCTCTGAAATGCTCCAAATTCACCCACAGTCCTGCTGAGACAGCCACTTCTCCTGCAAAGATCAGTAATGCAGCTGCTTTCACTTGTTTCTTTTTTTATCTGAGCTATGTTATAACTTTCAAAACTTCCCCGTTCAAAACTTTGTTAGAAAGCTGCACTTGGTCCTCCTGGTGGTGGAGAGCCAGTCTTTTATCATGATTATTGTAGCTTTAGTGTCCCCCCAACTTCTGACTCCTGTAAATCAGAAGTTGAGTCACTCAGAGGAGTTTGGAGAGCCAGAGGCAGCTCACAGACCTTGCTCCTTCACATGTTCAACCACGAGTGCTTCTGCTGAAGTCCCCATGCTGGGACCATGGGTTTTAGCAGCCAGGATGGTTCTGTCCCCTCCGGCCACCACCCTGACTCCCACAAGGCTGCACACACTTGCTGGGAGTCCAGGGGCAGGGAGGTCACAGGAAAAAGGTTTTTTATGTTGTGGCCCATGGGATGGATTGCAATAGGGAAAAAAAATTGGGATTGAATGAGTCACGAAACTTTTAACACACCATAAGCTGGAAAAGCCCACTGGACATTCCATGGCACCACACAACACAGGGAAGGAGAACACAGGCTGTCCTACCCTCCAACACAAGGCCCATGAAGAAAGGTTTTATTTTTCCTGCTGAAAATCCATCAGGAAGCACAAAGTTAGTCTCAAAAAAGTTATTTTACTATTTGCCAAGCACACATGCAAAAAAGGCGATCAGAAATGCTGGGTACTGCCTTTCCAGAGTTTAGACCAAACTCAAAGCTGCCATCAGTCCCGGTTCCCTGCACTCTACTCCCAGTTTGCTCAGGCCCTCCACTAAAACCAGTAGTATAATTCCCTATTCCTCTTTTTTTACCCCCAACTTCTAGTTGTTTTGCACAGTTTGAGTAAAACATGTAAAACCAGGCTTTGCCATAGGGTGAAAACTGAGAAAGGAAGGACAAGTGAAAAATAAAATCCACAAACCAGTTAAAGGAAGACAGAACCTTACATACAAAGCCCCAGTGGAGTCCAGTCAATCATTTCTGTTTGTACTCACCAGCACAGGAGCTGTACAGCCCTCAGACGAGCACTGCTGGGGTTATATTCTCACCTTCCTTTAATTCCATCCATAAATCTGGGAAGAGCAGAGCATTACAAATCTCAGCATGCTTGGCAGATAAAAATACCCAAGTGTACAGCATGGGATGAGTCGCCTTCACGTGCACGCCTTTCTGAAGGCAATCACTGGACACAGGTGGAGCTGGAGCAGGAGGATATTTACCAATGGGATTGCAATGCCCATGCACCCGGCTAACCCAGCAGGTCCTCTTAAAACAGAGGAAAATGTTAAAGAAAAAACACTGACAATTTTTGCATTCCATCCCTTAGCTGGCAATCAGTGTCCCACTGTAGATTTCACAGTTATTAACAAACACATGAAGAACAGTAACAAACTGAGCAGCCAGCGGCACACGGCCTCAGAGTTGTCTGTCTTTATTAAACCTTCAAATGAAAGTGGCCCTGAGGTGCCAGATTCCCACTTTACCCTCTGTCACTCTTACTGAGGGAACAAAAACCTGACCCAGAACCGGTTCTTCGGCAATTTAATTTAAGTATCACATACAGCAGCTGGTAACGCACACCCAGAAATGGGCTGCTTAGCTTTTACTTTATTTTTTAACTGTCTTTGGTTTTTAACTTTCTTCCAGTCCCTAATACATACCTGGATAACCAATTATTTCAGAGAAACCAGAGGAAGGTCACTGCTGGAATTTTCTGGCTCTCCTGCACGTAGGTGGATGACATGAATTTGAGGGGTTTGGTTGGCATCTGCTCCACAGATCCTCAGTTTCCAGTTGAGGACACCAGAGGTTTCTGTGGTGATACAAGGGCTGGCATTTATTTGGGGGTCACACCACCATTCCTGGCATCTCTCCAGGCAGGTCCTTTATGCAAATGACCAGCTTTAACTTGGAATTTGCATTGATGTGTAACTGAAAAGCTGCTTCCCAGGATACCTGTTTTCAAACTGTTGGGTTCTCCCCATAACCAAACATCTCCAGGCTGGTTTAGGGGAGCGGAGGTTGCTGCTGGGTGTGATTCAGAGCTGCATGTCAGTGTTTGGTATTGACTTAAGAAACCAAGGGCTGCCGTGAGCAAACTGCCCATCCCAGATCCAAACACCCTTATCTCCTGGCAGTGCTGTTCCTCCTGCAGTTAAAGCAAAACTACGCTTTGGAGTCAGGAACGAAATCAAGCTGATGGGACAGAGGATAACTTCCCATCACTTTCTCCCACTGTTTCTGGAACTCCTAAAATTAATTATGCCATCAGTGAGTACCCCACTGAGCCAGCCCCAGCAAATTCCTGCTCTAATCAGCCAGTACTTACCTGGATCTGAACCGAATTCCCTCCAAAGCCCCAGGAATGATGTGAATGCTGTGCTTGGGCATTAATCCATGGGAAACTCTGAGATCCCAGTGCTGTGCCGTGGGTGCAGCCGTTTCTGGAGCCCTTCAGAGAGCACCTCTGAGGCAGCACCACTGCTGTGGGAGGCAGATGCCCCACGAGTGGGTGAAGTGGAGAGATAAGCGAGTGAGGACACGCCAGCAGCAGCGCGGGATCGCCCGGCACTGCTTCTGCTCTGAGGCGCTTCCTCCTTCCAACGTCACTCTGGTGTTACACGGAAGGACCAAGCAGCAAGTGGTTCATGGCCTTTTTCTTCTTCTTTTTTAATAGGTAGTTCAATCAGTATTGTTTTAAATGTTGGAAGAAGTGACTCTTTATCTCGGGGGGAAAAAGTTGTGTAATATTCCTGCATCTAACATAATTAAATGGAAAGGAAAAATCTCCTGCAGTTTTCAGAAAACCAGGCAAAGCTAGGATGCTGGCCGGCCACTCTTCATCACTTTTGATAGACCTGTGACATGAGGGCATTCACACTACTTTAGAAGTGGGTGAATAGAGGCAGGGAAGTGAGGGACTGCACAATGAATACTGAGGAAAAGGTGCTTCAGGACTGCAAGTGCTGACTCAGAACACCCAGCCCGGGTACAGCATGCTCCTCCGCTATGAAACCTCTTGGGTGTTTCAAATTTGCTAAAATATCTTGACAGGGTGGCTCTGCTTTTCTTCTGCTGCCTCTGGTGCCTGTCTGGTCCCAGGGGAGCCAGAAGCCACAGCATGTGCTCCCACGGCACACAGTCAGCGCCAGGAGGCTTCCTAAGAACAAAGTGGGGAGGGAGCAAACTCCACGGTCACTGAGCAAGAAAATTATGGCATATTTAGGTGTCCAAATACTGATTTTTGAGCAGAGAGGTGGCAAGTGGAGATATTTCTTATAAACTCTTCAGAAGTGCTTCAATCTAGGTTTTTGGAAAGTTGTCTCATCTTTATTCTGTACAGCTTTTCTTTTCCATTTCCTTTTTCTTTTATTGGGCTGAACCCACAGAGCAAAGCTCTCCTTAAGCTCCAGTAAGGATGAAAAGGGATGCTGAGAGCCCCTGGGAGACATCTGACTGAAAAATCCTCTGAAAACAGAGTAGGGGAGAAAAAAAAAAAAAAAAGTGAGGGTTAGGTTTATTGTATTCAGGTTGGTATTTATGCTCGTGATAGCACTGTTTGAAGGTCAGTATTTGTTTCAGCAAAGTTGCTATCAGTGAGCAGCTGAGTCATCCTGCCATGTGCACATGGGGAGAAGCGTCCTCCTTGTGAAACACCATGACTGACTTTTTCATGTTTTCACCCCAAATCCTAGTGCGTTTTTAAAGCACTGGGCACACGATGCTGCTCATTACCCAACTCCTTTGGCTTGCTAAAAACCCAGCCTAACCTTTCTGCACTGCAAAAACCAGCTTGGGACCCTTTAACCTGCCAGTGACACACTCCACTGATTTTTGGGAGGCTCCTTGTGACTCCAGACGAAGTTGTGAGTTTTCAACCTTTTGAAAATCAGACTTTAGAAGGATGTTGTAAAAGGACACCTTTGCCTTCTGATTGCAAAAACCAGGGATTCCTTCAGGAGATTACAGCCTCCCCCTCCATTCAAATAGGGTTGTTTAGGGTGGTACCACTATTAATGACTTTGCTGATGGAGACAGCACAGTGATAGTCTGGGCAAAGGCTGGTTTTAATTAGGAACACAGAATCGTTAAGTGACCAAGTATGGTGCTGAGTCATGTCACATGGAACAGTACAGAGATTGCTTAGGGCCATGGAGTTCAGTCCTTCCTTTAAAAATCTTTCCTAAGACTGTTCTCCTGGGAGGAGGAAGCCAGTGGGGCGTTTGGCATCACCGTTCCAGCAGGAGCCACGAACATGTCTGATCAGAGGCTACGGAGGAGGATTTTGTGGTCTCTTAAGAACAGACATGCTGAAATACTACTTCAGTGGAGACACACAGCTGAGGAGGGCATTTCTAACATTCTCACACAGTCCCTAAAACACTTAATTTAACACCAGCCAGTCCTTTAAACAGCCCTTTTGCTTGGGATGTTGTAGTTCTGTGAAAGTGGAAGCAGTGCCTTCAGGCACTGACCTCAGATGCTCTCCCCTGACTCTGCACAGCTGTGCTGAGAAGGATTCCTTGCCCCCCACCACATTCCCCTCCTGCTCCCAGTTTGCTCCAGAAGGGCTCATCCCTTCTTTGGTCATGGTCATGGAGGACGCCTTTTGAAAGATGCAACGGACCCAGCGAGCCTTGATTGCTGCTTTGGGGGAAGATAAATTGTCTTCTGGGAATTGTAGTCCCAGGAAACAGGAATTTGCAGCCTTCCTGGAAAGGTGAGCCAGGAAAGCTGGCAGCCTGTGGCTGTTTCCACAGCTCCAGTGCAAGGGAAAATGTGTTGAACTTGAGGGAAATTTTTATAGGCAACTCTGCTTGGAAATTAGCAAGCTCCAGTAGGAAAACTTGAACATGTATAGGAGAATCAGACACCAAGAAAGAAACTCTTTCTGCCTTGATGAGAATTGGAAAAGGGTGGTATTTCTTGGAGTCTCTAGTCATAGGGAAACAATCCTTGGGGCTCCATAGGAGGTTTGAAGGCTGCTTGAAGAGAGAGCATTGGCTGGCCAGAGAGCCAGGCACGGCTGAGCCGTCGTGGCTTAATGGGCATGAAAATGTTCTGCCAGAGTTGCCGAAAGTAGGTTTGCAAAATGGAGATGGAAAGTTTGGTCCCCAATTTGCACCAGCCTGGTGAGGAAAAGAGCTGCTCTGCCTGCTGCTTTTGCCTGGGGATGCGGAGCAAGGCAGAGCAGTACAGGAATACGGGTACGGCTGAAAGAAGAACCCGTTGGCGCAAACGAAGAATTACTGACAGAAAGTGCACAGCGGTTGTTTGTGGTTTCCAGAAGCCACCGCAGTGTTTGCAGGCTGAAAGAGGCAGAGGAAGTGTTTCTATGGACAACTGAAGAACTGAACCCAGCACAGGCGTCAGGCTGGTAAATCAGAGAGCAAACGCTGCGCTTGCCCACAGCTTCAAATGCTGTTATAGGGAAAGCAATTTATATTCCTGTTCTGGAAAAGACTGTGATGTCCTTGTTTGTGAGAAGAAATGCTGTCCTCTGGCTATGCAAAATTCTGTACAGCATGTTCTGTGGAAAGCCTAAATGCATCGTCCAAAAGCCCTGGAGCCCACTGGGAGATCCACCACCTTCCATCACCCTGCTCAAACCCACTTGCACAGCCACCAGCTCTGCACAGTCACCCTTAGGGCTGTGCCTGGCCTTGGCTCAGTGCTCTACAGCTCCCAGGGGCCCAGGCTGTTGCTAGAAAGTCGTATTTACGCACAAAGCAACTCAGCTGGGGAGGGCTTGGTTTCAGTAGTGGCATTGGCTCCCGTGTGGGTGCTGCAGCATGTCCTCTGCAGTCTCTCTGAGCTGGGTTAGAGGGTTTGGTTGAAAAACTGCCATTACTGACCCTGCTCTGGTGGTTTGGGGTGCAGCATCAATGGGAGTAACTGCACTCACCAACTGAACACTAAATAACTGGAAATAATAACCAGTGAAGACATTTATGAGCTGAGAGAGGCCCTAGGACTATAAAGGAAGGTTGATGGTAGCTCATTCATTACCATCTGCACATATTGGCAGTAAAGCTGACACCAGCACTCACAACCACAGGCCTATGAAGACCTCTTAACATTATTTTCCACTTTTACAAATTTAATTAGCTCTCCTCCCCTCAAGCAGCAAAGTACAAATATATTTTTTTCCAGGTAATATAGCCCTTTTCTAGGTAAAGAAGTGGAGAGAAGGCGAAAACAGAAAAACCTGTATTAGAACTGTTATTCCCCTTTTCTACATGGACATTTTGGCAAAGTCTTTTTGTTCAGTGCCATAATTCATGGGCTTCTAAACCAGAATGATGATAGATAGAGTCTCAAAAGATGGAATTTAATCTGATTTCCCACATCTTTCTCTGAATCTACAAGGCTGTTGTAAGTTTAGACAGGAACAGTCATAATTTCTGTTACAAGAGTGAGCTGTGGTGATCTCTGGTTCTCCTTCCCCACAGCTGGCAGTTTCACAGGGCTCCTGCAGATTCATGAGGGAACATTTTGTGTTGTAGGAGAGCACTGAGCAGAACCCTAAGGAAAGGATCAGAATGAGATAACACCTCACAGCCCAGCAGCACCTCCTGATTGAACCATTCGTTTTCATTCTCCAGAAATCAGCGCTGGCCTGAGCAGCTGGGTCCAGTTGCTGTTGACATGATGGCTTTGGGACAGCTGTAGCCAACCCCAGGGTGTTCCCAGATCACAAACAGATAGCAGTGTGCTGCTGGAGCCCTCATCCAAGGTCTGGCTTTAGCCTGCAGTTGACATTGGTATGTGTTGATTCCTGCAGGAGGATAATCTTTGTGCCGCTAATGCACCCCAGAGTCTGGTTTCCAGAACAACCTGGTAATGGAGCTATTCTTTTTGTTAATTTCATGTCCAAAGAGAACCTTGTGGACCTGATTTTCTACTATTAGGAAGGGAAAGGTAATCATACCAGCATACAAATGACAGGATTGAGTACAGACTCAGCTATTGTACCAGCAGTTCAGCCTGTCTTTCCCAGAAAGAAAATGATTCACATATCCCATGACACCATCCCACCAAGCAGTTTTCCTGGGATCCTGGATTTCCTAATACTGTGACGTCTGATCCCGGTTTGTGGCGAATTAAGTGATGTTAACTGACCAATTATTCAGTATAACATCTCAGGGGTAGCATTAATACCTTCCCCATTCAGTGGTGTAATATCTTAGGCACAAAATGAACCTTAGGCTCAGTAAGCCTCACCAGCCTCACTTCTGAGCCTTACTGAATCCTTACTAGAATTTGGGAAAATCAGCATTTGAGGAGAAGGTACCAACCTTTCACCCATAATAAGCTTTCAAAGATGAATATTCCTATTACAGCATTTCCTGGGGGAATTTGTTATGACTTCCCCAGCAATACAGAATGCACTTCCGCATCAAAAATCTTTTTGTTATGTAAGGGCCTGGAAACTCTGCTCGTTCTTTCAATCTCCTCACTGGGCTGCTTTTGGGAATGAGTCCTTCCTGTATTTAAACTGAAAGCATGGCAATGTCCTGTTGGATCCCTGGGTGCAAGATGGGACAAGGGGGAAGAGCTTGAAACTGAAAGAGGAGAGATTTAGATCATATGTTAGAAAGAAATTCTTCTCTGCGAGGGCAGTGAGGCCCTGGCACAGCGTGCCCAGAGAAGCTGTGGCTGCCCCATCCCTGGAAGTGTCCAAGGCCAGGTTGGACGGGACTTGGAGCACCCTGGGATAGTGGAAGGTGTCCCTGCCTGTGGCTGGAATGAGATGATCTTTAGGATCCTTTTCAACGCAAACCATTCCATGATATCCAGAGTGAGCAGGACCAATCAATAGGACACCCAGCAGCACCTCATCCCCCGCTGCATCACCTCCATCCTGGGGACTCCCTGGGTTTGCCCTCCAGCAGCACGGGGATGGAAGCACAGCAGCACGTTTGTCTTACACAATAAAAGAACAACCAAAAGGCTCCAGCTCTGCCTTTCTTTGATGGAAAGGCAGCCAGAGAACTGCCCTTTCCCACAAGCTTGGTGCTCAGCCTATGAGATAATACAGGCTGGCCTTTTCTTTGCAGCTGTATTGTTTTAGTGCTTGGAAAATAGCAGCAGGCTGAGCAATGAGTCATCTGTCACTAGATGGGGTTAAAGTAATTTCCGGTTTCTGTTGCCATGGGGAAATCAACGTCCTAAGATTTGTCCTTTCTCCCACTCAAACACGTGGGAGTAGAAAGCCTGAAAACCAGCAGGACTAAACATTTTTCTAAATTATTTTTTATATTTTTTTGTCCCCTTACAAACAAACTTCCCTCCGTGGCCTTGCAGCTGTCAGTCTCTTCCTGGAATCGTCCGGTTAACAATGTCATTCCCCTTGGATTGCAAAAAATCCAGAAGCAGAGTTTAAGTAAATATTTGACATTCATATAGGAGTTGCTTCATGTTATCACTTGGAGAGTCTCTTTTTCTTGTAAAGTTTTACACGTACTTTTGAGGGGGAATTATAAACTTGGTGTTATACAAACAAAGGTGAAACTTTGAAGGAAAAGCGAATTAAAGTAGGGGCTTCCCCAGCATACGGTGTCAGGATATAGTGACTAGCAGAAACAGGAAAGAGGAAATTGCAGTAAATACCGTTTAAAAACCTTGCTAATGTATAGCTTATATGAGTAGCAGCACAGCAACATCTAGTGTTGATCAGGAATATAGCTGGAAGTTATCACATGCTTTGTTAATGGTATTTTGGTGAAATTAAGTGTTTCCTGGACCATACCATCACTGCCCAGCCTCAGCTCCTTCTCCCCTGTGTTCCCTACTGTGTCAGCTCCATGTCACTGCCTGCCTTAGCTCTGCAGAAGTGCAGTCACCTGGGAATGCTCCCAGTCTGCCTGGATCATCGAGAGAATCCCTGGACTTCTATTTAAACACCAACTCAGTATGGCTGCAGATTTAAATGTGATTCAGTGCAACAGTGGCCAACACTTTTAGCATCTGAACTGAAGTTAAGAAAGCGATTCTTACCTGGGAGCTGATCCCATTACCAGCAAACACTGCTGTCAAACTGGCAGAGCACTCAGAGTTATTCCTTTCCTTAAAAATGAGTGTGCAAATGTAAAGCTGCCACTCTAAGAGGTGTATGAGAGTAGGCCCTGCTGTCACCCTCCTGTATTTCCCCACAAGTGCAGGGATTACTATATTATGCACAGTGTAAGACCATCTATAAAAGAAAAAATGATTGAGGTGTTTATTGAATCTCTCACCATATCCCATGCAGACACTTCATTTAAAAGAAACCTGAAGTTCAAAGTTCTTGCTACTTACCTCTTCTGTATATGTTATGGATTAGCATTCTTTTAGATTTGATTACTTAAATTTAACTAAACTAATCGAGTTTAACAACATTAGTTTAGTATTTTTAGTTTAAGTTTAATTATTTTTGATGACTTTGTTAAATTCTCACAGATTTTTTTTTTTTTGTATAAGCAAACCTTTACATCAGGGCTCACTATGGACTATTTAAATGAAATAATTTATCTACTTAGATTACAGCTCCTACTACATGAAGTTTGCTTCATCTTCAGAAAAACAATGTCCTTTGAGTTTTCTCAAACAAAACAAAATGAGGGCCTGGCTGCTTTCCAAGTCCAGCTGTCTTGCAACCCCCTGTGAACAGATTTTGTGCCACATTTAAGTTTATTACATGATCTAATTAGCATGACTGTGTAGGTGCATGGAATGCACTGGAGGAGAGGGAAAAATACAAGTGTACAAAATTCTGTTATATAATTTGCTATGGGAACGTGATTATTACAGAGACCTGAATTACTCTGAATTCTTTTTGGCAGGATTTTGAGAGCAAGCAGTTAGGCAAGGAAAAAGAAAGGACATTCAAGTCTATCATGGAGAATGTGGCCAAGAGCAGGAAAATCTGACTACACCATCTGATTTCTGTGGCTTAGAAATGCAATCACAGTTTTAAAAGGTATTAATTCTATACTCACATTTGCTGCTTTTGCCTCAAGAAAAAAAACAATTCAGCAGAATTCAATGCCTGACTGGAAGTGTGGACTTCAAGCTTGACAGCTACGCTGCGAGGCTCATTCAAAATCAGAATGAAATACAACTTCTAATTAATAGCAAGAAAATACAGATTGTTACCCACTCTGGCCCTGAGAAAGGCATCAGGGTGTCTATTGGAAACACGCAGCCAGACCAGAGATCAGAGCTCTGCTTCATGTTATTAAGACATTCACACCACCCTAACAAAATTAAACGGGCAGCTCAGTAACATGAAGCGATCAGACTCTCTTTCTTCCTCCTGCATGCATGAAATGACATTTTAAAGTGATGTGTGATCTTTCAGAGCCTGTAAGGGGGTCAGGCACCAGGCGCATCTGGCACGCTGATCCCCTCATTCAGGAGCGTGAAGTCATCCTCCAAGCTGCATTCCTGAGTCAAGAATGTGCAATTTTCCACGTGTCACTTCACTGATTTGCACACTGAACAGACATTAATATTAATTTCTCTGAAGATCAGGCATATTTAACAAAATTGCAAGCCCTGCTAATTGTCTTTTAATTTAACCAGAAATAAAGCAGTGCTTGGTAAAGAGGGCTGGTGTTGTTTGAGTAAACACGCTCCGCACAGCCCGCTGCACTATGCCATAAATCAGCTCAGTGCTGGATTCCACCCAACGGGGTCAATTTGATACTAGAGGATCTTCAGAGGTGTGAGTTTAATTACAAAATTCCTGCTAAATTTGCCACCTTGCTTTCCCAAGCATGCAGAGGGGACATTGTCAGGGACGTTGTCATCTCAGCAGCCCGAGGAGCCACCCCTGTGCACACAGGCTTGCCCTGAAGCACAATCATCCCATTCCAGTGTGCTTTACGAGAAACAGGATATGCCCTGGGGCACGTGGTTGTGCCCAGTGTCACCCGGGCTGATGGCAGCATCCAGCTGCAGCTGACAGGTCTGAAATGAGTTTGAGGATAGGATTGCAGATGATAAAGTACACAATTGCTTTGGCTCTCGCAATCAAAATATTTGCTGTGGCAGGTAGGGAGAAACAGTGCTCCAGCAATGGGAGGTGCCCTGCTCTAATTCCTCTAAAACCAAGGGCTTTTCCCCATCCTGTCCAGGAACAGATCCTCAGAGTGACCTCCCACCCTCAAAGCATCTCTCAAAGGTCTCAGAGCCCTTACCTTTCCTATTTGGGGCAATCACAAGCACCAACAGCATTAGGTATATGATTATTTTGATTTCAAACTCCCAGCCAGAGCCTATTCCCTCTAAATCAACTTGTTACGCACACGTTACACCAGCGATAACTGTCCCTGGGGAAGGTGGTGCCGTGCAGGAGGACACATCCCTGTCCTGCAGAGGCTGGAGTCACTGTGGCTGTGATGGGCAGCTCAGTGCTGGAAACAACCGCGTCAGCTGCTGTCAGCGAGTCCTGGCTCCCTGTGCGCTGGGAAGCTGCCTGTCCTCCTGGGAAGGCGGATGAAGGAGCGATTCAGAAATCACAGGATGGGCTTTCTGCCGCTGAAAGGCAAGAGCAGCGCATTTGGAAAAAAACCACCCAAACATATTCCTGGGGGTGAAGGAGCCTTATTTACCAGAGTGTAAAACCTTCTGTTTCTGTAGGAACATCTGAAGACAAACAGAATAGTGCTTGTGGTGCCAGGTAAACAGCTCTTGCATGCCATGGCTACGGTCTCTAAGGAGCTGCTGTTTATTATGAGCCGTCCCTCCCTCGGCGTTAGTGACAAACGCTCCCTGCAAACCCAGCAGGGAGAGGCTCACAATGAAGGGAAGAGCTTGTGTGGAGTTGCCAGAGGGATACTTACTATCTTTGGGATTATAAGCTTTTTTTTTTCTCCCTGGATTTTTGCCTTTTCCCCTGTGTTTTTCTAATAAGTTCTGGTTCTTTGAATGGAGTCTCTCCAGACCCATTTAGAATGGACCTTTGGTAGGCAGGACAAAAGTGTTATCAAAGAAAAGATGTTAGCGATCCTACAGAGGCATTAAAAAGTCAACTATGTCTGAATTATTTATTTCCTAGTTTCTGTGAACCATATTTAAACCGAGAAATGCTTGGAATTACATGAAACTAAAGCAAGAGGCTCCCTGGAGGGTCTTCATAAGATTTAAATTTGCAGCAAATATTGGCATATTGATTATTATAATGACCTGCTGATTTTTAATTTCCCTGCACAGAGAACCCCCAAACTTGCTCTTTCATACCCTGATTTGGATTGTTAAAAGGGTATAAATGTAAATTAAGATCCCCCAGGTTGGGCTGGTTGTAATTGTGGTAATTGTTTAGTGCTTTTCTTTGGTTCTTTGCCTAAGTTTTTGCATTTCCCGAGGGATGCTTTAAGGGATACAGTAAAACAAGCACAACAAGCTTCAGGAGTCAAAACTCAGGTAGGCATGGAGCTGGGAAATCCTCATCCTCCTCACTGAGAGTGCAATGCACTGGAAACTGGCTGTTTGCCCAGCATGAAAGCTGATGAGGTTTTTGGGATGAGGTCCCACAGGTGCAGGAGTGTGGAGGTGCTGGTGGCTCTGTGGTAGCAGAGGAGGCCCAGAGGAAGCAGAGTCAAAGTGGGGCTTGGAGGAAGGCTGGGTGCATCTTCTCCCTCTTACCCCAACAGCTGGAGAAACAGCTGCAGGGGAATTCTACTCTTGGTTTTCCAGGGTACTTGATGTTATTCTTGTGATTTCAAGGCAGTGATTTAGCCATGGGGTTTTATACTCACGCATTCCCACTACAGAACTGGTAAACCTTGGCACAGTTCATTCTTTTCTCTTTAATCCAAAAGGACAAAGAAAAGTTTTTTTCATGGCACTGTCATTTCTGCTGTCCTTGTACCAAGGAGTTGACTGCAGCACTTTATGGCTTCCCTACCCTTCCATCAACCTTGGGATGTTTATTTTTCTTCAAACATAGCTGTTGGCAGCATGCTAACAAGAACTGAAGATCTTTTAACACTGCTATTTGTTTACTGAAGACATCAAAGCCTCTTTTTCCACGAGTCTCCTTTGAGCCGGTACAAGCTGCAAACAGCCGTGCAACACCAAGGTGTGTTTGTGCCGCCAAAATAAAACCACAGTGCACTGAAGTTACAGGTATTTTCTTATCTAAGGTTCTAAATTTAGCTCTGTTTCATCCCTCATTCCTCAGCTCCTCAAACTGTTTGTCCCCAACCCAGAGCCCTGCAGTTCCAGCAGATCTTCCTGCTGCCTTCCAGTTGGGTGGAGTGATGCGGCTGCCAACGTGGACTGTGGCAGGGATAGCAGCTAATCTAAAACAAATATTTTGCAACATCTATGAGCAGAAGCATTTCCCTGTTTCACTTTGATGGCCAAGATGCTAACGGGAAGCAGAGCTCCATATTTAGTGTTAGGTCCTGACAGCTTTCAGTTCAGACACAGCCTGTGGGTGCTGGGAAATACACAGTGCAGGAAATGACAGATGTTGGCAACAAAATAAATAACAAGAGCTGCTGAAAATAAAGTCCTAAGAAATGCTGGTGTATCCTTTTTATGGATTTCCTAGATACATTGAGGCTATTTTAAGGCAGATTGAACTCCCACTCCTTACAGTGTAAACAGGATTATTCCCTCTGTGGAACATATGGCAGCCTGAACGTCATCATTTGTGCATCACTGGTATTCCCAGTCGTGTTTCAAGTATTGTCTTGTCCCAAATGTGTATCCCACCATTCAGAGCTTGGTGGCAGACTTCAGGGAGAGCTGAGCACTAACAGTACATCCCAGGAAGCGTCTCTGTGGAGGACAACACCTAAAGCCTGCCCATGGAGAAGGAGCTCCTGAAGTGGAACCAAGAGATCAGTGCCCTCAGGTCAGCTGTACTATAGGACAGCTGGACAATAGGAAGAAAACGGCAACGAAGGAGGAGGATGGGACAAGGACTGACCAATGGGGTTTTTATTCCACAATGAAGTAACTCGCCCCGAGATGCATTGGTTGAAGACAGAGCAGGCAAAGATCCAAGGTTTTCCACGAATTAGGAAAAGGGATCTGCATGGGCAAAGTCCAGGTCATGAGAAGCGCTGGCTGTAGTGGCTGTGAAGGGTTTGTGTTCTAGGGGCATTTTCAGCAACATGTGATTACTTTTTACTCATCTGCTGTGGGTGTCATTCACCTCGTGACAGGAAGACATCCTGCATGGCCTGGTGCTTATGGCAGCTCTGGAGACCCACAAAGGAGGGGCTGGGTGGCAGACGATGTGCGGTTGAGTAGCTTTTAGTCCTGAAAAGGAGATGTGAGGGAAAAGCAGTACAAACCTTTCTCCTTCCACTAGCTTTAAACCAGGCCAGCAGTGGTGGTACAACAGTGCAGCCAAAGAGGCTGCAAATGTGTGGGACTCAACAGTTTTGGCCACTTCCCTTGACTTTGGGTGTGGTGAAACTCAGGTGTGGCATGTGGCTCAGCAAGGCAGAGCTCAGCCTCCCAAACATGTGGGACAAGAGGAGAAACTGTTCCCCCATGGGGTCCCCATGGAGCTGGGAACAGGGACAAGGCCCTTCAGTGACACAACTGGGCTGCCCCTCCAGCCCCAGCACTCAGGTGTATCCTGCAGAACACTTCCAGAGTCTTGCCTTCAGAAATGAAAAAAAAAAGTAAAAAATGGGAGACCCTTAAAATAAAAACACATAAGTTCTAAGCACATCCAACTTTGGGATAGAGCGTAAAATTTCTTGCCAGAAAAATTTAAAACAAACTGGAAACTGATCATCTACTCATTTAAATGATGTGCCTGGAGCTAAACCAGCACGACTGAATAATCTCTGCACCGCTTTCATCTTCCTTCAACTTTTCCTTTGTTCCATCAGCCACATATGTGTTAAGTGTAAATTGAAGGGCTCTTTGCTGGAAAAGCCAATTGTGAAAAGGGCTTGGCCCTCATCTTATAATTCAGCTTCAGTATTACATTTACTCTTAATAGCACTCTTGTTTTGTTGTATTATTTTTTCTGGCTAGAACCCTCTAGGATCCCCTGAAGGGCTTTTTTTTTTTCTGGTGGATTTAGCCAACATCCACGCATGAATCCAGATGTTTCTGCTTTTATCCACGGGAATTTAATGGTATGGACATGCCAAGATCATAACTTCAGGCTCAGCCTCAAGACAAGTATTTTTCAAATTCCCTAAATCAAAAATGGAAAGTGCCACAAAAACCCCCCTGGGCCTTACTGCATTTCAGCATGCCAGAATGGAAAACAACCACAGGACAGTGCTGCTGGAGGTTCTGTGTTGGTACAGTCTCCCACGTTGAGCCCAGGCTGTGCTGTTTTCTGTGATCTCGGACACAGGCTTTGCCTTCAGCACAAATTCAGATCTTCTTCCCCTTCACCAGCCTGAAGCCAGGAGCACAGACACACGTGGGTCCAAGATGCTTATGCTGGGGAAAACATTCCACCCCACCGGGCAGAGCCGGTGTTGCTGTATTTAAATGAACATGTGCCTGTGTGTGTCACAGATACTCTTCCCAGTCAAAACTGGTTCCAAATTAAGGGCAGGGATGAAACATACCCTGCCCTGATGGGGACCTGGTGAATAACAGAGTGTCTGCTGTGCCTTTGGCAGCGCTTAGGAAAAACAACCAACCCCAAACTCACTCCTTGTCCAGAGTGATAAAAGCAGCATAAAGGAGAAATTAAAATAACCTTAATAACCTTCCTTCTGCACTGCCTGGGGTTTCCTTCAGGCACTCCTGTTTGTGGCATCCTGAGTTTCTTCCCTGCTCCCCCGTTTGTCAGCATGAGAATTAAAGTTGCTGTGTGGTGGTGGTCAGTGCCAGAGTGGTGCTGTGGACAGTGTCCTGCTGGGGATGGATGAGGAACCTCAATGTCAGGACACTCAGGAGCATGGAATAGCAAAGGCAGGAGATGCACAGAATGGTTTTCAGTGGCCTTTTGGCAACCAACACTGAACATCCTCTGGGACCATGTGCCCTCGCTGTGCACCACAATGTCATATCTCAGCCCACAAAAGGTTTATTCGAGGCTTTCCTCCAATGCCCTCCTACTTGGCCTTGAATGCTCACCAGCAGAACCATGGTCCTGCCTTTTCTGTGCACGATTCAACCCCCTTTAAAGCCCTCTTCGTGCTCTGGGCACGGGAGGAACACGGAACTGTCATTGCAGCCTGGCAGAGAAGAGCCCTTTCTGCCCCCTGGGAGGCTCCAGCACAGCAGTCAGTTATTGCCTGCTCTAATAGCATTGCTTTTCTACCTGCAGAGCTGCTGGATCAAAGAACATTTAAATTATTCCTAAAAGCTCTTCTAAGGCTTCCCCCAGCATAGAAAAGCCTCTCAGCTGGCACAAAGGGTGGAACTGGCTCCATGGCCAGCCCCTCCGGGGCAGGGATGTGCTGGAGCAAGGAGGCACAAGAGCCAGGAAAGCTGGGCACCCAGCAAAGCTTTTCACCCACCTGCCCCAGAGCTGAGCTCAGCCACCCAAAATCCTGCTGAGGGCAGGGCTAGGTGGTGCCGTGCAGCAGGGGGACAAGTGCAGGAGTCGATAGGGTGTCACATGCAGGAGTCAGGAAGGGAGAAGCAGAGTCAAACAGGATCATGTATTTGAAAAGAAAACCACTTTTCTTGTTAATATTGTGGGTCAGATGTGCTGTGCAGGGCTCATCCAGGGTGCACATTAAATGTTTCACCAGCACAGTCATTCTCCTACTTCCTATCACATCTTCTGTTTTATTACAAGGAATTTCTTAGTATTCAACTATGCAATTTAAATTTTAATGGCCATCCATTGTACTTACATGCTATATGACAAACTGTATACCTGTTCCAACTACTTCTGGTATTCTTAATAAAATATGGTTTCAATGACTTGGTCTTCCCTGTTAAAAAAAGAAATCTCAATTTTTCTTTAATAAGTTCATGACATTCAAGCTACTAATTTTCCTTACCATCACATCCTTTTTTGGACACAGAACAAAGGACATTAAATATATTTTTTAAAAGGGGGTTATTCCAAGTTGGAAATGAAGAAATACAAAAATACTCTTTAAAGTTTTTTGTTTTGTTGTTTGTTTTTTTTTTAATCACTCAGCAGGTCATAAAAGTGATAAAATGCTTTTGTCTCCATTTCAGTGGGAAGCCAGTTTTGCCTTTAACATCCTGAGCTTTATGGGAGCTTCAGTGCAATTTGCTCCTGCTGTTACTTCCCTGCTCCTTGGCTCGGCTCAGCCACATGGGTTGCAGTTCTGTTCCCTTTTCCCTGCACTGACTTCCCAAACCTCTGCAAACACCCATCATGTGATGAGTGGTGCCCCTTCACCCTGCAGACACTGCACCCACGTTTGAGTTTGGCTGTGTTCTGTGCCGCCTTGGGGTTTGTGAGGAATTTTGTGAAGCTGCTCCAATTTGGACATTTAGACATGAGAGTCAGTCACAGTTGGCAAGGTGGACTGCCAGGAGGGTGGCATGGCTGTGCAAGGACAGGCAGGTCCTGAATGCACCCACAGAGGGATCAGAAATGCCCCTGAAGCCCACGTGGTTCATTCCATTAGATCATTTTATGAACCTTTAATTTGGCCCTTCAGACCGATTACATCCCATTACACCTTTTGCATGCATAGCCTGGGCCTCTGAATTTAAAGGCTTGGCAAAACTTTATGGAAATAATACAGTTTGCTTTTGACATTACAGAAAGCAGAACCTGAAGACTTGCCTTTCTGCTCTACCTTGTGACTTTCAACATTGTTCTGCCAGTAACACACAGAGCCATCAAAACCTGCACAGACCTGGGTTGAGATAACCCAGATCTGATCTTAACATAGACATCAACAACAAGAGAGGTGTGAAAAATAACCACCATTCAGCATGTGGGAGCTCTGTTCCAGGTAGAGCCTTAGGCAGGAGAACCTTGACAGTGCAGGAGGATGAGAGGTGAGGGCAGGAAGAGAAATGGATCTTTGAGTGACCCAGAGCTGAGCCAGAGCTCAGCACCAATCCCCCAAGCAGCTTTTGCCTGAGGCATGGCATTGATTTCCAGCCCTGTTGTTCCTCCAGCCCATAAACCCTGCAGGACTTGCTGCTGGTTCACATATTCACAAATTTGACTGTGCTGGGGGAAATCTCACCTTCTGTGCATGCCACTCCTTGGGGTTGTTCTTCCCTGTAACCTTTGCTTGGAGCCAGTCTGGAATCCCCAAAAATAACGGAGTTTCCATGACAACAGCCCAGCAGTGGACTCCCTCTGGGACACCTGAAGAATCAAAACACTGCCAGTGCCTTTCTCCTGCTCCAGCGTCACACCACATGGTACCACAGCCACATCCTCTCCCCTCTGCCTCCTCGTGCTTTGGGCAGAGCTCTGCCTGCTGTGGCATCTCTGGCACAGGGATGATGCTGATCAGTCACCCTGCACAAGGGGTGCCCAGGCAGGTGTCTGACCACAGAACCAGCCTGTGGTAGAGAAAGGCCAGAAGGATCTGCAGCCCAAAGGACTGGACAGCTGGTGCATTTCATAATCGCCTAAGTTTATTAATCAGACTCATAATTTGCATGCCCTCCTTGGTATTTTACGGGAGATATGAAGTGATCCTTTGTTACTCAGTCCCTGCTTTGCTTCCAACACACAACATTTTTCCTGCCTACGTTCAGCAGAGCTCTGGAACCGCTGAACCTCTTGGCCCTGCCCCAGCAGAGCATCCCTGGGACCTCACCAAGGCCCAAAGTATCCTCAGCTTCACCCTCTCCCTGAGCAGGGCAGGGGCCCAGCCCTTTGCTCAATCAGGCCCTGCTTGCACAAGGGTTTTTTCCCAGTACCTTTCACGGAGACCAACTCCAGCTGCGTGCCCCATTGATCCACCGCTCCTGAGGCAGTTCCAAACCCCCATCCCTTCCCTGCAGCACTCTGTCTGCTCTCAGACCAAGATTTATGAGGTCTATCCATGGATGTGGCTGCAAGAAGAGTCCAAAAGCTTTTGTTGCAAGGCCACAAGCAGCACAAAACCAGCAAAGTGCTCTTTGCAGACCTGATCCTCACTGAAAGGATTGAAGGAGGACCCTTGCCCGGACAGCAGGCTCTGGAGCAGGACCCAAGGAGGCAGCGTGGATGGGTGCCAGCCTGACAATGGGGCTTCGTTTAACAAGCCCAGATTTAAGTGTGGAAATCAAATATGAAACAGTCGCAGCCAGCATTGTCTGCATTCTTGGAGGGGCACTGAACGAGGAGAAAGAAAGGAACCGAGACACTGGCCCAGACATGCTCCAGCTGTCTGTGACTACCTCTTCCCTCCTCCACTGAATGTAACTATTCAGCTTGTTTTCATTTCATTATTGGATGTTATTTTTGCAACCTGGGAAAAGAATAGAAAAATGGAGGGGGGAAAAAAACATCCTTCAAATGCTTTTGGGTTTATTTTTAAGAACGAGACCATTTCTTTCCTATCAGAGATAAGTACAGACTTTTAAAAGTGCACTGGGACCAGGGTATTATTAGTTAAGCATTTGTTTCTCAAATAAGGTCCTTTATCTCAGAGGCAGCAGCACTTGTGTTGCTGTGGTTATTCATGTAAGTCTCACTCATTTAGTGCTGAGCAACATGCAATTAAATAGCCATATAAACACCCTCAGGCAAGCAACAGCTGCCTACAGGTAACCTTCAGCTTCTTGCACTCACTTGCCAAATGTTTCAGCTCTAGCCCTGAAAACCCTCATCTGCATGTGGGAGCAGGGCAGGCCCTTTCCTCCATCACTGTGGGCACAGCACAAATCAAGATTTTAATGAGTTGGTTTAAAGTCTGATGCTGCAGATCCCTGCAACACAAGTGCTGCTCAACTTGCCTCCGTCCCTTCCCTTCTCTGCCTTCCTCCCAAAAAGAGAGCTTATCCCTCTTTAATGTTCAATATAATCCCCACACAAGATCCGATGATAATTTATTTTCCCCACTCTTTTTTGTCTTCAGTTTTGCTTGTGAGGAGCAGACACTGCCTGTGCCTCAGCTGGGGACACTCCACCCCACGAAACTGAACAGCCACCAAGAGGAGGGCCAGGGTTATGAAGTTTCCCACTGAGTATGCTGGGAACTCTGTTTGTGCTGGACTTCTCCGGAAGAAACTTACCTGTGTTTTGATGCTGACACACTTCAGCACAGCAGTGGTGCTTCCAGTCAGAAGTAGGATTCAGAGTGTTTCTTAGCATTTATCTTCCTCTTCAGGACGTCCACTAACCCAGGAGCTCTCTCCATCTCAACCTTTGCACAGTCCCGCTGTATTCCTAGCAGGATGAGGTCAGGTATGCTTCAGTGTGAGATGTTGTCTCTCCTTGCATTGTTTTTTAACATCCAAAGTAGATCTATAACTTTAAACCTGGATATTTTAAGCTCCAAAAAAGATATTTTGAAGTGTACATGCAATAACTTCACACGTCATTCCTTTCTAGTGAATTGCAATGCTCTGAGGATCTGCATGAAGAAGCTTTAACCTAATTTTTACCTTATTCCATCTAGTTCAGCAAGGGGAGAGTTTTATATTTTGTTAATGAAAATTAATTCTCATACTAGAAACTAATTTCCACTCATTAAGGGTAAAACATGATGATTTCAAGCAAGGAGTTTCACTTAATCCAGAAACTCTAAACATCTGCTCAGCACCAAGCCCAGGAGCAACTTCATTTACCTTAATGTGTGTGCTTATCTCTAAGCAGGTGCTTAAGTGGCTTCTTGGCAAGAGCTGGAGTGCTTATGCCTTTCCAGGTGACCCTGTTTAATAATTACCAGTATTAAACTGCTCAATAACTATAAACACAAGGAAAAAAATACCCAACATGGAATCAGCTCCACACAGCTTTTCCAAACACGATTTTGCAGTAGTCAGGAGGGTCAAACTGTTCCATACTCAAAGGCTGACCCCAAAAGCCACAGGAATCAGTGGAAGGGTGTTGACCAGTTACACCAGCTTGGGATGGGATCCCCTGTGTGCAGAAACCTCTTTCTGTGTTGGCACTGTGACTAACAGGGACAACAAAGGCTCTGCACTGACATTAAGAAAATTTGTTCTTTGTATTGACATCCTGTTAACCTCCAGCTCCCTCAGAGGAAGCTGTTAATGTAGTGGTTGCATCAGGAAGACACAGCAATGAAGGAGAGCCCACAGCCTAAGGTCAGTATTGACACCTGCACAGGGCAGCACTGACTGCAGGGAGCTCTGGACAGAGCAGACATTGGAATATTCTGCCCTTGACAGAGAGAAAATTTTCAGATTTAACGGATTGTAACTGATACAGACTCTAGAGACAGAGCATGTCCTCCAGAGCCAGGCCTCTCTAGATGCTACAGCTTCTTCCAGTTGAATTCAAGGCAAAAAAAAGATGGATAAATCCACACCTACCACTTGGAGGTAAGATGCTGCACACAGAGTCTCATCTCACCCTGATATAAGGGGTTCTCAGCCCTTTTTCTCAGCAGAAAAGTTTACTTTGCTATTGCCTTGATTTCACCGCAGTTAAATTTGACTGTAGGTGGTACCCATTGTACTGAGTATCAAACTTACATCATGCAGATACACAAAGGTAGAAGTGGAAGGTAAGGGTAAGACGCCTGAAATGAGATGCTTGACCTAAAAATAAAGGTATAAAGGCCCTGAGGCCACAAAACACTTCAGCACAGACCAACAGCAGACACAGAGGTGATGCTGTTGAGCTCAGCCTGACACAAGTGCTGTAATAATATGGTGATAATCAGGATTCATTGCAAGTTGGATGGGATCTAAAATGGAACTGGGCTGTAAAACTGTGGGTTTAATCTAGGAATGCCAGTACCTCACCTGAAGCAATGAAGTTATGGTCTTTCCATTGCTTACTCAGACACAGGCTTGTGTTTTTACACCAGAAAACACCTTAATTTACAGCAGAAAGGTAGAAAGATCTGGGTGGTTGCATCACTTTCAGGGAGAAAACCTTTATCTCTGTGGGTAAGGCTGACACTTGCACTCAGGTCTCTGCCCCACATTTTGGTGCTTCTACAGATTTCAGCACTACCTTCCAGACAGGAGATCATGGACTTGTGTCCCTGACTCCTGCAGCTCCCAACATCATTCCTGATTCTGGGTCCCTCCCAGCTCTGACTCATTTTCTGTGGAACAGCCTGTCACCTTCATTCATTCAGTCTCCCACACAAACATCACCGTCCTTTCCCCAAATCTGCACTGCTGACTCTTCAGCCTGTGGCTCAGGGTCAGCATCACCCTGCAATCCTTTATCCCACTGCTTACATTTTCCATCCACTAGCTCCAACGAGAAATGCAAAGGAAAGTTCCTTGCAGCTTCAGCCAACCTCACCTCCCAAGGTCTTTTTGCCCAGAGGGACAATAACTACAGTTCAAGCCAAGATACTATCTCGTCCAGACAAGGGAAGTCTGGAAGCCCTGATAGCTAATGACCTACGTAAGCCTGTGTTACAATTTCACTTTCCATAATTCAATGGCAGTTTCTAAACTGTGTGGAAATGCTATGTAGTGTTTATGGAAACATTAGTGTTACTTAGAATTTGGAAACTGCAACGCTGTTTTCAGTGGTCTTGGTTAACCACAGTCTTGAGCTATCATAGTTACTGGATAAATCTTGGATGTGCTGAGAGACATTTCTACCAAAATAGAAAGGCAGAATCTGAGGCATTTCAGAGAACAAAAATCATCCCTGAGTGTGGGTCCTCCTCTAGCAGCAGCCAGTGCAGGTGTCCATCTGCACACAGAGCAGCTGGCAGAGTTAAAGCCTAAACCTATAATCATCAGTCAGGCAAAATTACAGCAGGTGATGGTGTGCACAGCTGAGTCAAGGGCTTTATGGCAGGTAATCAGCACACTCCTGCCCCATAACCTCTGCAGTCTCTGGGGTTTCGAGTCAGCAGTTCTGCTCCTGTGGGCAGCAAGCTTCCAGAAGCCATTTTCTCTGCAAGTGCTATAACTTCCATCTCAGTTCAGCATGCTTCCTTATTGAGCTGTCATTGCCCACAAATGGCTTTTCTGGGTAATTAATATCATCAGGGCTCTAATGATGATGCCATGTAAGACTCTGCTACAGCAGCGCCAGGTGACATGACCAGTCTGTCACCCTTTTCCTGCTCTTCAAAAATACAATGCCTCCTTAGCAGGACAGATCAGGATCTGAATAGTGCTGCAGCGCTGAGACCCAGGTAATTTTGCTTGTTTGAAAAATAACTTCAGCACTAAATGTGTCTAATTCTAGACAATAAAGTTCTGTTTATCATGTCAGGAGGAAATCATTAGCAGCAACAACCCAGCTTTCCACAGGATGCTCGGGTGTCTCGGGGTGGTGTTTGCTTCAGACTGTTTTCATGGACCTCATCGCCATGGTCACCTGGGCAGCTCCACTGCTGGTAGGACAGTAAAAACGAAGCGCTGGCACCTCGTCTCTGGTCAGAGCAGGAGAAATGGACCAGCCTTCTGAAACATCCCAGCCACTGTGTGCACGTAAATGGCAGAGCAAGAAGGGTGACAAGTGTGAGGGTTTGTGAAGGGAAGGGCTGGATCCAATTGCCCTGACACACATCCAGTGCAGAGGACTGACCCGAGACTACTTGTTCCTCATGCAGGTGGAGAGGTTTAATTCCGATAATACACCAGGCTAATAAACAAAGCCAAAGAATCCCTACACAGGAAAAGCACTAAGAAAGCTGTCGTCACCACACAAGGCATTTTACTGAAGACTTGGAAATATTGGACATATTTTCAAGTATGTAAAGTGCAATTATGTTTCCTGATGTGCAGAGACGTTATAGAGGTTCACATTCCCTCACCCCTGGCTATGGTTGTGCCAGGGGATGTGTAGGTGTTCCCCCCACCAACCCTCATCTGGCTGCCGAGCACACCCTCATGCTTCCATCCAGCCCCAAGCTTTTACACTTGTCTCACCTCAGAAAACATCACATCAGACATTAATCCTACTGTTCAGGTACTAATAAAGAGACAAAACACCAGTGAAACCTCTGACAGCCTTTCCTTCCTCGGGACACCTGATTTATTATTGACGAAGTGCTTCCTGCTTTGTGCTAACATCCGACTTGACTGAAATGCCCGTCAGAACTCGGAGCAGTTCATCTCCTCATCTCTTACCTTCAGGGCAGTGTAGGTTAAAGTCAAACCACATGAAAGGAAACAGTGCCTGGCTGATTTTACAGCTCTAAAAGAAATTGCCTTTTTATCATATTGGATGGAAATTTTTATAACTGGCTCTGATAATTAATTGGAAATCAATCGAAGAACAAATAAGTGCACATGCCACAAACTGTACATGGGAGAAAGACTACAGAAGAAATTTAAAAAAAAAGATGTTGCTGGCAAAGATCAAAGAAAAGGCATTAGTTAATGCCTAGATTTTCTTCAAAAAAAAAGAAGCCCTTTCTTTGAAGGCAATAGCTGATGCATAAGAATCTGATGAACCAATTCTTACAAAGTTCCTTTGAAACAAGGTACATGTACACACTCAGAAAGAAAATAATTCCAAAATATTGGCATTATTATATGCATCTTCTAAAAACTGTTAGTTACAGTAACTTCTCTGTTGTGTGAGTAGCCTTTGAGGAGGAGAACACACATGTACTCCACAAACAATCTGATAGAAAACTGGCTTAATTTCTTTCTCCTGCAGGTTACCAGTTGGGAGATTTAGCCCAATCCTACTGAAGTCTTCTACTTGCCTTCAGCTGAGCTGATGATTGGCTCATTTACGGAAGCTCAGATCCATCAGAAGACCAAGAGGCCAACATAGGTGAGGCCTGCTGGTGGTAGGCCTGTTAGGTGCCTGCTTCCCAGGGCGAATTCCCATCCACACCAGTAACACCAAGTTGCTGGAGTCCCCACACGCAGCAGAAGTCATTTACTCCATAGAAGGCCCAAAGCCCCAAATGCTGAGCCAGGCCACAGGGGCAGAAGGATATTGTCCTGGTTTCAGCCATGGTAGAGTTAATTTCTACGCAGTAGCTGAGACCACACAATCTCTTGGTGTGAATCAGAACCTGCATTTTTTGTATCTGAACCTTTTCCCTCTGTTCTCACCCCAGCCTTGTGTCTGAGGGTGTCATGGTGTACCTGAGTCACATCAACAGCTCAGTGACACCCACATAGATTAGTTTGGTCCCAGCCAACTATTCCTACCACTTTCTTTCCACCTTGCCTGTCTGACCCCTGGGCAAGATGATTCAGCTCACTAAACCATCCAAACTATTCATCTCTGTGCTTTGGGAGAGCTCCTGCCCTGCCTGTGCTCTGAGCCACAGGGCAGAGGTGTGTGACACGTGGGCTGGTTCCAAAACAAACACAGCTTGGCTAGGACAGGAAATATCAAAACTTAGACAAATGATACATACCTCAAACACATTTTCCTACCTTTGGGGGATTAAAATCCCTCCCTGTGTCTCTAGTCCTCTTCTCTCAAGGGTGTTCCTCTGTGAAACTAGGAGATCCCCTTAAAAAATTAATGCCCTATTATGAGGGAATTCCTGTCTCTTCCTCACTCACCTACCTGCTTCTCTTGGAAAGATCACACACCTTTTCCTGCTTTTCCTAAAAATATTTCAGAGAAAAGCCCCTTCTAACTTAAAAATCAGCCTCTCAACCCTTTCACGTGAGGGTCGCTGAAGAGCATAAGGCAAGCCTGGCACCCTTAGCTAAACCTCAGGCAGCTTCCAACACTTTGCTTCCCCCACCCAAGCAAATCCCCAAAGTTTAGCGATGTTTTTGTTACCCTGTGCTAGGTGCAGACATTTCTCATCTCGTCACACTTCTAGGGAAGGCACAGAGCACAGAGAAAAGCAAGCCCCAGAACCCAGAAGGAGTTTGAACTTGACATGCCTGCACACCGCCCCTGTTACTGAGCACTGCCAAGAGAGGCTTCCCATATTACCACAGGAGGCTCATACTGGGAAACCTATCCCAGATTTGCTTTTATTAGGAATCATCATCCTTCCTCCAAAGTGGAAGTTTGCACTTGGTGGGAATGTGCTAAGTCTCACACATATTGTTGTTATTGTCAACTTTCCCTTCCTCTCACAGCTGCTAAGCCTTACATTCAGGTAATAAATATTGTGGAATGACTGCAGTCAGCTACAGCAGAGCATTAGAAAAGCCTCAGATAAACCTCCAGTGTCAGACATTTGTACTCACTGAAGGCCTTTGAAAAAGACAGGCTTGGAAAAAGTGAGCAGAAAAGATGAATATGCTGGATTTTCTTAGTCTACACATACCAAGAAAGCACCAAAACACTGATTTCATGAGACTGTCTAAAAACAGACATGCAGAAATAGCTCTGTGCTGAAGGATTCCCACAGATAGCTAGACAAATACCTTATAAAAATACCAGCAATAAAATACAAGTGAAATGTCTGTGTTGATACACAGAGCTCACATCATTAAGTAACAGTGCTATGAGGTTAGTGGTAAAGTGATTCTCTTGTTTAAATCTAACCTGGAAGATGTCTTTGCAATTTTAAAAAGCCTGAGGGACTCTTGGGAAGACTCAGATACCAACAGCTCACTAGAAATGTCACCACTAATTCTTTGCTGTGCTCGAGGCTTTGACAATATTGATAAAGGATCAAAGATTACATTTACCCAGGTCACTTTTGTGGTTAAGTCATAGGTTTAGCAGTCAATATTCAGATTTCAAGTGATTTCTGACAAATCTGAAAGCTTTGGATTTTGAGGTAATATTCATGTTAGGGCTGGCAACAACTAAAACATGAATTCTAACTTCAGAGTCCATTCCTGTGCTGTTGAGGTTGCAGCTACACTATGACTTAAGAGAAAATTCAGAAGGAGAGCGCTTTCTTCATCTCCCCTCCGGAAACATCAAAGAGCAGAGGTGACTTTGTGCTCCACAGGGTTTAACCACCAAACCTTCCCTGGGTGATTCAGCACGATGACAGATGGGTGACAGGGCAGCTGGCACAGCTCTGGGGACACCAGGAGCATCACTTCTGCAGCTGAGCAGCAGCACAGGCACCACATCAGAGGGGAAGACCTCACCTGGGGTGCCCACAAAAACCACACCAGGCTGTGCCCCACACCTCAAACCAGGGCTGACTGTGCTGCAGGCTCCCAGTTTAGCTCCTAGACATTCCGTACCTCTTCCTAAGTGTGCTGCAGTTTAAGAAGTTAATGGAACCATTAACTCTGTAGTGCTGAGAGAAATTCAGCTTCCCAGCTGAATGATGACAGATACATAAATTCCTGTGACAATTTTAAAAAGTGAATCTCAGAACACAGCAAGCACCAGGAGCTTCTAATGTGCTGAGCTTCTCTCTTCTTCGTTCCCACTTTGCACAGATTGGAGCTGAAGAACTGAGGGACAGCATCCTCCAGAGTCTTGGAAATTGTGCTGGTGTTCACAAAGACTCAGTCCATCTCATAGTACTCAATATTAGAACAGTGGAATGTTCACAAAGCTGCAGAGACAGTTATTCAGAATTTCCCATTCTCTGTAGCATTGTTGTATCCCACCTGGTGGGTTTGCTAAAGCCCTGGCGCAGTGCTGCTCTCTGCAGAGCTCCCGAGGTGAAGGCTCCTGTTTGGCTGTTGGATGAGCACTGCCTGCAAATATTTGGAAACCCATCGTGCTGCCACAAGCCCTACACTGCCCACAGCACTGATTGAAGGGGATCCCTGCTCCCAGCTGGAGCACAAGAGCTCTGGCTCTCATGCTGAGGGACACAATGAAGTCCCACAGCAGCACTTGCCTGCACAGTAGTCTCTGAGCACAGCTAAAATGTAAGCTGTGTTTTGCTGGGGATTACGGTGTTGTTACTGGTTCCCCTGATAGCATCAACTCCAAAGCGTGGATATGGCCACAGGGAATGCTTAAAGAATCCAGATGCAGTCCTCAGCCTTAATGCCTTTTCCTTTCCTCAAAATACTGCTGCACTTTTTCTACAGTGATAGCCATGCCTCAGATACCTCAGCAGGAAAAGATGATGAGTTTTATTTGGTGTGTGCTTGGATTGTTCAACTGAACCCCAAAACCATGAGTAGAACACTTGGCCTTCAGTACATCTTTTAATGGGAATTGTTTTAATACACTGCATGATACACAGCAGCCTTTTGCCATGAAGAAGGTAAATTGTCTCAATAGCCACACTACTAAGGAATATTAAGTGGAACAACACACATCTTGCCCTGCTGAAGAACTTTACAGGACATCATAATAAAAGTTTTCTACAAGATGTGACTCTGGACTAGTTCAGACAATCTCTCCTTTAAGACCAGAAATGAGCTTCCACATGGACAAGGGGTGTCACAGGAAAAACAAACAGAGTAGGAAACATTTAAATGAAAAGCACTTAAATAATCTAATCTCTGTAGCTAATTTAAGAACTCCTAGGGAAAGAGAAGGTAGAGATAAGGAATCTTAATGAGGCCAGGCCAAAAATCAACACATGAGCAGCAATCAAATGCTTGCTGACTGCTGTCTGTTCATTATATGTGATGAGTTTGACAGTTTCTCAAGAGGAGGGACCATTACAAAAATAGTAAAGACATTCCACTAAAAAACCCACTGAGCCACTATTAAAGACTTAGTCAACAGTAAAAGCCTGGTAAAGCATTGTTAGTCACTGCTGAAGTATTGCTAAGCAACCCTTTATCCTCCTTAGGACTGGATTAGTTTCATCACGGCAATAACCAACAGCCTCCATCCTCACTCCCAGCTCCCAGTTTGAAGTGCTGCGCAATTTTCTTTGAAACTCAAGTGAGAGTTGCCACTCCAGCTCCTGTTGAGGAGTCAGGGGGCTGCATATCAGCAGGGGAGGCTGTCTGCAGCTCCAGTGGCTGCAGGACACCAGCTAATTCATTTTAAGAAAGGAGCAATATTTATTCACACTCACACTTTAATTCTTTGCTGATTGCAGCAGCAGATATCCTTCTCAGTTCTGATTTTAAAAAGCACAGCCTTGACCAAAGCCAGACCAGCTGCTGTCAGGATTTCCACTAAAACTCTATTTAACTGTAATAAAAAACTGAAACCAGGATCTCCCAGGCACAGACCTTGCTGGACTGTTGCTCCCAGGTAACAACTCACATAGAGGCATTGCCTCTACCTTCATCTTTATTTTATACACCATTTGCATTTGTATCATCTCAGCAGCACCTCCAAGAGGTTCATTCCATGGATATTAATAATAATTCACTTAGCAGAACTAATTCAGCTGGGTTTTAGCTCACCTAGTCCAGCCCCTCAGCAGTTTCCAAAGGAAGATAATAAGGCACACGAGCTGCCTCAACATGATCTGAAACCCAACACAATGAGGGGGCAGCTAGACATAGAACCAACCTATAAATTGAAACTTCAGAAAAGCCAAGGAGCCCAAGAAAAACAAATCAGATGAGCCTTGTCCAGTGCTGCCATCTGTGTAGTCCCAGGTACTGGAAAAACAGCATTTAGCAACCCATCCACTTTCCCAGACTACAGCCAGGAAGAGGGAGCGAGTTCCCAGACACCTTCCCAGCCTCTCTCTGTCTCCATTCACTCTCAGGCTGGCATACATTCACTAAGAATGCCTCTCCTCAGCCTGCATGGTGCTTTAACAGAGGTACAGCCACTTCTTTAGCATGATGGATGTGGTTTTTCATCAGCCCATCCCTCAGCTAAGAGTCACTCATAGATCAGATGTGTGCTGCAGCTGGTAAGATGATGACTTTCCTGTGAACTAGAGTTACTTGCTCACTCCAAAATTTAAAGTCTATGTCTACAAATGTGTTATTTGCTAACAGTCATTTTCATAATAGAAAAAAACCCCCAAACAAACAGTTAG
The DNA here is from genome assembly GCA_013397935.1 of Dasyornis broadbenti. NCBI lineage: Eukaryota > Metazoa > Chordata > Aves > Passeriformes > Dasyornithidae > Dasyornis > Dasyornis broadbenti. The sequence continues at coordinate 872,981 of VZRN01001146.1, forward strand.
ATGGTTAGAAATGTCACTTTTCAGTGAAAGCAGGGTGACAGTCACAGAAATGTGTTCAGAGAGCATACCTGTGCCAGAACGACCCTCTCAGAGCAGGAATGAAGTGCCACATAATCCAGAATTGACTATCTATTATTTTTGGCTCAAGAATAGCTAAAAAAAAAAAAAAAGCCCTTTCTCAGAACTACTTACAGCAACAGCCAAAGAATAACAAGCAGCTACAAAACTGCAGCAGAGCTTAGACAGAAGAGAGGGCCCTGAGCTGAGCTTAAATAGAGCCCAGGGCTCATGGGGCCAGGTGGGCAGAGGTGCCAGGTGAGGCTGCTCAGGGCATTATGTTCACATGAGGCCCTGACAAATAAACCTGATGATGATGTTGGTTTTAAACTCAATCCGTGAAGCCAAACCAATTTATTCCTGTGTGAGACCAATTTATTCCTGTGTGAGAGGCAGACAACAGTCACATACAAGGACCTCTCCCAGAATGATCCCATGATAAAGTCCCATGGTTCTGCAGTACCACTGGACTCTGATGGCAACTCCCTCCCAGGTTACCTGGAATTATCAGACACTCTGCTGATGGAAATGCTCAGCTGGCAACATCCAGTTGGCAGTGTGGTCAAACCTAGTGATTTTTTTTTAACAAGTTCCCAAATTTTCCAGGTTAATGTCACCTTAGAAAAAATACATCACTCCTTTTAAAACCCGAGCCTGCTTCAGTGGGTTTGATTTCCTCACATACCAGTTCCCCTGGGGCAGAGCTCAGAGGAACAGAAATGCCTGGCTTTAGGCAGTCAGATTTTAATAAGTGCATGATAAATTTATTTTTCCTAAAATTCAGCATGTATAGACAGTGTAGCCCACCCTTCCTTCCACATCTTCCCCGTCTGGGGCTGAGTCTTCTTCCTTATCTTCAGCCAGCAGCTCTGACATTCTCCAGATACGCTCATGAGGTCAGACAGAGACTTTTTGGCTAAATACCCTCCTTATCCACAAGGTTTGCACGTAAAGGAGGTTGGGGACATCTTCCCATATTTGAACCAAAGGGAGAGTTTTATCTCTGCGGGAGCCCCGAAGACACAATACAAGTGTTTGCCTTGTGCTGCTCCGTCTTTAACAAGGCCCTCACGGCTTTCAAGGGAATAGATTGCAGGTCTGTGCCAAAACTGGCAGCTTCCTGCAGAATTTGCAGGAGATCGCTTAAAACAGGTTGAAGGTGAAGAAGACACCCAGGAAACCACGAGTTGGAGTGCAGTGGAATGCTGAAACAGAGGACTGGGAAAAACTGTGTGCTAAAGAGATGGTTTTCAAATAACACTGATTGCTAATTAAACTGCTCCTACTCTTTGTCTTTTCTTTTTACAAACTTGCTTCTCTCTGGTATAGAGACAATAAAGAACAAAGCAAAAAGCCGATGTGCCAAATTGTGATCTCAGTGAAACTGGTGGAAAAGCACATAAAATGTTCCCTTAGGGGACTGGGAATTGTGGGGTTCGGAAAAGAGCCCCGGTCACACAAATGGAGTTTCATTATTTGGTATGTGAGTTCATTATAAGTGGGTTCAATTATATTTCATCAGTGAAGAGAAAATGGCCTTTTCATCCAATGTATCGAGTTGAGTTGAATGCTAAGCACATCTGACGCAGCTTTTGGAAAAAAACAAAACAAGAACAGTAGCCATGTGAAAAAACAAACAAAATGACTAAGGCATCTCGGCGCCTCAGCGAGCTCCGTTTCTCACGGAGCCATCGGATAAAGAAGTGAATGAAGTACAGTACCTTAACATGCACCACATGAGTGTGTGCGGTGCCACATTTGCTGATTTACTAACTCGTTTTGTTTGAGGGGCACTTGAAAGGCTTTGACATTTATAGCTCTGTAGGCAAATGTGAAAGGAAAGAATAGATGCTGTATCTCCGAGCTCCCAGCTGCTGGTAAATGTCTGCTCAAAGCGCCAGCAACCCACATGAAATCAGGAGCGCTCTGTGCCCCCGAGCTTCCCAGGTTTGTCTGCGAACACTATTAGAGCAAATATGTCAGCAGTCAGTGGGGTTAAAAATGTAAATGGGCCTCTCAGCGAGATGTGAAGTCTCTCAGTGGAAAGTTGTGGTGCTTTTCCCAAGTTTTCTATCGCAGCACTGAGCAGGCTGGATGCAGAGGACAGCGGTCAGCAGCCATGGATCAGTTATTGAGCGTACACCGGGTATCCTGAGGTACTTAAGTCAAAGGGATTTAGGATGCTTTCCTGGGCTTTAATTGCAAGAACGGTTTTGTTTCTATGTGAGTCACTCACTATGCAAATGTTTATTCTGCCCTGTGTCTCCTGCTTCACACGGGCCTCGCTGTTTTCAAGGAGGTAACACACACAGAGCACCAGGAGCAGGGCAAGCAAAGCCTCGGCAAGTCCCAAACGCTGCACTCAGCCTTGTTCCTTCTCACGGATGTCGCTTTACAATTTTGTTTGTCAAGCCTGAAAGCTTTTTGCCTGTCTGAATCATTCAGTGGGACCCCTTTTGATCGCGTGGGTGTTTTGAAGCTCTTCAGTTCAGCATTGGCAGCCTTGGGTGGGATTCACGGGTGCAGCATCGTTTTCCTACTCTGCCATGCGATGCAGTTCCTGTTTCCCTGCCACTTGCTGACAGGCAGCACTGTGACAGTCTGAAGTTGTCTGTACATCCAGTTATCCTCTGCCAGTTCCTCCTGCCTGTTTGGCAGCACCCTGCCTATTCCATTGGGATTTTTCACCCATGTGAGGAGTAAAGACTGAGGGAAGTGAGGAAAGCAGAGGAAGGAGCAGGGTGGAGCAGAAGGTGAAATGAGATGGGGAGGAGGAAAAAGCAGAGATAACAATGGAGTAGGAAAGCAGTGAAAAGATCCGAGGGGAGAAGGCAATGATTAGGAGCAGCAGGGAATGACAGAGAGATGATGACATCTGTTTTCACAAGAGGGATGGGGTGGTGCTGATTCTGGTAATGTGTAGACTGTGTGTGAAATACTCTTTACAGATTTCTCGTGGGGTCTGGTTCAGTTGGAAACCTGCACGGAGAGTACTTGCCTGCCTTTATTTTCCGTGGAGATCTGAACACAGCGGAAGAGAGTGGATAGCTGCGTGCTTGGGTGTAACCCACAACTGGAAAGCACTACTGGTCCTGTAGTTTAGGCATGGTCTGTCTTAAATCTGCTCAGATGGACAAGGAATGGAAGGCAGCCCTACCCTCTGCCAAGTGAATTTGGAGAGTTAATCTGAAAGCTGTTTTAAAGATGCTTTCAGAGGTCACTAATAACATCCATTCTTCCGGTTACACTTTGTCCTCTCCATCATCTCAGAGGCTCATGTGGAAGACAGACTCCTAATGAAAGCATAGGTCAATTTGCACTTCTCTTCCTCCAGGAAAAGCTCAGCTAAAACCACTCAACTACAAAACTCATTCAGCCTCCCCTGGACAAGGCATTATCAAGATTCATTACTTTCCACATTCAGAGTCACAATCACTACAAAATCAGTTGTCAGAGGGATGCCACAGGGCATAAAGGCATGTGTCCATTGTCTTTGGATTTTTTTCCCTGATTTTTCTTTTTCAGCCTCACAATTTGTTCCGTGGTCCCTGCCCTCCCTGTGTCCAGGGTGCTGCAGAAGAAAATTCCCCTTAACTGCTAACTTTTGGGGAGGAGGCATCAAGGGAAAATTCATTCCCTTCCTCAAGACTGCCAAAACAATTCCCCGTTTCCCACCCTGCTGCAAGTGAAGACAGCAGAGGTCCTTGGGAAAGTCCATGGCTCTTGCAGTGCCAGGTGCAGCATGGTCAGTTGTGACATGGAAAAGTGTCACAGATTTCATTTCTATTTCTGTCTAGACAGTAATTTTTTAAAAATAAGGACAAATTCCCCAGAACTGTTTGCTGAATCACAAATCACACTTAGCTTGGATGATTATTAAAATATTCGCTCTATTTCTCTCCTTAGAGGTTCATATTTATCACATCTCACTCTCAAAATATTTTTAATTAAGGAACAATGCTGTCACCACGTCCTTTTGCAAACTGACACAACACAGTGGAAGGAAGGCTGCCTTTCCCTTGCAGATGAATGGCTAATGCTGAGGATGCCTTTTGAAGCACACAGTTGACCACTGCCACCCACCATGCACAGATCAGTTCTGATTCCATCCATGTAGGGATCAATCCTTAGGCTTTATGTTTCCTGGAAATCTGTGTGACATCTTTAGATTGCAGAGAAGGTCACCACTGCATTTCTTGCCTCAGATGATGAGTTTCTAGGCTTGATTCATGTTGACTTCTATCAAAAGGGAATGTAAAATAGAATTGTAGCTGGCTGATAGAAAAAAAATAAATTAAGTAAAACAAATCATTCTTTTCTTCTGCTCCGATGCTGGCAATAAACATCAGTGTAGCTGTGAAATGCAAATGAGTCAGGGCTTTCACTCCCTGACAGCAGACATCACATCACCAGAGAGATGGCCTTGAGATCCCTGCCAGTCGCAGGCACAAGGCATCCCTATGGCAACTAAAGCAGGGTAACACTGGGAAAAGGCTTGTTTAATATGCTCCAGCAGCTGAAAATCAGAGAAAAGTCAGCACCACAGGAGCAGCCTGGCTTCTGCAGATCACATCAAGGGCTTTGTCCCCCACAGGCGAGAAGGGCTGCTACCAGGTGCCAATTCGGCTGCGCTGTGGGGATACACCTCTGGATGTCCCGTGGTCTCGCACCTTGATTATCCTGCTCCAGAATCTGATTACACCACACAGTGACCTTAATCTGGCCCAGACATACAAATTTCCTTTCCATGGAAAGGAAAATACAGAGAAAACGCTGGAATTTGGGCACTGAGCTGACAACACACCCAGGCTGAGGAGCTGTCTGAACGCTGTGAAACACTTATTCCTCCTTCCAGACAAAAAATTGCTTCCAACACGTCTTATTAACAGTCTACTTTCCACCCCATTGGTACAGGCCTTTGCAGAACAATGGCAAAAATCTGAAATGCTGCAGAGTCTCAGAATTTATTCCTAAACTGGAAAAGAACATGTGCAGGGTAAAGCAGAGCAGCCAAAAGCTGTCCTGGGCTTCATGTTGATAGAGATTGCTGTCAAAAGAACTGGAAGAGTGGTCCCACCCTTCAGAGAATAAAGGTTTGGCCTTTTCCCTCATGCTCCCAAGATATTACAGCCAGGATTTGCCCTATGGATTGCCTTTTCCACGCCTCCACTCGAATATTGAACAACAGGTACCTATAAGGAGTCACTGTTTTTTCAACACCCTCCTCTAATTTTCCTATTGTTCATTAGCAACAATTGTAGGAAACATGAGCTTCATGAAAAGTAGGAGTAAGATAGCAAAGCTGATGTGTCAGAAGCAAAAATGATGGACAAGAATTAATTAAACTCCCATAGCAAAACTGATATTTGCTCTGAATATTCTAATTGGAGACTTCAATATGGCAGGGGCTTAAATTTGCCATTGTGTTTCAGTGTTAATTGTTATATAAATTACAATTATTTTAATAATAAACAATTGCAATACATGTAACAATATAATGCATATAGATTTAATTAATACGCTTTTATTATAATATATAACAATTTAGTAAATATTAGCAGGGAATTAGCTGTATAGAAGACAGGTTTAATTAGGAGAAAAAGCTCCTAAAGAAGAAAAAGAAGGAAGAAAACAGAATTAAAAAAAAAAAAAGAAGAAGAAAAAATTCCAGCCAGCTGAAGTATTTGTAGCAGTTTAAATTCAAGCTGTGAGATGAGAAGCGATCACCAGTGTAGCCCTGGAGCTTTCTCCCTGCTCCCAGCAGAGCTCTATTCTCTGCAAGCAGCAAGAAATCCCAGGGAAATTGTGACTGGCCAATAACAAGAGTGGCAGAGAAGAAAGAAGGGAGTTAGGTAAGGAGTCCAGACACATTCCGAAAGGAAGTGGAGAACCAGTGTAAGGAATCTGCAGTGAATTACCAGCTGGAGCCACCATGGAAAAAGAGTTTATTATCTGATAGCTACAAGTGTTGGGGAGGGACTGGATCACCAGAGGACATCTGCACAGTGTTTTCGTCAGCCTCATTGTGCCAACATTAACATCAGCCAACAGGAACTGAGCTCAGTGCATTAAATGAACTTGCCAGTATTAACCTGTTAAAACTCTGAGTGCTCGGCAGAGCCAAGTCCTCCCTCAGCCCACCTGGAGCAGCATATGGCACCAGCGACCAGATGAATCCTTCTAATCCCTGTATTGTGGCAACAGCTAATGAGATACTGAGTTTTCCTCTGTTCCTCCTTCACCCCTTGTCAGTAATGGTTTTCAGTCCTTGCTGCCTCATGGGAAGCTTTCCTGAAGTTATTCCAGTGCCTGTTGTGACTTCATTTCCTCGCAGACTGGTGATTACCAGTGGTGATGTCGGCGCAGCGTCTGAAGCTCGGTGTCCCCAGAAGTGACAGCGGCTCCAGCCTGTGGGCTCCAGGCCAGCTCACCAACACAGGGCACCAGCAGGTGAAACTCCAGAGATTTTTCCCAGCACTGGGTCCATGGAAGCTCTCATTTCTCATGGGAGAGCTGTGCACCTCCGTGGCTTTTGTACCTAAAAGTGCATCCTTTGCCTTGGTCTACCAACGCTCCTCTTGTTTCAGTGAGCAGAGGAGGTGTGATCACAGAGACAGAGAATGGAATTAGGCTTTCTTGAAGTGTGGTTTTTCCTTTTTATCTCTAATTGTTTGTCTATAATAAAGATAAAAGAGGTCTTTCTTCCAATGGCAGACCACAGAGCTCTGCTGTAAAGTGAAGTCAAAGAAGAAAATGGAGCTTCCCTGAAGTAATTATTCTCCCACGCCATGTATACCTGTTAAAATTCAGTTCAGTCAGCCACACACCATTCACAGGGGAGCTTTTCTCTGAGGACCAGATGGGACCAAATTTGCTGTCTGAGACAACTTCATTGTCTGGGATGTTAAGTAGAGAAGGAAGTTGACAAGGAGGAGAGATAAATATTGAATCTGACTTCACTGTCCTTCCCAGAGAAACAGCCTTCTCCTCTGTGGCCAGGACTGGCACAGGCAACTTCCTCCCTGAGTCTTGGTTTTCTTGGCAAAAGCTGTTTATTTTATTGCGTAATTTTCCCCCCAACGGACCCAATCCCTGGCTTGTTTCAAAAGTATTTGGCAATCTCTTCCTCATCACCCTTTTGGTTGCCTCTGTGTTTTGTGGCTGCTCGTGGGATGATGCATGGCTGCTGGGTGACATTTGCAGACACGTTACTGTCAGGAACAGGGAGCCACAATGATTTCTTGAGGTGAAACTTCCCACTGATCTCTGTGTGTCTGTATTTGTGGATGTGTTGTCTCTTTATTTTTCTTTGGCTTTCATGTGATGTCCAAGCTGTCCCAGATTACATCACCATCACCCTGAGATAAATTCCAGTTATTCCCACTCCAGACAGCCCTGCTGCTCATATCTCAGGGCTGGGGCTGTGGAGTTTCTGATGGTCTTGCCCCAGATTTGAGTACTTGATTCAAGCCCATCATCTCTTGAAATTGAGGGTTATCTCTAAAGATAATTTTGCCAAACACTAAGAATACAGAAGCAGCAGCATCTGAGCTCTATCTGTAGGTGACAATTTTCACAGTTTATTTAATCTCTTTTAAAAATGAGGCTTCAAGGTACAATTTTTATTTTCCTTGCAAAAATGTTCCTATAAAAGGTATCTTTTCTTCCTCACTTGACCATCAGGGCTGTGGTGAAACAAGGGTGGTGCTGTGGGAGACCGAGATCACGTAACAATGAGCAAAAGCAAAGATTTTTTTACATTCTGTGGTGTTCAGCAAGTGCAGAGAAAGTTGAGTATGAGTGACTGATGCACCATGTGAGCAGTGCTGCTGAGCAGATGAGCAATCCTGGAGACCGCCTTCCAGAGCAGCTAACCTATAAAAAGACTTTAAATTGGATGAAAGACTCAGTTCGCAGCAGGAAAATAAGAGGTCCCTTTCAGAGCTTGATTCACTGGATGTGTCTATATTTAAATGACAAATCAAGATCACAGTATTTAATATTTATATATATCATATTTAATGTGTATAATTGATACAAAAATCTAATGTGGGGAAAATTGGTAAAAACAATAAAATTTTGTTATTTGGCATTTACAATTTGCCAAACTGATAAAACCCAGTATCCAATGCTCTGCCACTTTGCCCCAGATCTCTTCCCATTCAACCCCATTAGTCCCTACAAAACCCCCCATTAATACCCATGAAACCCCTTTTCTCAGCCACAAACCTGAGGAGCCCTGAGACTCCTTCCAAGACCCAGATTAAATCACACAGATATCAGAAGTCACATCCTTGATGAATTATCTAGCTGAGAGATTCATGCAATTAAGACAAGTTTGATTAGAAAAGCCAGAAAAGGGTCGGTTTTGATAAGCCAGAACGGAGGTGCTCCGGGTTTGTGTTGTTTGAGCACAGTATGGCTGCAGTACTTTGAATGCCTATGAAACTGCTGAGTCTTAAAGAAAACACGGAGCTGGTGGCTGGAAGTGGCGGAGGAAAAATGGAAAAGAAGTGGTGCATTACCAAAAGTGTGTAAAACTATTGCCAGAAAATGGATTGGCTGAACTGAAGAATGCTGAACTACTGGTGGACAGAAAAAGTAAGCTTGGACCTGATGTAAGGTACAACATGGTGTGTATGGGAATTATCTTCATGGTCTTACTTTTCTTTCCATGTGCAGACAGCTTGATCCAGAATTAGGAAAGTAAGCTGAGATGTTCTAGAATTAGGAAAGCAAGTTGAGATGTTCTAGATGATATTTAAGGTCCCTTCCAACCCAAGCCATTCTATGACGCTATGTTCAAGTCTGCCAGGGTGAGCTGGTAGTAATGTGATGAGGGCTAAAAACTGCTGGGATTAAAATATAAAGTGCATTTCACTATATCCTTCCAGGAGCCAAGGCAGGCTGAGGGAGGGGAAGTGCAAGTTAACAAGAAGCCGTTGAATGAGAGCTGATCCATGGCCATGCTCATTTATAATTACAGTTTCGTAGTTTTTTTTCTGCAGAGGTACAATGATTTTTCTATGGGAAGAGCACATCAGCCTGGAACCAAGAGCCCAGGGAACAGCAAACACTGAGGTGACAGCACTGACTGTTCTGAACACAAACTACATTTTTGCTTTGTGAGTAGTACTTCAGGTCATTTCTCTTTATGTCTGGATGAGTCTTCCATCTCTAGCCAGCTGTTGGCCTTGCCATTTCCATGAAGAGTTGCTAAGACAGCAGTGCCTTCTCTAGCATATTTTAGGCTTGCTGTCACTGCTGCCTCTGCAGTGTGTCACTTGCAGTCCATCGCTCCCGTTTTTTCCTTCCCCATTCTGAGAGACTTTTCCTGATGGAGATGAAGTGCTGGATTTGATGAGCCAAATCCATTTTCTTACAGACACCAATGTCATGACTGTCATCCGTTTGTGCTGAGTTTTATAGAAACCCAGGCATTTCTTTGAATGCTCAGTCCTCAGACCTTCCTATGTACTTTGTTTACCCCACTTAACAACACAACAAAAGTCTCAACACCCTCTATGGCCATTATGGCAGTAGCACTTTTAATTAAACAGAGAGTTCCCTGCTGCATCAATAGGAAAAAACAAGAAAAATACTTGGTGTCTTAGTTGGATTTGTGTGTGTGATTTTGAGGTGAATTTAGTCATATGAAGTCCCCTTTCTTTTGCAAGCAGAACTTGCAACACCTACCCTTTACGATTCTTCTAAATGGAAATATCATACAGGTAATATTCAAAACAAAGATGTTACCAAAAAAGCATGAAGCAAGTATAGATTTTTGTTAATGCTCTTAATTAGAGCCATAAAATTTCAGAGTAGAAGATTTCCATTTGAATGACTCATGTTATTAAGTACAGTATGTTCCCATGGCTCAGCAACCTTAGTAAATATATCATTAGTGGTCCACAGAGAGAGAATAGATAGTTTGGTGCTGGTGCTCTTATTTTCAGCAACTTAATACTCTAGTGATACAACTGCCATTATTTTTCCATAAATGTTGCTGTTGTCCCTGCCAGACTGCGTTGTGTGATCAGAGATGCAAGGGATTCACATGATTGTCCATGATTTCCATTAAGACTGGCTTTCCACAGTCTGTTAAAATCCAGGCCGCATCATGGAATGCTGGAAACAATTAATACAACACGTGTAAACCTTTAGCATCTGCAGTGTTCTGTAGCAAGGAGCTCAAGATATGATGTGAAGAACATCTTATTGGCTTAAACCTCATACCTGCTCGCTCTGTATGGCACCCATTGCTTCTTAAAGTGATATAATGTGAACAATTGAGTTTTATTTTCCTCCTGTGTGTCACTTTATACTGTAAACCTCTACTGTACTCCTTAGTCATCTCTCTTGGGGCCAAAGAGTCACAGTTTACTTAATTATTCCATATTTACGTCGGAAATGGATGCAGGCACAAGCATATGTGCACACACGCTTCTGTTTATTAGCACTGAAATTAATTGGGAGTTGAGGGATGCCTGAGAACTTGTCCCTCTGTGGCTGTGGTGATTTGGTATCCAAAAGCGTTGCTGTGAGTTCAAACTCCTGCAAGCTCTGTTACGCAAAGGAGACTGAGAAAAGCGCAGCAGCATCACTTATTTACAGCTGCCTTGGCAGCCCTGAGAGCAGTGTTTGGGGAAGCACCAGATTCTCCTCAGTCAGTAGGGGCTGCTCTCTTGTGGGGTGTGTGCTCCCTCCTGCTGTTACCATGTAAGTGAAAATTTGGAGAAGGAGTAATGCGAAGTTTTTAAACATTAATAATTAATGTGTAAAATGTACAGTCATTATTTTTGTTAGTAATGGGTTTCTGGGCTTTATAAAGTCTCTTAAGGGAAGAACACACGGGGTATGAAATCAAATCTAAAAAGGGCACAGACTGTATCTGACAAATCAGGCTCAAGTACAGCTGTTCCATTGTGTTTCCATATATGTATATAATTTTACATATATATAAAGATCAGGTTTTAGCAAACGCAGCACAGACCAGACTTTGAAGCTGGATACTGAATCTGTTGGAAATAATGCTGTATTTGGGACTGCCATATGCTCAGTTCTAAAGGATTAATGAAGGCAGCGCAATCTGTGCTGCCCAAACTGCTCCCTGTGAACACACACACCTTGGGAAGGAGGCGATGGGTCAGCATCAGCACCGTGCTCCTGGTGGGGACAAACACCACTGCTCTTTTCCTGCTGGCATGGGACTAGGAAAAGCAGTGCAGAGCTCTGTCAGCCTGTGCAGCCTCTGTGCCATAGTAAATATCCACTAGTACTCCCATTCCAATGGAAAAATAAAGCCTCCCTGACTTAGGAAAGAACTTGTTGGCAGCTGTAAACTTGGTTTCATGACTGAGCTGTGTCACAGCAGCTCAACAGATCATGCAGCCCGAGGCTGATCAAAGACCCCTTTTTCCCAGTTACCTTATGAGAGTAAGTTAAAATAACTGCTTCCTCTTCCTGCCAGTGATGACCCAAGGCTCCTAAAACGAGTGGGACCTTCTGCTCTGCTCCACTCTTGACTGTGCCTGCAGTTGCCAAGCTCAGACCATTAGTCTGTCTTCTCTAATGAGACACTTCAGAGGAAGGAGAAGAACACAAAGCAGCTGCTAGCATGAAGTAACTTTGCAAAAGCTGGTTCCTGACCTTGGTGAGCATAGCTGGGTTTGAGGTACTCGGCAGAAAACCTTGTGGATCTGGAAGAACTGTTGCTTCTGCATCATCTGATCCACATCCGTCTATTAGTAAAAGTAAAATTCTCTGTTGTGCCCCACTACAGTTACCGGCAGTGCCTGGAGGTCAGAGCCATGGTACAATGCTGGAGGTGAACTTTTGTTTCATGGTGTTTAATAGTAGCTAATAATGAGGAGAAAACAATACTATAAACAAACCAGCATCCATGGCAACACAGCCATTCACTCTTGAACTTTTCAAAACAAGAATCATTAATTTAACCTTTTTCTTTGCTGCTTTTTTTCTTTTTCGTTTTTTTTTTTTCTTTTTTATATTATGAAAGCTTACACAGGCAGATGTGGGTGTGTTCTGGCAATGAGTAATCAGCTGAGTCAGAGTTCTTCAAGGGAACTTGTAATGAAGCACCAGGAAGGACCTACCTCTTTTACATTGAAGTTCTTGGATCCAGAGTGCAATCTGAATTGCTCAGCACAGCGCCTTTGGCTTTAGGGGGCTGTATCAAACAGATCCATGGAATTGTTTCTGAGGAAATGCTTTCCCTATTGTCTTGGGCAGTTAAAAATGAGGCAGTGGAGTGTTCATTTGCTGGAGTACCTGAGTGTGTAAGTCATTCAAGTCTGATCTGGTGACACTTTTCCCCGGGGAGGGTGTTACCTGTCTGCTTCTACGGTCCCTACAACTAGACCTGCTAAATGCATTTGTCCTGGTTTTGAGTAATAAATGAGCACAAAGATCAACCAGTTCGTGCTTGGAATAGGAAGTGAGCATGTACTGATGGGTCATAGCCTAACTCCCGAAACTACATCCTCCTTTCCAAGTTCTTAGGTGGGCTCCTTGGCTGCAAACCAGACAGAAACATGAAAGGGAAGATTACGTTGCAAATGCTCCACTTCTGTGGCATTGTATCAGGAAAATAAGGGTATAGGGCTCTTCAAATGCGGATCTTATTCCAAGAGATGTGTATTTGGGATTCATAAGGTGGATTCACACTTCCAAATGCACTAATACCACAATAACTGAAAGTGCTAGCAAAGCTAATGGCGATACTGCAGGTGTCCGAGACTTATTTGAGGAATCCACTTCATTGTTCTGGGGATAAAATATCTGCATCCTTGGGTAACTGAGGTTATGGAAATATATGGATTAAATCTGGGCTCAAGATCTGAATCTTGCTCTGCACTTCACTGACCTGAATAAGGTAAAAGGCAGTGTGATCAAGTTCATCACTTGGCTCAAAGAGCTTACACAGTTCCTTACAGCCTTTATCATCCAGGCCTCCTTATCTTGCTCCATCTGCTCCATTCCAGTGATATTTTTAGCATGCATTCACTGTACAGTTTTTCCAGTCCGGCTGCCTGACCCTTTGGTTTCCTAACAATGCAACTGCAATGGAAGTGGTGCATGAGCAAAGGCTGCCACTGAAGTGGGATTTTTTTCCAGCTCCCAGAATAACTCCCAAATTTGACCAATCCTCTCACCTTGGAGCTGTTTTTAACGAGTCAAGCTGGGAGGTTTTTTTCTGTAAGGTTCTGTTAACCTAGAAATGGCTGCAGCTCGGCTTTGAAGTTAACACTTCATTAAGATTAATTGGGGAAGTTCACACCTCTGCTGGGAGTTTGTCTAGCAGACTGCGAGACAGGAGCAGGCTGATTTACACGCCGATGCCTGGCTTTGTAGCTGTAAAAGCGAGGGCAGTGACTGGCTCCAAGAACAGTGCAAGAACTGAAAAATGACCCTGCTTCCACAGCTGGGCTCCTCCTGCTCCTGAACTTACCGCAGGGAATGGATGCTGATCACAGCTGCCTTGAACTTGCACTGCAGTTTCAGGTGCCAGCCTCGGGACACAAATGACTGGGGATATATGATTAAACTTTACATTACTGGTGGTGGATAAACAAAGAGGTAAATTTTTCCATTTGTCTACTGCTGCCAGGTATGAGCTGGAGATTATTCACCACAAGGAGGAGAAGAAATGGGGCTGGCTCCTGCTGACAGATGAGTCCAGTGCTCTGTGTCCATGGAGAAGTCTCCAGGAGGATGCAGGGGTAGCAGAGCTGTGTGAATCTGTCTCTTCCCTTTGTGTGAGGCCACATGATGGGAAGAAAGAGCCCTGCAACATGTCAGATCCATCAGAACCAGGAAAGCTGGTGTCCTTTTAGATTCTTGGATTTGGCTGTGTTAGGTTTAGAGGTGGACTCGATGATCTAAGAATCATTCAGGCTGGAAAATGTCTTTATGAGTCTGTGGCAGTGCAGGCAGGTGAGCTGCCAGCTCTGCTGGGAAGGCAGCAGCCTCAGCATCAAGGTGGCACATGGTCTTTTGTTCCCTCGGCTCTGTCTTCTTTCTCCTTGTGATGATTCTCTTGGATAATCATCACAATGTAAATTATCAGTGGTTGTTTGAGGTCACATTGTCACTCCTTGAGGATTTCTAGGAGATAGACGATTAGAGTTGGGCTGACCCCAAGTAAAATAGCCTCAAACAAATGGATGCTTCATCTGTATGTTATCTCATGGGCAGGGAGTTCACAGAATCACAGAATTATGCCGAGTTGGAAGGGATCCACAAGGATGATCAAGTCCAACTCCTGGCCCTGCACAGCACCACCCCAAGAGTCACGCCTTGTGCCCAAGGTCGTTGTCCAAACACTTCTTGAATAGACAGCTGTGATCCGTAATGTCTTAAAATCACCCGTGTTTCCTTCAGATCCCCCTGGCAGAACAGCACAGTGTTCGTGATGCTGGGAAAACCTTTCTTCCTTGCCAAAATATGGACAAACAGTACATCAAAGCTACGGTAGTGTTACCAATGGCACAGTAAATGAGTCAAATCTTGCAGTATCTCAAGGTCCACATTCAGAATAGTTGTGCCCATAATCAGTTTTCGTTCTGAAGATCAGATGAGCTGCAGCGTCCTGGACAACACAGCTGAAGAGGCTGGAGTGAGCTCTCCCATTTTGCAGCATTCACCTTCCTCAGTCCCGACAGCGCCGTGCTCTCCGTAAGACCCACTCGGCGTTTTGAAGGGGTTATGATGAGCTGTGATATGACAAAACAAGCAACGGTGTGTAGTGTTTGCACGATGGCTCTCGTACGTACTGCTTTGTGCAAGGTAATCCTGCGGCCTGAAGCCTGGACAAACCTCCCTTGTAGCTCAGTCAGCTTCTTTGATACAGCTTTTATCTCACCCTTTACTGTGTTTATTGCTGGCAGAAAACAAGAGTAAATGTATAGATAAACTTCAGGGTCTTATCATCTTGGCTAGAAGGGTAATCCTGGCTCCATTCATGTAAACAGCGAAATTCCTTCTGATTTCGTTTGTACCAGGGTTTCATCTCTTTGAGCACTTTTTTCTCCCTCTATTTGCAGTCCTTGAAGCAATCACAGACTGCTGTCTACCACCTGCATTCCACCAGGCACAGGGATTGCAGCTGAAGGCTCAGCATCAGGAAAAAAACCCTCCTTGGAAACTTTCAGATCTTTAGACATTTCTGGGACAGGTGGTGAGGTGGGAATTCATGGAGCAGGGGCTGAAAACCCATCAGACACTGGAGGGAACAGCTGGGGGAAAAGAAGCAAGGCTGGCTGCAAACTCCCCCTCTGATGCAGCTGCTGAAATAGGCACCATTCCCTGCTCTGCCAGTGGAGAGCAAAGGCTAAAATCTAACGTTAGAGAGACAGTGATGAGCATTACATCTTGGGGTTTTAGTATTTTACTGTTATTTCTATGGTACCAGTACCTGGAACCTTCAGAAAAATACAATAAAATAAAATTTAATGTAACAACCAGAGAGCCACTGCCCTACTTCTATATATAGAAGCCCTCTCTTGTATTATCATGATTTCATATCTGATAAGGGTGTTTCCAGTTCCATGAAATTATTTTTGCTGTCTATGGCTCATACAGGTGGAAAACCAACACACACATTTATAATTTATTTTTTTGAAATAGATGTATAATCTAGTTTTTGGAACAAATATTTTTACAGACGAAGGTTCAGAAGTTGGCTGTCCTAGAACTTCAGATCTCATGTTTGTTACAGGTCAGATATAGATCTGAGACTTACAGCACAAACCACCCTAGATTGACCTGAGCAACCAACCATGATCCAGTCCAATGGAATCTGGGCTAATATAAGTCAGTATGAGTTGTCCATAGGAGTCCAGAAGCACTGGAGACCCCATAGTTTTATCTCTATGTCCATCACTTGGAAATTGAAATGCAGCTTATTTTGGAAACAAGTTAGCCAAGTGCTGCTGCAGGACATTGGTTAAGGATAAACAAAAAGTAATGTCCTGTGAGAAATATCATTGAGAAATGGAGATTTAGCTGCCTGAGTTTGAGTTCATGAGAAATATCTGGCGCTTGAATACCTTCAGTCATTGCTACTTGAAGATGAACTTGTAGAATTCACTAGCCCAGACTGGGCTAATCTAACGGAAAGGTCTTTCCTGACCTGGAGGAGAAGACTTTGTGGTTAAGCAAGAAGTGCCCTGTGCTATCAGAAAGACAGCACTCGCCCAAACACAACGCCCCTGGTAGCATAACAGGAGAACATCTTGGGTTTAGACTGTGGGGAAGAGTTTCTAGGGTTACTTACAGATGTTCCTCTCAGGGCAACAGCAGATGCATTTCTCCTTAACTCAGTTGAAAAGTCTCTTTCTGTGCCTTCTGACCAGTGGGCAGCAACATGTCTCACACTAAAAAATTCTTTCCATTTATGAGGCTACGGCAGAACTCAGAAATACTGCAGACAAGTTGTTTAACTGCTCTTGAAGATCAGACAGGAGGGAAAAGTATTCCCTGACATGATAGGTTGTTCCAACAGAGTCTTTATTCTAAAATAGTTTCATATTTCCAAATGTAAAAATCTGAAACAGTGGTGAAGGAGGCTAGGGTTTCTTTTTTGGCTCAGCCAGCTAACCTGGAAAGGTATATCTGTGCAGTCAGTCAGGAAAGTAGTGAAATTCCTGGTTGTAGCTCTTGGAAATCATTGCAGAAGCAAAGCCAGGTTATTTTGATAGAGGTTGTGTTATCACCAGGAACAGTCTGGAAAAAGCATGTTAAGACATGGATTTGATTTATTCTAGGACCTAGGGTTCAAGTTCAAATCCAAACCAGGATTAAAAAAGACTAGAGTCTTCAGCAGGAGATTTTGGCTTCAAATGATAGAAACAGTGAGGGATCTTGCTGGCTTTGGTGATAGGTCAGGTTTTTAAATCGCTTTGATTTTTGCACACCTCCTCTTACAGATAATTGAAACCATACTGTGTTACATACATGCAGCATGAATTTCCATTGGTAACATGTCTTTATCTTGAGAAATTACTTTTTTTTTCTCCTCTAACTGAGACAAAGAAGCTCCTATTTCTCTATCCCTGTCATCTTCCAGCTCCCGTTGAACAATCTGGGCCTAATTTGAATTCCAGTGATGAGGAACAACCTGATATTTTGCTTACCTTTGTGAATGAAAGGTTAATTCTGTACATCCAAGATTTATACTGCATGCTAGTTTAAGGGCATTTTACCACACAGCTGGTGAGGGATTTTCACAAATACAAGAGAGGACTGTATGTTATTTAACTTTTCCTTTCAACTCTTTTTATTTTCGTTAAGTTCCCAGCTGACTGCACACTCTTGAATGCAGCAATCTGTTTAATCTAGTTTTAGCTTTCCTTTTCCTGTTTTGCTGTTTACTTTTCTTCCCATGCCAGTAGCGATTGAGGCAATACTGTGGGTCTATTATTTGTTTCAGGCATCTTGGAATATATGTGTTGGCTTTGCTCTGTGTGTGCATGCATGAGAGAAAGGGAATAAACATACATGTGGCCAATTAGTCAGTACACTTAAATTAATGAAGAGCAATCTATGAATCTCCTTCTTCTGAGAACTTGGAAATGCTGGGAACGTTTGCCATGCAGCTTTCAAAAACTTCAGAAGCAGCTATAAGGTCACAGTCTAATACTCCCTTCTGTATACTCATGTCTTTTCCGAAAATATTTCCCAACTTAATCTTCAGTGTGTGGAACAGGAGGGCAGAGGGGGAATGGCAGTGTTTACGACCAAAGTGCAAAGATGAGGAAGAAAATTAAATCCACAAAAAAGCGAATCTTTTGATCTCTGCTTCATTTTCCTCATTACCAACTTAACAGTACCAGCAGTTATGTTTTAACTAAACACTGAGTTTATGGACCCATGTCTCTGTCTACAGATAAGGGAAGGTCAAGAGGAGCTGAGCGAATGCTGTCTTTGCTTTTGCACATTTTCCTTGAATTGGGACACCCAAACAAGTCAGTGGGAGTCTCAACACCAGCAACGATTTGCGCGTGCTGCTTCTCGTAGTAGGTAAAATACAATCAAAGATGTCTGCACTGGATAGACACAATCCTGAGAGGAAAGAGTCTCAGTAATAGCACAGGTGAAGAGGCCTCTAGGGTCCATGAAACTTGAAAGAAAATACCGCAGTAAACTGAACAGCAGCAAAATTAGCCCAGCTAGAAGAATTTGGAAGGAAGTGTTAAAAACCCAGGCTTTATGTCCCTTTTTTTTTCTCTTTAGTTCTTGAATTGTGAGAAACCCTCAGGGGTCAGAAACGCTGCAAATGAGAGGAGGAGGGAGTGTATGGAGGATGTCTCTGTTCTGTAGGAAATCTCTGTCAAACCACCCTCTGGAGCAGTGAGAAAAACTCCCGTTTCCAGCAATATTTCTGCCTCTCATTCCACAAAATAAAACCCAAGGAGAGAGTCAGTTTCTCCCCATCTCTTTACCTTCAAAACTAAGCTTACTGATTCTTGCCCACCACAGGAGTTCCGTTGTTTGAGAACTCCACTAAGTGATCACATCCTCTTCATCACATTGTCGCTTGCACAGTGTCTTGGCAGCCCCAAGGGATGCCCTGAATTGTCCTTCCAAAACACTGACCTGTCACAATTCGTCCTCCAGGTGGGATAATTCACACTGACCTGTCACAATTCATCCTCCAGTCCTAAGATAATCCATGTGCAGCAGAAAGGAGTTTAGGTGTGCAATGAGGAAGTCAGCGAAAATCCACAGGTCCCAAAGAAGAAATAAAACATAAACTAGTCTGCAACTAGCACCAATACCATCTGAGGAAAATAAAAACATTTTTCTTTCTGTGCTTTCTTCCAATGTACAGAAAAAGAATGTAGCCGGATTCTACCCTCCTGAAACCACTGAAGCACATAAACAAATAACCTGGTGTGGGACATTAAGGAAAAGTTACATTAGGGAAATTTCTAGAGGGAAATAGCTCCAAAAGGTGTGTGCATTGGAGAAAAAAGGCATGTCCCTTAGTACTGGTATCATTTATAACTTTAGGTCTGACTACACAGCGAATTCTGAAGTAGTTCCAAAAACATAAGGCAAGAAAAGAATAATGATTCCTGAGAAGTCAGTATGCTGGCTCTGACTGATTTTGGCTACAAACAGTCTGGGTGAACTGAATCTGGAGTTTAAGCATAGACAGGTCATTTCAAACTGTCCTGAAGCTCAGTAACACTTCACCCTGGGGAAGTCTCCCTTCCAAACACTTCCACTGTTCCACACAGGCTTCCTTTTAAAGTCATTCGCTGTTTTCAGTGGATTTTCTTCATCTTCCCTCTTTCTGAAGATTTTGGGATGTTCAGGGAAGCTGCTGTATTAATTTTTTCAGATGTTTTGAGTTCTGAAAGTCTTCACCTGCAGAGGATTTATCCTGAAAAGGCATTAACTCCAGCTTTATTTGAAGTAAGAGAACTGTACACAGAGTAAAGGGTGCTCTGCTGCTTCTTAGACACTAACACGAGTAATTCTGAATGGAGATCTGTTCAGGTGTTCTGCATATTTGCATGGCAGCCTGCAGAAAAAGCAAGCAAATGCAAATGAATGTTCCTGAAACAGCAGTGGAAAGAAAATATTTTTTTACATACCCTAGAAAGACCTTGTCATAAGGGATCATGATAGCAAGAGCCCAATAGCAAGAGACAGAAGTTCTAAACTTCCAGACCAGGAGATGAGAACTGACAGCAATGGAATTGGGGCCCTTCCCTTCTGTGTCGCCGTAGACTTCACTGAGATCCTTAGCTCAGTGTTTTATTAAGCATCCAGAAGCACTTAAACCCTAGAAAAAACTCTTTTAGGTGTAATTTGGGCTGCACAACTCTGAATGCAGGAAGCCTTCCTGAACCCCACAGCGTGTGGTTTGAGCACAGTGCATGTGAGTGCATGCATGTGCTCATCAGGGAAGCAAAAATGAGGAACTGAGGCAGCAGACACATGACTCAGGGTGTGTGGAGATTGGTAATAGAACCCTGGTACTGCTGCAAGTTTGGGTCTTCATTCTGCAGCAGCTGGGCTTCCTCCCAACAGAAAACGCTGCAGGCTATATTTATTCTTAGCAGTTAATTATCCATGGGAGCAGGTAAGGGATTAGTGACCAGGTAGAGTTTCACACCTGTCAATGGGTTAGAAATATTTGGCTCAGAAATATTTGGCAAGAGAGGAAATAATACAGCTTTTCCTATGCTAAACCATAAGTCCCTTCCATAAGAACTGAAGGAGAATTGTCTCCTGTTGGTGGAATTTGTTATGTGACATGCCTGGACGAGATGTGGTTCAAAGTCATGTTGCTGCATGTGCTTGGCAGTGATGCTGGCTTAATAAATATCCGTCCTCCTCTTCCATCCATGCCTACCTCTGTACTGCAGCCCACACCCCTGCCTTCGGTGCCATTGGAAACCAGCCACGGAGATACCTGGTTTGAGGGGCAAAAATAAATCCAAATGTTTTTAGGAACAGGAGTGTTTTAAGATGAGACAATTTAAAATAATGAAACTCTATTGATCTGGCTCACAGCTGGATCAATATCCTGACCTGATTGGCAGCACCGATGCAAACCCCAGGAGGAGAAGCAGAACGCAGAGGGCAGAGCACAGAGGTACCAGTCAGCAGTGAGGGGCAGCAATAGCTCAAGCCTGAATTCCTGCCTAAGACTTTGCATCATGACCCTGGGGCTGGAGCCACAGTGTGGGGAGCAAAGCTGAGCCTAATCCAGTCTCTGTCGTGAACAATACAGGGATATCGCAGGTTTAACCTGGCTTTTACCTCTGCCTTTGAATAAAGCAGCGTGAGTTTAAGTTTGCATCTTACACCCAAAGAAACCTTATTGAGCATCTTGTTTCTTCCAAGGTAATTAATCAGGAGATGGCAAAAGATCACTTTGTTTCATCCCAGATTTCAAACCCCATTTGTCTGCTCTTCCCTGGCCTGTCAAGGTTTTCCCACATGCTGTGTGTTCTGGGCATCTTATGGTCTCTGATTTTAAGGTGTAGGTGATTGCAACACAGCCCCTTTAAAAAAATCCCACCGATACTGTCTGTCAGAATTCAAAAGCAATCAGGTGTTAACAGGTTTACACAAAAGTTTACCTGTCTAAAATTTGTTCTGCTCTCGCTTTCTTAGCTTTCATTCTCTTAACCTGCATCACAAGCAAAAAAGTGTCAGCTCATTGGATTGATCTATCACAAAACCAAAAAAAAAGGTACTTGTTTTCCCCCGTTTTAGCAATATCTTTAGGCTATTTAAAATGTGGCATTTGTAGCAGCTCCTTTTAACTGTGTTTCATCCATTACCTGATTAACACATCTAAGTTTAAGTGTTAGTTGCATAATTTACAAATTGCAAGAGTTTACTCTTTTAAAATTCAGTAAATTATGTTTCAAGTACTCAGGTGTCTTTTTTTTATTACTAAGATGGAGTCACAAAGTCAATTGATGAACGGAACTGAGCAGTTTCCAGGATCAAGTTCAAGCTTGTAAAAAGAGAGGAGTTACTAAAACTTAAAAATTCTCTCAAATCTTTTCCCAACAAGAATAGAATCACAGCTCTCTTTCTCTCTTTCCACATGTAGCATTATACAAGAAATGCAGAGTAAGATATGGGCATCTCTTGAGCATTTGTTAAAATTAGCATTCTGGTCATCATTGGATGTTCTTTGTGCCAGACAGAACTACGCTTTTTCCAAATAACTCCATCTTGGCCCCTGATACTTCATGTGCTTACTTGATTATTCTGAATACTTCAGAGTACTTTTATAGCTCTCTCATAATGAACTGCCAAGTCTATTTTGAATATGTTAATCTCAGGATTAAGTTAAATATAAATACATGCCCCCAGCACTCTGAAGGATTCATGCATTTTCAGTTTAATCTCTGAGGATTTTAGTACCATTCAGAAGAAACGTTCAATATCAATTCAGTATTGCTTCCAAGTAGGTGCACGCTTTCATCAGGAATTTATATGAGTCCCATTATAGAAATGCTGGGATCCCCATTTTACAGTTATAGAAGAACCAAAACACCAAAGGACTAAGGGAGTGGTGTGACAATGGAATACATTTATTTTTTGGACAAGACAGGATTAAAAAGTGCTGCCATATGAGATCAAGTATTTACGTGGTCTAAACTCTCTGCCAGTCCCAGTCTATTTTAAAAATTCTGATGGATTAACTCTGAACAGCCAGGCTTTATGCCAGATCAGGCACTGTCCCTCCCTTCCATCCCTGCTATACGTTGAATCCCAGTGCAGATGTGGGGTAAGCACAACGGTGTCAAGTTGACACGAACTGTACCGTGCCCTCTGACGAGTTCAACAGACAAGCCTGCTCTGGGGCAAATGTGCTGAGAAGAGATCTGGAAGTACACTGATCCAGTTTTTTTGCTCATGCAACCGTGGCCTTAAAACCTGGACTGAGAAAAGTCGTGGTCTGGTCAGGCAGCCCACGGCTCCTCGGGCATCTGTGCCCTTTCCCATCCTCATCCCAGCAAGCAGAGCTGAGAGAGACCAGGCAAGTTACAAACATGCTGGACAGACTGTGAGACCCTGAGGATATCTGTGAATTTGGGACAGTAAAACAGTGTTGGCAGTAAAAATGGACCCAGGGAACACAAGTGGATCGCTGAAGGCATTGCAGGAGTCTGAAACCCAGGTGTTGTAGTGCTGCCTGGCTGCATCGAGGAGCAGAGCTCGGCTGGGGGTCACAGCTCCGAGCTGGGGGTCAGGGGTGAGAGGGGGATGCTGTGCCCTGCTCCCAGTGTAGACTGGCAGTGGGCACTGGGAATCTGCTCTGCAAATCTTACAGAGGGTTTAATTCAGGGAAACAGAACTGCATGCACTCTGGTGAGGAGTTGGTGAAGAGTGTGACCCAAAACAGATTGCTCCTTGTTTTGTGACTCCATTTTTAAAGCTGAAGTAATGCGGGGAGAGAGAGGAATAAGAAACAGCAGAAATATGTGCATGATGACTTTGTCAATCCTTCTAAAATGTTTATTATATTTATTTAATCTTTATTGTATATAGTATAAGATTTATATTATAACTGGCATTTTTATGGCACCTTTCCTCTGTAAAAATTTCCTTTCAGAAATCACAAAGCATCTTTTTAATGCCCATCAATAAAGCCTCACATATCATTGTGCAAGTAATGAAAATGATTCCATTTGCTTTCCTGTCCCTTCTAGATCTGTTTAAATCACGAGTCTTCAAGAACTAAGAAAAACAGCCGCAGAAACCTGTGAAGAATCCACCTGTTCATTGGGGTTTTTCGTCTTTTTTTTTTTTTCCTTATTTTAACAGGGTACAATCATTGCTCCAGCCCTGTGTCAGCTCTTTCAAGTGAGATTTAAGGCTGTGTTAAATGACTCAGCCTTAAATCTCAGCCATGGAATGACTCAGGACTGATGCAGACACCACTTCACATCACTGTGTATCCCAGCTCTGATCTGCTGGGGGGCACACAGGAAGGCAGGAGCTGAGACAGCACACTGCCAATATTCCTTCTTTGTCACAGATGCTTCTCTCTTAGTAAAAAATAATTCCAGGTTTTGTAGATTTTTAGGGTATGCTGCTAGATCTTCACTTTGTTATTAAAAAAAATGTTAAAACTGTGTAGAATTTAGGTGTGATAGTGTGTGTGACAGAACATGATGGAGAGGTTAAGCCTGCTATTTATTGTAGATAAAAAAGTAATAGAATTGTAAAATATGCATTATTTTTTAAATCAGTCTAGCCTGAGGCAGGGTTAGCTGAAGAGGTTTTTCCAAGGCCGTACCAAAACATTTATATTCCAGACTCAATAATGTATCTATTTCATGATGATAAACAATCTCAGGCATCACCTTTGAAGTCTGGAAAAATTAGCAACTTGGTAAATAATTTTTAAAACGTGACTGCTTTTCAAAGTAACACTTGATGTATTTCCATGCAGCTTTGGCGAAGCTCTTGGAAAAGTCATTGATGGAGAGGAATCTGATGTGAAACTCTTAAATCATTCAGTGTTTGGGGTTTTTTTGGTTTTTTGTTTTTTTTTTTTCAGATAATACACTGGAAGCCGGTGATATTTTTTTCATAGCGGTCTTACACCTGGCATAAAGATTCTCAGTTTATTGCAGATATACAGAGCTTTTGAGGAATCTATCTCACTTCCATGATGTTTTGGAAGAGGATTTGTACATGAGCATGACTGGGCATCTCCATTCAAAAGCAGTGGGCCTTCAGCTTCCACACTGCCAGCCAGGGACTTGGAGACTCTCCCTGACGGCTAGACAGGAAAAAAAGGCATTGTTCAGTTAATTTTTGCTGCTTTTACAACTGAAAACACACTTAGCAAAATTCTAAAAGGAGGAGGAAACCACAAGAGCATACAATATGGCCAAGGGCCCCCTGGGTAAGAAGTGTTGGGGGCAAGGCTGGGCTGGCTCTTCCCTTGCCTCTCACTGGGATTTACGGTCATCTCGTGATCTAGGGGCTGGAACTGCCAGCACCAGAGGAGTTTATGAATCTTGTTGTTTTAAAGTTATTTGTGCATTCACTGTAGGCATTATGAAATTGCTGAGGGTTTTTTTATCTCTGAAGAGCCAGACTTCTGAGCCACTGGCATTAGCTTCCTAATCACAGGCATGGAAACTCCTGAACTTTAACTAGAAGAGTTATCTGAGTAGTCTTCTTTTAAGTTACTTCGGGGAAAAATCAGTAATCATGATTGTTTAAAAAGCTTATATTGAATGCTTTGCTATTGCAGAGCAAACCTGCTGAGTCACTGCTAACAGTTTAATTCCAAAGCTGGCAACATTTCTCGTGGATTGCCCTGTACACAAAAATCTCTATATTGCACATGTGTGTAGTTAACAGTAGATAAAGCTGTTGGATTTAAAAGATACATTACTGTGTCTGGAATATAAATGTTTTGGTGTGGCCTTGGAAAAACCTCTTCAGCTATGAAAAGAAGAAAAATCCTTCAAGTTGTACCTTGACTGATTTAAAATGAAGATGAATTTTTGACAAAACACCATTTGTAGCATGCAGTATGAAGATTCCCAGTGTGTGGGGAAAGGCTTTCATGATACCACTAGAGAAATCAAAATAAAGTGCAGAAACTACTTAGGAATCCACCAGAAACCTTGGTGGGTGCTAGGAATAAAGCCCCCATGCCTAGTGCTTCCACTCAGCAAGCAAAATAAATGTTTATTTATTAAAGCGTTTATTTCTAAATCGTCAGGTGTGGCTGCCCTTTACAGGAAAGTGGGAGCATGACTGGCAAGGGAAAAGAAAAAATTAACTGGAAAAATAAATACTGTGAAGAGGAGGGAGACAGAGCACAGAGGAAAACTACTGTGATAGAAAAGGGCAATGGATCAGCAGAAGTTTGCTGGTATGTGCAGAAATGACAATATCTGATTTTTTTTTTTTTTTTTTTTACAGGGAGAAGAAGCTATTAAGCATATTTTAAGTCATTCCTGCTTGTATTTTCTCCCCTGCTTCTCTCTTTGTAGTTGTGAGGTTTTTTGTTGGTTTTTCTTTTCAATGACAAGAAGATAAACTGCTGGTTGTAAGGAGTGCTGCAGGGGAAACACTGGGGATATAACCACCTAATTATGAATTTCCTGAATGTGCAACATGACCAGGAGCAACTGGACAGGATTAGTGCTGTATGTTTCATCTCCAGCTGTTTCATGAATGCCAGTCTCCAAACTCTTCCAAGAAGAACATTTTTTTTTTTTTCCACGGCCCTACTTCTGGCTTTAACAATGTGGGCAATACTGCTTTGTTTTCTTTAGAGCCTGAACTGAAACAAGAGCTTTCAACAAAACAAACCCCAAGCAAACCTAACGAGTCAAAGAGCTGCACAGTGTTAAGGAGATTTAGCTGAAATATTTGTAAAATATCAAAAGGAACATCCTTCTTGTTGGCAAAACTGGAACTAACACTGCAGAGGTGCATGATTACGAGACAATAAATGAGAGTATTTTCTTCTGGTGCAGTGGTCAGAAGTTATTGTTTTGAATAAGCACCACTGGTGTGTAATCTTCACGGCGAGCTTCTTGAATTGGTGAAGTGCCAATGCTCTTTGGAAGCTCTTAGCAGACAGGAACTTATTTAAACTTATAAAACCAACGTAGACGAAAAAATGTAAAAAATGCCCTGTGTAAAGCCTCAGCTTGCAAACAGACAAATTGTGAAGACAATGGTGCTTCTCATGGAAGAGAGGGCAGCAGGAACCTTTTCTTTCCATGATGCTTTTGTAAAGATTAAGAAACAGCTAACAGAATAATATCCCTGACACCCAACAACTTCTGGGGTGTCAGAAATCACGGTTTTACAGTAATGGCACGGGTGTTTAGAGGGCCTCTTCTAGCTGCTGGTGAAGTTCCCTGGTCTTTCTTTTGGGACTTCTAGTTGAGTTTGACTGGACATTATTTGTTGCTTAGTAGTATCTCTATTTATTGCTTGGTAGAATCTCTGTAAGATTCAAAGGTCAAATTAAAGACTTGCCCCATTATATGTAATAAAATGATGTCCAATAAGTAACCGGTTTTATCACACTGAGGTGCAATGCAGAGCTCTCATGCACTGCACTAACAGAAAAGGCAGAGAAATTTTATTTCAGCGCCATACACACGTTATTCCTTTGATCTTATCCCAACAATAAGATTTTTGGGGCTTAATTTCTTCACATGTTATTGAACATGAGAAATACTGACCTGTCTTGTCCTAAAAAGGCAAAAATCTGCTAATTAATACCATGGATACAAACTTGGTCAGTTCATGAATGCAAACCTGTGAATATATGCTGAGTGAATAACTGGCATTCATTTCCTCTAAATAGAAGAGGTACAGATAGAAATCCTGGTTCGTGCTAATGTTTACATGCCCTACTTATTTAGAAAGAGTGTCCTGCAGAATTTTGGATTCCCTGCAGTAAAAGTGACCATTATAAACTACATACGCTTACCCATATTTTCTTGCTTGTTCCAGTCTCCACGGGAACTATCTTGAAAATAAAGCATTGTAAGGATTGAAGGAAATTATTGTGTTTTAATCTGTACAATCTAATTTGCCTTTAGCTTTCTTTTTTTTGGCACATAAAAGAGTGAGAGGAGACTACCATGACCAGATAGTACTGTGTGATTTGGAGTACTCAGTTGTTTAAGTTGCACTTACTTTATTGGTTTGTGAGACAGACTGACAAAAAAGCATTTAATAACAATAAAATAATAGATTCTATGGCCTTGTCTTTATTCTGTGGAAGGAGTAAGTTGTGTCATCACAAGGGGGAGGGAGGAGAGGTGCTACATAATTTTGCTCTGGATATTTTTATAAGGAGATCATCCATGTGGTTACTTTGAGCATCCTGCCCATCCCACCTCTCAAGTGGCAGGGTGAGGTCCAAGTAAGGGATGCTTCAGGGCATGCTCTCAGCCTGAGGGATCACCATAGGCAATTTTGCTGAGTACTTCTGTCTTTCTCCATCCAAGTTGCTGCTGGCAAGAAAAAAAAAAACAAAAAAAAGAGTGTGAACCTGGAGCTCTTGCTATGGATGGATGTAAACTGTCAGGACATTGAGTGTTGAGTCCTCACCCCACAGATGCTCAGAGGTGTGATGATGCACATGGAGAGAAAACTCCTGTGGCACAGTCCATGCCGTGTTTGAGTGGAACCATCCATCCTCGATGCTGCTGCTATGCAGGGTTAAAACTGACTGAGGGCGGTATATCCCAGGTAAAAACCAGCACAGTATTCAGCAAATAAATCAATCAAAGCGTGCTCTGTATGCTGTCAAACAGTACCGATGCCAAGATCTCTGCCTGCCTCCCCTGCAGAATACAGAAGATGCAGCTTGTGGGAATAGTAACAGTTTAACTCAAATCCCATCAGAAATGTGAGGCAAAGTATCCTGAGAGAATAAAGACTGTCTTCACAGCCTTGGCAATGATGTCTGACCTCCAAGGCCACATCCTGATTGTACAGAGACATGGGCCCCTCTCTGGGTTTTGCCACCAAATAGGAGGGGATGGCTGACGGAGATGATGGCAGAATACAGGATTTAGAACTGGTCTGGATCCAGCCTCAGGCAACAGTGCCAAAATTGTTACTGTGTGATGGCTAAACAATTCCTGCTTGAAAGGAGTTGGGGGTTCTGTGTGGTCCTGCTGCATCTGCAGCTTCAGAGTGACAGTTGTGGGGTCATGGATCCAACAGAAAGACCAAAGAAGGAAAGAGCACTGTCACTTCATCCTGCTTCTCTGCAATAGCACATGTGGGAAGGGAGATGGGAGAGACGCGCTATCGCGTTTCTGACGCCACTCACTTCCTGAATAAACAGAAAGATCTCACTGTGATAAAAGATAAATATGCATGTTATTGAAAAAAAAAAGCCAGACTCATCAAAACAGAAAAATTAGTTCATAGCTTTGGTCTGTATGTATTTGGATGGTAGTTTAGGTCAGTAATTTTCTCCGGCGTGACTTGTCTGTCCCTGCTGTGTCATCACTTAACCTCATCCTTTTCCTTTTTCAGAGGCAAAAGACATTTCCTCTTGGTCTGATTAATGTTCTTCCTAGATGAGCAGGCTCAGGGAGTAAGCTGTTAAAGAAATAGTTTTATCTGTTATTTACGTAGGAACTCTCTGATGAAAAGCAATCCTTGCTTCACTCTCCACTGCCCTGTCCCTCAGTTCCTGAGCCATGCCCAGGCTCAACTGAATCAGTTTATTGTTGCTGTTAACCATCTGCTCTTCCAGTTCATCAGGGCAGTGGGGATGAATAGAAGGAGCTCCAAGGAGAAAGCAGCATTTGCTCCAGGTCTGGTCTGACCTTGCTCTAGTTTTGTGAGTCTGCCCTTCTGCAGTTCCAGGTGAGACTGGAAATGTCCCCGTGCCTGGGGCCCTATTCTGACTCTCTGGATGAGATCCTGACTTTTGGCTCATCAGATAGAAAAGATACCAAGCAGTCCTGTGGTTCCATTTCCTTCCTCTTTATTTCTCGTCATTTTGCATTCTCCAGGTCTGACTTTATTTGCTCTTCAATTTAAATTTTATCTTTTTTTGTCATTTTCCAGTTAGTGTCAGTGATTTTTTCCCTTCTAAACCAATGCCTTCACCATCCCTTCTCTCTCTTTTTTTTTTTTTTTTTTACAAAACAGTCTA
>VZRN01001146.1:904552-959163 GCA_013397935.1 Dasyornis broadbenti
GGGGTGTGCGGGGCGCCTGCCCGCGGCACTCAGAGCCGCGCCCCGCTCCGCTCGGCAGCCGCGCTGCCCGGCCGGGGCTGCGGGCAGGTGGAGGAACCGGGGGCACCTCCGCCTCCGGAATGTCTGGATCCAGAGGGCATGTTGGAGAAAAAGCCGGAGAAAGGCGCGACCGTCTTCTCTCGGCCCCGTCCTCCCCGCCCGACTCCTGGCAGAGGCGGCTTGGGGAAGGAAAGCCCTGGAAACTTTTTATTTTTGCTTGCCAGACACCTTTTTAAAATGGCATGCGACCAGCAGACGGAGTGAAAAAAGAACAACTCTTTTAAAAAGCTTAACCTCTCTTAGGTTAAGACCACAGCTGCAACCCCCCTTCCCGGTTCTCAGAAATGTTCTATTTAAATAAGGTTTTGGCGGAGGTAGTGCGGCTTGGAGTTAAATGTAACGAACCATTTATCCCATCTATATTTGTAGAATAGAAGGCGCGGGGCAAGCCTGCCTCTCACCATATTAGTAATTTTGTATTTCATTTGCATTTCTTTGTGTCCTTTGAGTATTTAAAAGTACTGGCCTTAAAGGAGTAGTTACCCCATCACGGAGGGGGGAACTGAGAGAGGGAGAGATTGGAGTTTCTTGTTGGCTTTTATTTTTAAATTTTGGAATTTTTTTATTATTTGAACTCCGTGCTAGATCTGTGAGAACAGGGCTCACGTATCCCAGTTCCCTGTGTCCTAACCACATCTGCTGTATCCCTTAACCGCTTACCCTGCAGAACACAGGGCTCAGCTCGTACGTTCCTGAAAGGTGCCAAACCAGTCTAACTCGAGTTTAACAATGTGCTAGGTAATGAGATTTCAAACTTCCACGGATTTTTCAGTATAGAACACTACTTCTCAACCTTTTTTTACAGCAGAGCTTGTTTAAAAAAGGTTGAGAGTGCCAGGCCTGGCAGTGCCTCAGTGCCTGTACTGGTCTGGGTCTGTGCTTTGTTCTGATGGGGAGCGGCTAGTCTGGACACGGATGACACAATGTGTGCTTGGCTGGAAATCCAGATAAAGGCATCACTTCCATAAACCTCAGGAATGGGCCATGGGGCTGCCTCCTGAGTGGAAGCATCTTGCTCCTCTCACCCTGTCCACCGCGGGTCTGGCCCACCTACCGCCCGTGTGTCTTTCTCAGCAGCAGGAGAATACGCTGCCGGTGCTACCAGTAAGAAAATGATTCTTGGCCGTGTTCCCGGGGTCATTTCGGGTCTCGCACAGAAGCGGTCTGTTAGTGCTTTTCTCTTAATCTTCAGCACTTGTGGTTCCCTCTCGTTAGTTTCAAAGCAATTGTGATTTGTGGTTGTATTGGGACCCTGCTGTGGCAGAAACGTCTGCTGCCCCACAAGTATCATGTATTGTTCTTCCCAGCTCAGTATCTTTTAGCTGCTTTATGCTTATACGGTAGCTCAGAGATGAGTCTGTGTGGAAGTTGAGATATTTTACTTTTTTTTAAATTTTGAGTCATTGGGACTCATCTGATTTGGGTTTGAGGTCACTGCTGGGACAGCAATGAGAGGGTTTTTTCATACTGTTACCCTATAGTTGGCCAAAGGATAAGAAATGAAGGTAGTTAGCAGCTAAAATAAGCTGATATTCTGCTATAGCCAAGAATCTCAGAGCTGTAACTCCATACTGCAAGTATTTTATCTTTAGTCTCAGAAAAGTTTGTAGCTTCCAATCTGAAGTGTGTTTATCCTGGCATATTTTTTTCTACATGTGGTATTTAGGGAACTGAAAGAAGATTTCTCCATTATACCACTTTCTTAGCAGAGAATCTGGTTTTCTTTCTCCTTGCTTTATTGTTTCCTTTAAATCCTCTGAGAAAGAGAAGCAGTTAAGGACAGTCAAACTTACGCAGTTCTTAAATCTGTGCAAGAAAATGTATACAGACCAGGCAGCAAACTTCTGCGTGTGTATGGTTGTATTAATGCTCTTTCTAACAGGTGTAATTGACTTTTTCCCTCAAAAATGTAGATTGTCAGAACCAACGTTTACAGTATGAATAAATGTTTGTAGCATGACGATCTTAATTCCTACTAAATACATATAATTAAATAAAAGGCCTGGAACCCGAACCCACCTGAATAAAACAAATTATTCTCCATAGTGCTTTTTCTCTTCACTACAGTTTACTACTTCCCTCCAAAGAAAAGACATGAGGGATGATGGAGTGACCTCTTTGGAGCACCTGGAGTGGCAGTTTGGGACACATTGGGAGAGCATCTTGTCACTTCACCAAGGATATGGCTAATGGGTCTTAAGTGTGGAAACAGAGTGTCCCAGTGCACTGGAATTGTTTTGAGCAACATGCCACAAGTTATCAAAGTCCCACTTGTTTGCAGTAGCCGTTAGTGTACAGCAAATAAAATAAATAGCAGAAGAAGCCAGCAGAGCCCTGTGTAAATATCAGCTGTGCAAAATACCGACGAGGCAAAGAGTTTCTCAAGCGTTGCCTGGAGGATTTGTGCCTCAGTGATTGTCTCTGCACTGCTGAGTAGTGGAGGATCCTTTAGAAATGGCAGTATCAAAACTCATGTTGTTTACGGCCAAGGTTTAGTGTCCCTGTGTGATCTGTCCCTGGAGATGGAAGGTATGTGGGAAGAGGGAAGTTCTTCAAACAAGGCAGTGGAAATAGGAGCCGCTGGATACACAGCGGTAACAAGCCATCTGCAGGCAGGAATGCTGGTGTGTCAGCGAGCAGATAACTCCAAACACCTTCCAGTGGGGATGTGGTGGTTGGTGTTTTTATCAGTTTATTCTAAGCACCTCTTTGCAAAATTAAAGTTGGAAGCCTGCTCTCTGTTGGATTCCAGACAGCCAGGAAAGAAAAAAAAAAGCACCAACTAATTAAACATGATTTATTGTGGAATTTGCAACAGTGTTGGAGAGATGAGTTGCCTTTCAGAAATGCTGCTGTGGATGTTAAATCTGTGCTCTGCTTTGGATGAAAAATGACGGTGCTGTTGAGTGAGTACACAAGAAAAACGTCGTCTGTGTTAAAGTCTGTTCTTGAGCAATATTATTCCCTGGAGGTCCCAGGTAGTGCAGCTTTGAGCAAATTTTTGTGGTGCTTTTAATTGGGAAAAGGATGGGTTTCCTTGAGCTTAGGGGTTAAAATGTAGGGCTTCTCCAGTGACATGCTTTCTGCGTTTGATCTGAGGAATCCTTTGTTTACAAGTAAATTGTGGTGTTTGTTAGCAGATAACAGACAAAAAGCCAACTGCATAAGAAACATTTTATTTGTTTTTCAAGTGGTGACAGTTTATAATGGTGATATATGATATACTGAAAATTGCCATGTGGAGACTCTGCTTAGTAAACTGCAGCTATGTATACTGTTAGTTTTCTAATATGAAGCAACAACCAATTCCTAAAGAATTAAATACGTATTTTGTAACTTTTTTTTTTTCTGGAAGAGGACAAAACTGCAGCTAATACTGATATGTGGCATTTGCTTGTTTTGGCATCTGCTCCTCATTCTAGAAGCTACTCAGTGGAATGACAAGATGGATTCAGGAGAGGAGTTTCTGCTGTTGTTTTGATTTTTCTTGTTATTTGTTAGATTTACAATAATTGAAAGCAAACACGTGAATTCTCTGGAGATGAAGGTGATAAGCCTGTGTGATTTTTCTCTGTTGACTTAGTGTATGGCTATTCTGTGGCAGCAATGCAAATATCTTAAAACATGCTTTACATCCTGGTCTCTTAGCATTACCTTATATGTAATTATGGACATTTCTATTATTAGGTCCTTGCAAGGACTCTCATAATAGAATGTGTGTATACATGTATTTAAACATACACTTCATATTTTCAGAAATGTTTCATGTGGAATGCTTTGAAAAGAGAGAAGGAAATTGCTTTCAAGAGGTTAATAAAAACTTCAATGAACAACAATTTTAGATGACCCTTGCCACCCTCAGAGATGCTTGGGATGTTGTGGACAGATTTCCCCATGCTTTTAATCTAAACTAGCAAAATCAATGTGTTCTGCTTAGTTTGTAGGTTCTCTGGGCCTCTGTGCAGCTGTGTCAATTTTACATGGTTGCTCCCTGTTCTCCCCTCACCCACTAATAAAATGACAATGTTTATAACCTAAATCCCAGTGTTATCTTTTGCCCCAAGTATTTCTGCACAATTCTTTAGTCAAGCCCAACACTGTAGTGAGTAAGATGGTGTTATTATTTTGGACTTTGATAGCAGAAACAGTGTGGGAGTAGAGAGTTGTCCCGGTTTGTTTCAGGATGACCTTACCATTTTCCTTTAGTGTATGATTTGTTAGCTGAAAGAATTCATTCCACTTTATAACTTGCCTTTGTTGTGTCCCTATTCAATAGCAATTCATGAAACATAAGTGACCTTATGGTTGCAGACACTTGAACTGATCTGGGTAAGTTACTTAGTGTTATGCATTGCTCTGCTACTTATTTATTTATTGATGTGGAATAATGCAGCAGAGGAAAAAAAGGTGACAGCATTTGTGGATAATGAGAGCACTGAGTAGGTTTCCTTCTGGTCTGTATTTTTGTGGACTCATTTGATGTCAACTCGCAGAAGAGGAAAAAAATGCTTTCAGTGTCTTGTTACTAGCGAAGATATGGCAACCAGAAGCATCACTTCAGTAGAATAAATTAACAGAGCACAAGAGACTCAGTTGGAACTGCAGAGCTTGTGGATTATTTGGGGTCTGTAATGCTCAAATAGTGGAGTTTGTTTGTCTGTAAGTACTGATAGAAGTGGTGAGTTTGAAAAGCAAAGGCACAGCTTGGGCTTGGCTGACTCCATGAAGGGTGTTGCTTTACTGGGGGACTCAGAATTTTCTCTTTCATATGATATTAAAGTATCAGGAATAATGGCTTCGGTTGAAGTGCAAAGCATTCCTCCTTTTGTGACAAGATAAGGCAAAGTTTGAACTGGATGCAAGTTTGAGACCCGGTGGCATCCATTCATGTGTGTGTTCTTCTGTACTTGTAGCAGATGGTAATTGCTGTTTGGCTTTGAGCTGTGTGTTTACTTGACTCGAGCAGTGTGTTTGCTTGACTCGAACAGTTAAAATGCTGGTCTTGCTTTCCCCAGTTCTTACTTTGCCTTACCTAGCACATATTAATATCCTGTTCTTTTGTGCTACTCTAAAGCTCTGAGGAAATGATTTTTATTAGGCTTGTTAGAGGATATATATTTTTATTAATTGTATTGAAAATTGAAAAAAGGGGTTAAAAATATGCTGTAGTTTTTCTCCAGGTGTGTTAGAGCTGTTCCTCTATTACACAGTGCTGTATTGAACTGTGGCTACCTTGGAAGCCATAGCTTTTAAGGCGAGGAATTTGTTCCTATTTGGTTGCACTGTCTGAAGGATGACAGCAGTTTCTTGAGGGCTGATTTCCACTGAGTCATCCCCTGAGCAGGGTGGAGGGACATTCAGCTGCTATCACATCTTTTGCTTTGGCAGGTTAACTAGGAAATTTGTTTTCAAAGCCTGCCTTGGGGAGGAGAGAGCAACAAGTCTTTATTTCCTAATGCTGGAAAGTGTTAGAAGCTGTGGCAGCTCAAAGAAAAGCAAATGAAAGAAAACAACTGTTTCTTACTCTGGGTTTTTAGGGAATTGGCTTCTGCTGTAGTGAGGTTTTTTGTTTGTTTTTTTTATTCCAAGGTTGTCTGCTTTTCTCAGTGTCCCACTTGCCCATCCTTTCTTTAACACTCTTATTCGTTACCCACCCATGATTTCCGATACTACAATATGGTTTTCCTTTTAATTATCTCTGTGTGATTTATGTTCTGTTGGTTGTACAGCTGTTACAGGTGTTCCTCAGCCATGCAGTGAGGTTTCTTCTGCTCTTATGCTCCAGGCTGGGGGCTTGGAGTCCAGCTTTTGGTCACAGGAGCAGTGTCCCTCCTGAGCAACCAACACCATCTGACAATCCGTGTGTCTGGGGAGCTGAGCAACTAGAGGCACAGTACTTAATTTGGCACAATGTTTGTTCTTTGCTGGCTTTTCTTGAATGCTTCAGATGTGGGTGAGGGAGGGGCAGCAGATCTGTGTTTGTGGAACACGGTATTCCCTTCTGTCCTTTTCGGTTTGCCTTCATGCTCTTGTTCACGCACTGGTTGTGCCGTGTGGCCTTTGCATGACTAAAAGTGCAGGCATGAGGATGTGAGGCTGCTGGGTGGGAGGAACGTGTCCATCCACATGTGCCGTGGGGGTGTGCCCAGCATTGCAGCCAAGGTGGCTGTGTCTTGGCTCCAAGGTCACCCAGGAAAGCTTTGATGTGTGGTCCCCATGTGCTTCAGAAGAGTCTAAGTGGCCTGCTCTGACAGGACCACAGGTGCTGCTTCTTGGAGCATAGTTTGAGGCATTGTTGATGGTACCTGTCCCAGCCAGCCATGCGGGGAGAGGAAACCCATGGACATCTTCAAAAGCTGGTTCTGAGGAATGGGTCAGAAGGTTTCTGGGTTGGTTGGCAAGGCCATCCTTATAAGGAAGGAAATGAGAGATTGGACATGTAGTGAGGTGACCTCGTGTTCTGGCTGCCGTGCGTAAGAAGTGGCAGCGTTGGAAGGTGTTAAACTGCACGTGGTCTATGGTGAGCTTAGGCTTGGAGAATAACCCAGAAGCAGGATGAGCTGCAGAAGGTTGGTGGCGTTATGGAAAAGAGAAAAGGATGGCAAAAAAAAAAGTAAACACAGTATAAATCATAGTTAAGTGGTGCTTCACTATGTCTGTGTTGATGTCTGAACGTGTACATATGTTGTCTCCTCTTAAATGAGTGACCTTATGGGGTTTGGAGGAGCAGAGAAAATGTCACAGTGTCGCAAATAATCCCGCGTAGAAATTGTGGAGTTAAACAACACTTAAGATTCTGGATCAGTGCAAAATGACCGATAGCCAAAAGACTGACCCCTGCTCTCTTTGTGCACTGTGACCCTGCAGGCTGTCAGCTCTGCTCTGAAGAATTCAACCTCCTTTTGTACTGGCAGGAAATATATGTTGGATGTTTTGAGGATAAAGGGTTAATTTTATGGCCATTCAGGGTGTATGTTGAAATGTTCATAAATCAGCTTGACAGTCATTTTCTCACTGTTCTCTAATCAAAAGTTTGTTATTTAGGCTGTTGTAGATGCTTTCCTGGTCTCTGATAATACTAATAAAACACTTAGAATAAGCAGGAGTGAAGCCTGATTTTTCTGGTACTGCTGTGTTTTGCGTACACTCAAGCAGGTAGTTCATTCCCATGGTGTCTCCTTATGTAACTTTCTATTTGTATTTTGTCTGTTTGGTTGATTTGTTATAAAACTAAATTACATTTTAGTTCAGCAGGATCTCAAAACAACAGAAATCAACAAACAAGCCTTAAAGGACCAAACCAAAATGACTTGATACTTCCCATTGTGGTTAACTTAGATGTTGGCGAGGTAATAATGTCATGTTCAGAAGTAAGAAATATCCTGTGAATTTCACCAGAGACCCAGATAATGTCTTGTTGGATGGCTGTTGTGGAGTACTGGGCGGCACTAAGCTCTTCTTACCGTGCCAGGAAGTTAAAATGCCATGAATAGGAAGCAGCATAAGGTTCATTGAGTGTTTTACTATTCCATCACAGGCACCAGTTCTGCTTCATGAAGGTCTAGGTCCACACTCACACACTTGGTACTGAACATGCAGGTTACATTATTCATAGCCGACCATAACCAATGCACAAGAAATGGCTAAAGAGGAATTCAGAGATTTTTCAACAAAGCAAAACTTCTGCAGAATTTGGCATGGAGAAAAGTGACTGAAAGGATAGATTTGGCTTAGATATTAGGAAGAAGTTTTTTACGATGCAGGTGGTGAGACTGGCACCGGTTGCCCAGAGAGGCTGTGACTGCCCAATCCCTGGAAGTGTCCAAGGCCAGGTTGGACAGGGCTTTGAGCAACCAGGCATACTGAAAGATGCCCCTGCCCATGGCAGGGGAGTTGGAACTACATGGTCTTTTCAGTACCTTTCAACCCAAACTGTTTCATGAGTCCATTATCTGAGCCTTAATCCTTGTTTCTTGTATGTCAGCTGGTGGCAAAATTAACTTGTTTCATTCTGCTCCACACATGTTTATTTTTGCAACTCCATATGCTACTCTAACAGATCTTTATTATTGCTTGTTAAGTTCAGCGGTGCTTTTAGTGACTGCACAAAACATAAACATCCTCTGTGACTTCGTTAGACATACAGTGCAAACTTTTTGTTGACTTGGAGGCTGTTCCTCGGGTCAGTGAGCACTGCAAGCAGCAGTCAGGGCACTGTACGCCCACGAGTGCAAGGATATGTGGAACAGAAAGGAATTGTCTTGTTACCTAATTCAAGTGTCTTCTCTCTGCAGGCTCTCGTGTGTGTAGTGTTTTATCTTTACCCTTTCCCCTCTCAGTTAACAAGACTGGATGTGCTTGTCCAGCTGTTCCAGCTGCCTTGTTCAGTGGGCAGGAAATGGTGATGTGGTGGAAATTAGGCAATTCTACCGAGTGCAACCAAAAGGGTCTCTGATCTCTTCCACAGCAGCCATTTCTGGCTTCTGGATAAAGCATAAGAGTCAAGTCATTCAGTTACTTCTGTAACCACAATCTATGTAACGAACAAGGCGGCTACACTTGAATTTTTATGCGTCTGAATAGGTTGCTTCAGTGGATGTGTGAGAGCTGCTATGTTACTATAAAGGCAATATTTGTGGATCTAAAATTCTGAAGTTAGACATCAACCGTTTCACTTCCTTTTGGCATTTTGTGATCATGCAGTCAAACAGGATGATATTATGCTCTAAAATGTTGCTGTGAAGTTTGTTCATTTTCTCAGACCTTCGAGACTATTCCAGTCCTGCCCTTGCTAGCACATCCGAGTACTTTCTGGTCTGTCTTACTAAATACGTATTTCTCTGTTCCCTTTTTCCTTAGATTTTTCTAATCATGTATTGATTTCAGTGCATCAGTTGTTGGGTGCAAGGGGATGAAGGGGAGCAAAATATGAGAATTGGGACAGAGAAAATACGGATATGTGAAGACATGGAAAATAGTATTGGCTGGATTAGTTTGCAAGTAGACCAAGTCTATTATTATTATTGGCCCAGCTATAATTTAAGGTTCCATGACGTTCTCTCAATGAAACACAAGCAAATACAATAATACACTCTTACGTGATTGAGTTCACTTGGACAGCGATAGCACCACCTTAGTGCAAATTTGATCCCGTCTGGTTCCCAGCAGTGACGTGGTTCTGCTGCAGCTGCAGGGCTGTGGGCAGTGCTGGGCAGGGACGAGGTGCTGCATTCTGGCTCTGTGTTAGCGACGTGGCAGCGGGAGATCTGTCCTTTCACTTTGGGAGGGAAACGCAAAGCCTTGGCCTGCTGCCTGGACTAACCTCACATGGCAAGCAGAGGATTTGTATTCCAGTTAGAAAGTATATGGGGATGGCAGACTGGATCTGTCAACTTCCCTCCTCTTCTGTCCTCGGAAGAGTTATTTTCCATTAATTATAAATGTGTACTTTTTTTTTTTAAAGTATCCTGGCTCTGTGGAGCAAGTGAGGTATACCTGTGGTCTTCTGCTCCCCGAAGGGCCCAGGATAGCTGACTGGGGAGAAGGTTTATCTCTGCTCGGGCAGGAGTGCGCTGTGGTCCTGCCTGTGCTCCTTGCCAGGACTGTTCCTCCTCCTGGTCCTACTGCCTGGCAAGTGCAAGACAGTTTGAGGGAGCTATACTCAAAGTTTAGGTGATTCAAATGTAGAAAACTTAACTTTTCCTTAAAAATTTCGAAGAAGATTTGACTGGTTCTTCAGTATTTTATGTTGGCTACATACTGTATAAAATATCACTGATTTAGTATTTTTGCATACCCCTGCTTTTCTCAGAAAATGTTTTGTAATATTCAGCTTGTGCATTTATGAAAGGATTTGGCAGATGGGAAGGGGAAACAACAACTCTTCTCTTGTCATACGCAAAATACACAGTTGGAGGGAAGAAAGAGAAAATTACCATTTTTATCTATTCTAGTAGACAAGGGTTTTCTTTGTTTTTCTGCCAACATCAGCTCTTCCTGACCTTTGTGATCAATATTAGCACTGAGGTTTCTTAAAGCAGATACGGAGACTTCGTTGTGCAACTGCTTGCACTGCTCGACCAGAGGGTGAGCGTGGTCTGTTAGTGGTTGTATAGCCACGAACA
Organism: Dasyornis broadbenti; assembly: GCA_013397935.1. Classification (NCBI taxonomy): domain Eukaryota; kingdom Metazoa; phylum Chordata; class Aves; order Passeriformes; family Dasyornithidae; genus Dasyornis; species Dasyornis broadbenti. The sequence continues at coordinate 914,776 of VZRN01001146.1, forward strand.
AAGGTACCTACCCAAGGGGGGAGTCTTATTTTGCTTTTAATAGAGACGGGAAGGGAGATTAACACTATTTGGCAAGTCCTTCTGGAATTTGTTTTGGAAAGTGCATGCATTCTGATCACCTATGTTAGTGAAAGATGGGTAAATTTGAAGTGGTAGAGTTACAGGCGAGGGTTACAAGCATGACTGGAAGTGTAGAAAGCTTTTCTCGTAAGATGAGATGGAGAAATATTTAACAGGAAAAAAGTTCCAATGAACTTTACTATCTCAAAATCCATCGGAGAGGTAAACACTGAAGGCGTACAGGACTGTTCAAGCCAAAAGCCAGGGTTGGCAGATGAACACGTGGATGCAAGATGTCAGTAAATAAAAACTTCTTTAGAATTTGGTCAAACAGCTTAGTCCAAAACCAGCCCAGCAATCCAAACAGGAGCCACCTTATGGCAAGCAGAAAGACCAAAGTAGTTTTAATGTACAGGGCTTAATGCAAGGCTATTAAAGAACATATGGCTGTGGTGTTCCCATATATGATTAAGGAGTGGCAGGCTGATTTCAGGGAAGTGGGAGAACAGAGAACTTGGAATATAGTCTGACGAAAGTACTATAGGCATTCATTGCAGCTCCAAAATTTATAAACCTGATCATTCTTTTTTAATGAATTGGTGTAATAAAAATACCCTTTTTTCAATTTTACTTGCCTCCGAAGTTACTGAAGTGGTGCAACTTCAATATGGCTGCAATCCCGGTGGAATTTCACTTTTATGTCCTGTTACTTTTATTGGTAGAAGGTCGTGATGCAATGTAGTTTCAGGAAAGGAGATGGGCAGCTTTCAAAGAGCTTTGAACATCAGGTCAAGCAGTAAAGGTGCTTTCCAAAAGCGGTGGATCACTTACAAAGTGTAGAAGTTTGTATCCAAAACTTTACCAATGATAATCTCTAGGAAGGAGTATGTTAATTCCTCAGATAATCACAGGCTTCAAAGCAAAATCAGAATGCAAGATAAACTTTTGTTTACACTTTGTCGTAGGGGAAAAAGAAGTAACGAGGTCAGGGTTATACAAATGTGAATTTAAATATTTAAAAATCAAAATGTCTGAATTTGTTTGCTGATAGAAGATGGAAGCTATACTGAAATACAAAGTAAACGTTTTTAAAAAAAGTGAAATCAGTAAACAAATGTGCAATGCCAAAGTAGGAATACTTTCAGTGATAAGGAAAGGAAAATCTAAATTTGGTCATCTGCAACTTCAGAAGTGGCTGTAAAACCAGCAAATTACTAGTTCTGTTTACACCAGGACTCTGGAAAAGGAAAAATCAGCATGTAGAGGAGGTATTATCCAGCTAATTGCTTGGTAGGTACACTGAACTTGCTTTAATACTGACCTGTGGTGTTCCCTTTCCCAGCAAAAATGCTTTTGTGTCAGGCAGAAATGAATGTTTCTTTGGAGAGAGGAGGATGCAGTGAATCCTGCAGACTTTCATCTGAGCCTTTTCCTCTGCGACAGGAGTCACAGGAACTTGTTGACAAGGTTGTTTTCTGTGATACAACGGAGGTTTTGTTTTGGGGTGGTGTTTTCTTTGTTCTAAAGAGTCAGGTTCTACTTAAATATATTATCAACACTCTCATTTAAGCTTGTGTGATGTGCTTTTTTTCTGAGCTGCTTGGCGGGGAAAAGTTGTTTCAATTGTCTTTATGTTAATGCAGAAGAACTGGGAGCTTGTTTCCATCCATCAGCGCTGGAAACTGAAACAAAAGCCAAGCAAACTTGCAGATGGCTGCAGATCCTGGATCCCAGCCACTGCCCGATGCAGCTCCGTCTGCCTGCCTCTGTCATTTGCTGCTAACCAAACGCTGTGCTGGGTGTGTGAGTGTGGACTTTGCCTTGCCCGTGCCGGGCTGGGAGTGCGGACTTTGCCTTTGTCAGCAGCGGCTGCAGGAGGAAGGTGAAGCAGTGCGGTGGGGCAGGAATAGTCCCCGCGGGGTCCTCAGCCCTTGGCCAGGGCTCCTCGACAGCAACGTAAGGATTGGCTTGGGACTTCTCCAGGGTTATAAAACACCCAGCTGTTGAACTCTGAAAGTTGTGTGGCTGGGCAGCTGGGAACTCGGATGGGCTGGAGGATGAGCTGTGTGTGACGGAGGAACAATGGTTTCACAAGCGCATACACGTACTCCCTTCACCCCCCCTTCTGGGGCCATGGGTGTGCACTATCTGAAATCCTGTCGCTAATTAGAAATCACAATAAGCCAGTGCACTTAAAAGTGGGTTTTGTTTGGTTTTTCTTTTTTTTTAATTTAAAACTGCTCTGACTGGGGAGTTAATGAAACAACTGGGAACAGCATCTTGCATTGTGGCCACTTGCTCAGTTGTGGCTGAGTTGGTGCAAAGTATGTTGATTTTTTTTTTTTTTTTTTTATTGTTCTGATGGGATTTCAGCCTACTGTGGCAAGCAAAAAGTTAGCATAAGCAACAAGAACTAACTCATCCTCAAGGGGTGAAAGTGCTGGTGGGAGGCCAGGAGCTGACTGGAAGAAGCTGGCTGGGAAATGGGGCAGAGGGAGCATCCCTGAGCAGGTTGGCAGAACCAGGAGCACAGCAGAAGTGGTCAGTGGGGGGGCTTTATTTAATGCTGGCTAGGTAGTATGGTTTAGTTGCAGTCTCACCCACAAACTGCTAAGCATTTCCTGATTTAGGAAGGTCAATATGAAAAACCTTGCAGTGTAAAGCTGTAGTTTTTAATGTGGACAGTCAGACAGATCCCGTAAAGTGATAATTAGTGTTACTGGCCAGGACAGGCTGTCAATTTTAGTAGGAAATCATTAAATAAACTCTGGTGAATAACCAGTATGCTGGTTGTTCTTTCATTGGTAGAGACCAGAGCACTAACAGAGGTGATGTATTTCATTATCCCCATTTTGCAGCTGAGAAAACAAGACACAGAGGTGAAAATACTGGACATATACTTTATTTGGGGCTTGTTTCAGTTGAGGCTGGACTAGTAGTCTGCACATGTCTGGGGGTTTCCCTCCCCAGCACAGCTCTTGACAAATGCTGTGTGCAGTTTGTACCTCTGGAAGCCTCTCCCAGAGGTTTCCTTGGCAAGAGATCAATAACTACTTACTTTCTGCTTGGCATGTTATATTCTACCTGTAGGAAGCCTTTGTGCAAAGCTGACTTGCTGTGGGTAAGGGGGGTAAGAACAGTTCTTTTACAAATGCCAATCAGGTCTTTGCAAACTAATAAAATTGTCAGTAGGCAGTACAGCATATGCCTGATTTAGTAAGGTTATAGTTCTTTTTTAGAAAGGGTTATCCTGGCTTACTTGTAATTTATATTTCTGGTGAGCGCATGAAGTCGTATTTCCATAAGAGGAGGAAATACCGCTTGCTTCCCCTGGATGATTCCATCTACTTCAGTAGCTAATCTTCGCGTTTTCATTTCTAATGTTGTGCCCAGCTCTGATTTGCCTGGCTCCTGCTTCTGCTCACTGGTTCTTACTGTTCTTTAATGTCCAGTCCTTATTGACCCTGGGACCATACAAAAATACCAGCCCTTTCAGAGGCCTGGTAAATCCTGCTGCTGTGCCATGCATCGGGCAGTGGGGCACGGCTGCACCTCCTGGCTGATTCACACGCGGTGTTACCAGCTCACAGATTAACCTGCGGTCAGTTTGCTGGCCAGCTCTTCATACATTGGAGGTATTTCATTTTGATTGTGCAGTGTGAACTCTTTTATCAGTGTTGCATAGCACCAAGTCAGACGTTGGCTAAAGAATACACAAGTGCTAACACAGCTATCTTTCCAACCAAAGGTGTAATCTCGGCTGAGAGTGCACTTGGATTTGTTTGACAGGACCTGTTCTATATAGAATGACAATGCTGATTATGTTCCTATCTTCGAATTCCTTATCACTGGAATCCTTCATTGACTTTTGATTGTTTTATCTGAAAGCTGTGTCTTACTAATGGGATGTAATTGCACTGGGCAACCTGCTTCCCTCTCAGCTACTGGTGCTGGGTTAACACAGTCTCTGCTCCGTCCCTCTGCATCACTGTGTCCTGTCATTGGCAGTAGGTCAGGCGTTTCCTTAAAGGCTTGAATCAAAACTTAATTGCAAGGTTTTGGGGTTGACTTGCCTACTGGGGTAAGTCAGCAGTCTGGTGCAAGTGCATTTTGTGGCTCTTCCAAATACCAAATGGAAGAATCTGTTAAATCATTTTTCTCTGCATTTTATATTCACTTCTGTTTTGCAGTGGGGTTATGCCACTATTAGAGTTCAGTTCTTCTTAGTTTATTTTAGCAGTTCATTTTCTGTTTTCTTGCAAGTCATGGTTATTTTTCTTTGTCTGACTTGTCTTGACTTTAGCCTTGGTTTCACTTACCAAATTTCTGTACTACTTTCACTACCTATTCTTAGCTTCCCCCTTTTACCCCTTTTTATGCTGCCTTACATTTTTGTCTTTTTATCATTGTATCAGGATAGATTTTAGTTAGTTTCCCTCTTTCTCAAACAAGGGAATCATAATTCTTCACTTCAAGTTGTTTTGTCTGAAAAAAAAAAAGATGATCTCAAATTGTAGATACATTTTTTTCCAACTCTCTTTTCTCCCTCAATTCTCATCAGTTTTGGGAAATTAGCATTTTTGTTCTAAACCTAAACTGCATGTACTGACTCCACTTAATCTCCCTCTAATAACATATGATTGATGTGGCAATTCAAACGTTCTCATGGAATGATTCTGACTGGCTCTGTGAAGATAAAACTTGCAGCTGTTGGGTATTGAGTGCACAAAAGTCACAAGGATAATAAAACACTGAGGTTTTTTCACACATCTTATACAGGTTATGTGTGTATGGTGCAGGAAGTTTTGTTTGCTCTTGAGCTATGTTTGAATTCCCTTTGTGGTGTAAATCAAATAATTCTCTAAGTGCGTTGTTGTCAGTGGGGGAAGGAAATGGTTTGACAAGTGTTTGCCATACAGAACTTGGTGGAGTAGTTCAAGTAGTTAAACATCATGATATTTAAAAAGGAGCTGCTGAGATCCAACTCCATATGCATATCAGTAGATAAAATACTACTGATGTACATCAGAGTGTGTGTTCGTGGCCTTATGACACAGCCCTAAGTTGATGCTGCTACTGAGAGGTCAGTCCTGCCTCCAGCTCCCTTTATTTTATTCTTGTTTTGGCTCAGGGAGTTAAGCTCCCTGGGCTGCTCTGGAAGCCAGCCTTAAATATCTGTCTCTCCTGGCTGCTAGGTGAGGGCCATCCTGGCACAGGCAGTGAAGGTCCAGTGAGGCTCCTCTTGTACCTGAGTGGGGCACAGCATGTCCTGGGGCACCTCCTGTGCCTGCTGCCCCAGTGCGCTCCCCAGCAGGCAGGGATGTTCCCGCTGGGATGGACTGCAAGGGGAACTATCCCTGTTAAATGGACAGAAAGTGCACTGTGCTTTGCCTTTCGTCTTTTAGCACTGGCGCTGTTTGAAATCAGTGGTTGTTCTCCCTGTCAGCCAGTCTTGTTCCCGGAGCACCACCTCCCACACTGAAGGAAAAGGATTGAGAGAAGGTGCAGGTGCAGTCTGGTGATCTCCCTGTGTGTGTGGGACAGCTTTCTCTGAGTTGTGTAGTGATGTGCCGGTTAAAAGAACCAACTCAGCTACCTGCTTCTCATTTAAATTACATGTTCTCCTTCAGTGTTCATTTTAGCTACATGTTCCAATAACTATTTCTTCTTCCTTTGAAGCTGTCTCTGCTCTTGTTTCTCATGTTTGAAGAGATGGACTTTTACATTCCCTGTATGAAAGGGCGTCAAAAAAGATCTTCCCTTTCTCCTCCGAACAGCTTGAGGTGGAGATCTGTCTGTCTTTATATTTCCTCACTGCAAAGCAGGTTGCACTGAGTAGCAGCCACCCAGCCTTCCTGTAACAGTGTGTGCAGCAAGAGCACAGGGACTCTGGGTCTGTAAAAAGGCTCTCCCATGGGCAGGGGTGCACCTTGGCTTCTCCCATGGACAAGACATCCCTGGCAGCCCCCATGACCTGCGCCTCCTGCATTGTTTGAATTCTGCATTAACTCTGGTAAAAATATCTCTTAATTACTCACTGCTAAAACTTGGTGTTTAATAGCTACTTAGAGGCAGAACTTGGATGGGAAGAAAAGAGTTTATAGATAAAAGTTGGTCATTGCTTGTTAATTAAAGTCTGTCTTTTCTCAGGGATAATTAGTGCAGCATTGGCAAGAGGGAAACAAAAGTTCAGACAGAACACAGCTGAGCTGTAATCTGCTTATGTTAGAGCCTGAAATAGTAAAGGGTGTGTTTGACTTGAAGTGCCTGTCCACGGATCTTTTACTCCTGTCCTTGTGGGGGATGGGATAACGAGCTTTGAAGTGCAGGCACAACTCTAATGCTGGAATCCCAAGGTATGAATGAATAACAGAAAGGTAGTAGGTACCTTAGAGGTAGAGGTGTGTGTTGGATTCCAGGTGGTGTAAAGACCTATGAGATTATTAGCATCTCCTTTTATATCCTGCTTGGAACTCTCAGCTATTAGGATGCATTAAAAAAAAGGCGTGCTGAGATATGGAGCAACAATTAATGAGATCTGTTTGGTTTTTCCACCCGAGAATGTAGCCCTCAGGCCATGTTTCCCTATATGCGTGTGTATATAGAGGTCTGCCCTTACAGCAGCGGGCTTAATCGGGTTCAGCTGGGCCATGTAGGGTCACCCATACTGGAGCTGCTGTGCCCTCACTGTCGTTCCTCACTCACATCCTGGGAGGCTTCAGCAGTGGGCTTTGTCTGCCCAGGGGTGCCTGAAGGATTTCAGTGTAGGCATGAGAGAGAGCTGGGATGCCAGACTGCAGATGGGAAGGTCTGTGTAATGCAGAAAGAATTCCAAGCATCTTTTTGGTTAATTCTGTTTTTTAGAGGACTGTTAATGTGGCTTGATGGGAACTTGCATGTTGAGTGCAGCTTAAGGCTTCTTGAATATTTCCAAAAATGGTTTTCTAAAGTCTTCCTTAAATTCTCTGTGAATTGCCGATTACTGTACTTAAGACAACTCAAAGCCCAATCTTTTACCTTTATTATTTTCATGAAACTATTGATAATACCTTGGCAAATAGTCTGACATTTAATCTATTTTACTTCTAATGAAAAAGAGCAATGAGCCAATCTGATTCAATTAAATTCATGCATTCCTACTCAAGGACTTAATTTTACTGGGATTGGTATACTGTGCTGCAAATGCCTTATTTTTTTATAGCAATTGCTTTGATTTTATAAGGAAAGACCTATTTCCATTGTATTTTCAAATGCTACAACAACATTTCTTTGCAAAATGCGCTGGTGCGATTTCCAGGACATGCAGAAGGATTTGGGATGCTAGGTGATGTTTCTGAAATAGTGAGGGTGACTTGTAATTAAAAAGAAAACAAAGGCAGCTTATCAGAAACAAACTTCAAAAATGTTCATTATATTTGGCACTTAGTGTCTGTGAAACTGAATTTGGAAAAATGTCCAAGGGGACTTTATATCCTCTGAAATCCTCCATTACATTTTTCATTTCCCTCACCTTCCACAGATGCTTGTTTTCTGTAGCGGTTGTTCAGGTTAGAATGAAAATGGGAATTTGACAAGCACGGAGGTGGCCTTTTCTCTGATGCATATCAGCAGAGCTTCATTATTTTCAAGTTATTTGTCCCTAAAACACTTACGTTCTTAAGCTGTTAAAGTTGTCAGTGATCTGATCAGCTTCGATGGCTTGTGTTTAGATTGTGCATTCATTACTGAGAATGTCAGTGTTGGAGAGTGAGTGGCAAAGAAATGCAATAATGGGGATGAAGGTTTTTGAAAGAAATTATCCCCTGATGAATTATTACCTATCCAGTTTCTCAAGAGGCTTAATGACTTTGCAGATTGAGATACTGCCGTGAGAATAAATGCTGAGTATACAGGAAAGTATACATGTTTTATGGATATTGGAGAATACCTCAAAAAGCCTCCTTTTTCTGATATAATGTCTTTAAATGAATTGTGTTGCATGAAACTGTCTTGAAGGAGGCTTTGAATCTTGTGAATTCGGTTCAAGCTTGTAATTTAACTTCAATGGACTAAAAAAATCTCAGTGAAACTCACTAGAAAGACCTTAACTATTTTTTTTAGTTTCTTAACTTTCTCTCTTCAGTTTCATTCAGCAGTGGTGTTTAGTTGGATTGTTTAGATTATATTAACAAGTGGTATGGATTTCTTTTTATAGGTCTGTAGTGTGTTGTACACTTGAACTGATGGTATATAATTAGATACTTGATTTTGCTTCCATTGGACGTCTTTTAGCTAATTAGTTACTTGGGTTACTTTATTTTGCATTACGTTGTTTTCAGTTGATTAAGTACACTTCTCTAAGGGTACAGAATTAAGAACATACTAATTGCACAACAATTTTGGCATGTGTAGATTGCCTCAGTGTCACCTAAGGACAAAGATTTCTCTGCTTACATTGCTGGCTCTATTCTCTTCATGCCCGGTGGGCAGATGTGTCAGAGCAGACACCACGCTCTCCAAATTCTCTTCCTCACTCCTGCAGTCTAGTCAGAGCTTGTTGGCAGTGTCTACTGTAGGTACTCGCCCTTGGAAATATCTTGATTTCAGCTTTTAAATGTTCAGACCCACTGGTTTGGTGTGTTTGGAGGGTTGGTGGTGGGATAGAAAGGTGACCTCAGAGTGGAGATATAGTGTATCCAACACTGTGAACTATGCCTGGAAAAATCAGCAAGCTTCACCTGGGAGCTGTCATGAGGTGGATGGGCAGTTGTGATGCTCTCTGCAGGATGGAGTAAATTTTGATTGTGGGCATTGCTGGGACTATAAAATACTTGAGCACAATATTTCTAGAAGCAAGTTTCCCCCAGGCACTGACTGTTCCGGAATAAACATGTCTTTATAATAAAGTGCTTGCTCTGTGCTTGTGAGCAGATCAAGACGTCCTTTTTTTGCATTTTACTTTGAACATCAGTTATTGATGTGAGGCACCGAGTAGACTCTAACCTGTGCCAGCTAACAAGGGGAAGCCAACAGAAATGAGAAACACTACAATTATACTTTTGTTGCTACAGTGCTGACTGAAGCCTGAGTGTGTCCAAGCATGTGGTGTTCAGACAAGATACATATTTCTCTCTGTGGAACTGTTTTTCAAAGGGCATACTTGCTCTTATGAAAACTGGGTCTGTAGCCATAGTCGAGTAAATATATTCAGGTGTGCTCTGCCACAAGAGGATGCGCAGGTGGTGTCTCTTGTGAAATTCATAATGTCTCTTCTCTGTCCCATGGAGCTGTTTAAAACTTGAACTGTATGTGTATATTTGGTCTCAGTTAATCAAATCCCCTTGAATATATTTATACCTGTGAGTTTGTGTTAAGGTTGGTCTCAAGGTACTTAATGGGAGTTGCTGGATGTTGTGGTGGTCATTGGGTGTGGAATTAAGCATTGCCCTCAGACAGAGTTGGGAGAGTGAGTACCTTGATGTACATGTGCTGACACAGGGGCCAGTGCACAGAGACCTTACCTTGGAATGGCTCTCCTGTACCCATGAACTTGTCAGATGTTGCAAGTGTAATTAATTGGGATGAGACTATCCTTTGGCTAAGGCTGTGTTAGAGCACTCCAAGACGCACCATCATTTTGGCATGCTAAAAATGACAGCTGGTTTTATTTTGAGATCTTGTACAGGAGCATTAGCCCCTTGTTGTCTCCAGTAAAACCCCAGTGATTTGGTGTTCTTGTAAAGAAAAGATATTTAAATAGAGACTAGTGAAGATGTAAGCATTTTTTATTACTGAGACTAGATTTGGATGCCTATTGAAAGAATAAGTGGCACTTAAAAACCTTTAGAGAAATGTATTTTAAAGAGGTCCAAGCATCATGGCTACAGTTTTGTGCTGTCAGAATTAGTGCATTTCTTTCTTGAAATGCGTCCTTTTTTTCTCCTGTGGAACAGACGCCCTCATTCCAGAGGTGGCAGCCTTGGCTCTACCTCAGCTGTTCCTTTGCGTTTAGCTTTGGATGTTGCCCGTCCTCCTCATATCAAGAGACAGCAAGCTACTGAAGTATCAGAGTGGCTTAAAGAGATTGAATTCTGATTTTTAATAGGAAGGATCGTTAATATTTGTTTGCCTTTGTTTGAGAAATGTAAGCTAGGGACTACTGCGAAAATGTTAGATGAGAATCGTCGGCTTGGATACTGTTTCATGGGGCTTGAAGCTGGTCAGGCAGGGAAGAGTTGCACAGTAGGTGATGGTGTGACTATCCCCAGGATCTTCATTGTGTAATTTAGGTGACTTTATTAAAAGTTTGAGATTTCTGCACAGTTGCTGTTAGCCTCACAAGTTGTAATTAACAATGTGTTTGTTCGGCTCCTAGCTGGTCGCATGGGGACCCCAGTTGAGTGGTGGGATGGGCACAGGAGCTGCTTGAAAACCTGTCAAACTCTTTTTCACAACGTGTCCATTATCGTAACTTCTGGCCCGTTCCAGTGGGTGAACTGGCTCTGTAATGGGACAGCTGGTGGAGCTCCCCAGCATGGGCTGGGTCTGTGCTGCTTGTCCCTGCTCCCCTCCTGCCTGTGCTGCTGGCAGCTGCCTGCCACAACTGGGATCCGGCTCTGGAAATGGGACAGGATGTTTGCTTTTGTGGAGTGCAGTTGTTGAGGAAATTAAACGAAGGGATCTCTGGAAGGGCAAGCCGCCTACATCAGATTAGGCCATTAAGATGAGGGTTGTGGGCATGCTTTAAAGCACCTTATCAGGAGACATTGAGGAGGATGTGCTCCTGATAGCCAGCAGTGCTTGGAAAGCTGCATTGCATCACGTCTCTTTGGACTCTGGAGATGGCTGGGGTTGAGTGCAGAGAAAAGGGAAATCTTAAATCTGAAGGAGCTGGTTTATCCAAAGCTGTGAGGCTGGAATCCTGGGGGGATATGCTGGGGGAGGTCCTTCCTGGCCACTCAAAGGCGTTGCACACCCTCTCACATGCCGGCAGCTGGCCTGTGCAGTGACAGATCGGGAGGAATGCACAACATTTTAAGTATCATAAAGCGGGATATCCTTTGCTCAGGATATTTCCTGTCCTCAAGAATTTATTTTTCAACAATATTATTGTCAGAAAATCCACAAAATGGAAACGGGGGAGGGAAACTTGTTCTTTGCGGAAGATAAGTTCCTAATTTTCCCATCATAGGTGAAGAGATAAGCTTTGGAGAACAGAAAAATACATACCCCTTATGTAAGGGCAAACCACCAACATGCCTAGTTGTGCATCAAGTATTCAGTGATTTGTATTTATTGCTGTCAACGATGTAAAGCAACTAATCACTAGTTTCTTATAAAAATGAGACTTTTGAACACTGTGATTAAAATGGCATTTAATTCCAAAGAGGGCTGAGCCTTGGGACAGGGATAGCCAGGGCAAAGCTCTACTGACTGACTTCCACCAGGCTCTGTTGCATGTTTTGCCTTTGCATTCGTTAATGAATTAAAGCCTAAATCATAAAGCAGGATTTAATTGGTGATTTGTGATCTGGTTAATCCCACAGTGAAAGTAAAGTGTGCTTAGCATTGCTGCTGCCGCTCCCCCATTGACGGCGGGGCTGGAGCGGCAGACAAGTGCTTGTAGCTTCCTGCTAGGAAAATACCTTTGTGAGGCTGTTTGTATATGCTTCCTTCTGTAAACTTCAGATAGAATTCACTCGATCCCATGAATGTGGCTGCGTGTTCTGGGGTAGCTGTTGTGAACAAAGACCTTCGGCTATTAAATACAATGAGAATTTATTGTTTACCATCTATTTTCCTGTTTGTGTGTGTGTTTCTAGCAACAAGTATTTTCATAAAGGATTCGTTTGCCTGTAGATGTTTCTCAAACTTAGCAACATATATTTGGCAATTCAGTAAAATTTGTGGGAGGAAGGCAGTGTAGTGAAGAGGTGAGGCATTAGTCAAGTACCCCATTCCTATCTTTCCTCTGCTTATAAAAAGAGAAAAGAATTTGGTAGGTGTGTGGCATTCTTAAGGTTTATAGCTGGAATTTGTTTTTGGAAACATGAGGATTATGGTGTGTATTAAATTTAACCTATTTTCCCAGCATCCTCAGCACCCAAGCGAAGGTTTAGTGAAAAAACACAGGACTTAGCATGCTGAGATTGCACTTTTTGAGGCTGGAGTAACATGTTATAACAGAAATCCAAGTTGATGAGAACATTTTAGTTGTGATGCAAAAACGATCTGGAATCTTTGGTATGTGCCAGTGGCAGGAGCTGCACTCCCCGGAACGCTGCTCTCTTGAGCGAGCGTGTGTAAGGCTCTGGCATGCAGGCATGCTGGGAGTCAGGGCTCAAGGACACACAGTCAGCCCTTACAGGATTTTGTAGCAGGTTAAATCTAAGAAAAAGAGAGGGAGAATTTGAGACTTTTCTCTTGACCGCTTTAGTAATTCTTTGAACTTAGTTATTTCTGAGTGTGGCTTAAGCATTCCAAGGGTCTTAAGATAAAATAAGGTATTTATACCCGTTATGTAGATGAACATGAATATATGTGTGTATATGTACATACCTCGTGACTTGTGTGGTGATATTAAACCACTGTGATTAGATAAGGGTAGAGTAGGACCCTGAATGTAGCCCACAGGAGATAAAACTGCCAAGGGAAGCTGCAAAAGTAGTTACCAGATTTATTGTATTGATGAAGAGTGGCCTGACATGTTGTGCTAAACAGTACCCACCTTGTTTTGGTTTTGGGGCCACTGGCATGCCTTGAGATGCTGCAGTTTGGAACCAGCAGTGAGTTCTATGCACCTATTCTATGTTCATATCTTCCCACCACTGATCAGGTTTCTTGAATTCATGTTTTAAAAAAAATCTCTCTGTGACCTCTACCTTGTGTTGGACTATGTGCTATATTAAATTTAACATGAAAGTCTAAAATAAAGACCTTATCCTGTTGTCTGGCCTAGCTATTTATATTTGGGATGGGGAACTTATTTGCTCTAGTTCTACATTACCAGTTTGCCAGTGACTGAGTAACTTGATGACAAATGTAGATCCCTGTTACAGTATCACTTACAGCACTGACAGCTGGTGTATGTTTTACTGCACCAATTTTTTTTTCCTATAGTGATTCTTCCTAGAGAGAATGGTGACTTCTGAGAGTGAATTTACAGTCTGTTAGCGGTCTAAAACCTTATTGGCTTACCAGCGAAGTATCTGTGATATTAGATACCTCCATGTTTCCATTTTTTTTTTTTTTTTTTTTTAAATTAGCTTTCTGTTAATCTTCAGGAATTCTCAATCCTTTTAAAACCCAGTGATGCTTCAGTATTGATGCTGTAAGCAGAATGCAGTCAGGAATTGTACAACTGCCTTTTCTTTATTATTAGCCTGAGTACTGTCTCTACAGGTAGGAGGCTCAACCCACTGCTGTTTGTCGTAAGAAGAAAATTACTGGTAACAAAGTGACTTTCCTTAATTTGATCAATTCAAGAAGTGTTCAAAAAAGCCTTAAAGACTAATGTACTTTGGCATGTTCTTAATAACAAACATGTTACAATCCGCTCAATTTAGGTGAAAATGAATATCTCATCTGTTATGTCAGACCAAGTACTCTTTTGAGATTTCTGTACCACTAATGTATATGCATGAGAAGGGGGAGAATCAGAGCACCTCTTCAGATTGAAAGGCAAAAGTTGTAGGGTAAAGTGGCTTGTAGTTGTGCTGAATTTCATAATACTAATTTCTGAATATTTAAAACTGTAGTGGACAATGATGATGACTTACTGTAGAGCTGCAGCACTGACTTAGATGTGTTGCACTCTAAGCAGGCTCTGGGAGGTGTAAGGTATCTCTGGCACCTCTGGGATGACGAGGGGCAATCTGTGATTTCAATTATTCATAACAGGGTTTGATGTAGCAATGCCTGAGAACACAGAGCAAGACTAGAGAAAAATCTTATGGTTGAAGTTTCATCTGGGGCGATGGGAAAAAAAAGTCCAAATTAATTAAGGATGAGGGAATTTCCTTAGTGAGCATCAGAAGGAGGATGAGCTGCTGAACAGCTGTTTGGAATTGGGGGTTTTCTCTGCAGCATACACCACTGCTCATGTTCTCATCAACAGGTTAAACCTCCCCTGAACACTCAGGCTGTTTTTCTATACCAACCTGGTTTTATGATTAGGGACTAGAGAGAGAAATGGGAGGAGGAATATGTTCACACGAGAGAGTGGGAGTGCTTTTTTTTTTCTTTCTACATGGGTCTGTTACTATTGGGAGTCTTTATTAAAATTGTTGCATGGACATGTTATCTTCCTTCCCTGTCCCAAGAGGAATATGCCATAATGTACGTAGAGAATAATATCAGTTTTACTAATTTTTTAAACCAGATATTAACATGTCAAATGATGATAAAGTGTCCTCTCCTTAGAAATTGGGGAACAAATGCAATCTGCTTGAATCTCTGGGACCTATGAAGCCTTTTGCTGGGAGAACAACTGGTGTTAATGGGTAGGTGTTTGTCACTGATTAACTGTGTGCTGTACTGTTAAAGTGGGTATCTATGTGGGCTCTGTGCTGCCAAAATGTGACTGAACTGGGTCAGAATGTAAATATTAAATAATTGAGATTGTGCTGTACTTTCGGTGATAGTGCCTGGGTGTTCCAGCTTATTCACACAAACTGAGTGTGCCTGGATAGAGCTCCCTGGGAGTAAAATCTTGTCGGGTCATGTGTCAGTTATATCATTCAGGTAAAATTGAGCACAACCAAATTTGACTGGGAAGGCTTTTTTCTTGCTCAAGTCCTGCACTAATGTGGTCAGAACCCTGCAGGCAAACTCCTGCGTTTGCTGATATTCTGATGTTTCTGCCTCCACTGTCAAAGAAAAGCTGCTGTCAAGCCACATTGAATTTTTCAAATTTATTTGTATACATATATATTATATTTGTACTTTTGCCCTAGACTTAGTGTAACATTCTTTGCTCCATCAGGATTTGTGTGAATTTCTCTTGCAATAGACAAAGTAAGATGCATGTCCAGGAAAAGCTGAAGGCTGTCAGGGCATGTGGTGGTAAAATGCTTTATATTTATGAAAGATACTGTAGGAAGAGATCACCAGAGAATTAGCCTTTCTTGTGGATTCAGTCTTTTTATCACTTGGCTTTCTTCCAGTTATGAGATGGATTTTTCTTGTATTTGAAAGACTTGTATATTTTGTTCTCACCTGTTGATTGAAATTTTGTGGATGAACTGTATATTTGTACCTTTTCCCCAACCCTCCAAAACTGCTTACTGTTTAGGTAATTTTCCCCTAACCAAGCCCATTTCTTGAAATGCAGGTTTATATATTTTAGGATGCAAAGCTTATTTTTTTGCTCTGCCTTTCTTAAGTACTTTAATTTTTGAATTCTAGCTAGAATTATAAATGAAAAATTTATTGGAGAACATGGTGGTTTTTTTTTAATTCCTTCTGAAAAACCTGAAATCCTATGAATGGTGATTGCTAAAGATTATCACAGTGAAAACGATTTTCTTTAAAAAGACTCAAAGATAAGCTCTGCTTTGTTGATGATGGTTTTATTGCTGCCAGTCTGCTCTGAGCTTGTACAGTGGATCTACCCCATATTGATAAGTGGTAAACAGGTTGTTTATGCCAACTGGGAAACAAATGAAGTTGTAATAGTGTGGTGTATCCAGGGGACTGGGGCTGCTGTTATGGAGCCAGGGAGAGGGAAGAATGAACTGTCTCACAGAGCAGAAATGAAAGTGCGTCTGTCTTAGTAAATCATGAACCTTTCTTCCTCATGATCAAAACCCCAGTGATGCTCAGGAAGACCAGTCTCTGCAGAGAACAACTTGCACCAGGCTGCCCAGGGAAGTGATGGAGTCACCAGTCCTGCAGGTACTGAGAAGATGGGTAGATGTGGCACTTAAGGACAGGATTTAGTGGTGGAAATGGCACTGCTGCGTTAACAGTGGAACCCAGTGGCCTTAATGATCTTTTCCAACCTGAATGGTTCTGATTTGTCCTTTCTGTGGATTTCTTATCTGTATTTGAATAGACTCTAGACTCTAAAATTTGGTAAGTGGTTATGGAAATTAATTTCTCCAAGTGTAACAAGGGAAAATGAAACTTCAGGTACATGTGACATGAAGCTTGAAAGTTGGTTTGCTTTCTGCTGCTTGTCTGTTTAAGTTTTCTTGCTTGACTGGAATTTTGTCATTTAAAGGATGCGGAAAGTTCACTTGAGCTTCAAGGGTTTAATTAGCTTCATTGGAGCTGTGTGCTTGTATCAATAGGGAAATAAAAAGAAGCATGACTGTCCCCTTTTTGATTAAGTACAAACTTTGTATTAAAAAAAATTTCAGTTTGCAGGAATTTACTTTCCTTTATTTAGCTCAACCTGGTTCTTACTATTGTCTTGTTTATATATCTCTTGATTTTCCACAGCTTTCTTTGAAACCCTTTAATGATACTGCTTGTACCTGAAAGCTGTAGTATCAATAGGTGAAATATTAGGAAATTTTAATTAACAAAAACTTGTACCTTAGTAATGAATAACTCCTGTAACTGGGGCTGCTGCCTTTTGACTTCACCTATGGTGGGAAGAGCATCTGTCCTGCTGGCACCATGCCACGAGCGTGCCTTTCAACCAATGCTCCTGAGTTTGGTGTTGTTTTAAGTGCTGTTGATTTACAATTCATAACACCAGCTGTCCAGTACTTCACTGTATTTATTATTATCAAAGACCAATAGCAATTTATTGAGAATATTTTTCAGCTTTCCATTGCCTGAATGGTTTGGCAGAGAGTGGGAATGAGCTGAGAAGGGTGAGGTTTCAGAATTAAATTGGGTACAGACAACCAGAGTCCTAGTGACCCCACTGGACTGCCCTTGCTGTATAAACAGAACTTTGTTTCTCCTTCAGTCTGTGTTACCAACTGTGCCCCACTTCAGACAGGTAACAAACCCTAAAGGTTTTCCGTTTTAAAGCATTTAATAGATAACTTGAACTTTATAGCTGCAGCAGGTGGCACATTCAGCACAGCATTTTCTGTCTACATAGAGACCCTTTGTCTTCCCACCCTAAAGAAAACAACCCCCCCCAGCACTCTGCATGTAAAGATTTGGTGTTTTTCATTCCTTGATGCTTTATAACCATTGGAGATAAAAATCAGATACCTGGAGTGGGAGAGGCTTCTTTCCTGTAGGATCCTGGATACCAAAATTACTCAATCAAAAATGGAACAATGACTTGATTTTTGTGTGTGTGGTTTCTTTTTTGCTGGTGAGTTTCAGGTCTTTGTTTCATGTAAATTCTTATCTCAAACTTGAAGAAGCCTTCATAGGTAGCATATTGTCTTCATTTTTATGAAGCAGTTCAGAAAAGCAAAAAACTCCTGGAAATTGTACTTTATGCTCTGTGAAAGTGAGGGATGGTGTAACAAAACTTTAACTTTTTCTCCTGATGCTGAAAAGTTATGGAGTGATGGGGTTTGGATGGTGGGTTTTGGTTTGGTTTTCTTGTTACTAATGTGGTTTAAGCACTTGGATCTTGTGAGCGTGATGACAATAACGGGCTCAACTTTCCTGCTCCATGAGAAACCTCTCCGGCAGCAATCCAGAGGTGCTCCCTTGGAGCGGCTGCTCTGTGTGAATGGCTGTTCTTGAATCCCAGGGCTGAATGGGAGATCTCTGCTGAGCGCTTTCCCACAATAACACAATGAGCCACTTTGTCAGCGTAGCGTCAGCTTGGAGTCAGGTTAGTGGGGAATGGCGACAGCAGTGAAGTTTGTGTTGCACAAAGGTGTGCTGAGACCTTGTTGGAATTGGATTTGGTATGCATAGGCTTTTCAAGAGCTGCAGATTGATATGATAGCCCTTTTTTTTTTTCCTACTTTGTAGTTGAATTAGGGGTAAAAAAAAAAAAAAATGTCCCCACCCCATTGATTCCAGTAGATTCCCCATTGCACAGGAACTCCAGAAGAGATAACCAAGGTCTTTGTGGTATTATTGCTGTGAGATTATTATTTGAGAGAGCAGAGTTGAAGGGGAGGGTATTTATCGACAAATGCTGTGCTTATCAGCCTGTAACCATGATTAATACTTTGGCTATTAAATAGAGAAAGAAAGCAAATAGATGAATCATAACTGTGCCTTATCTGACTTTCAGCTTTGTGCAAGAAATTCTCTTTGCATAGAGGTTTTACCCGTGTCCCTGGGCACGTTCTTGGGCTTGCAGCCCATTCATGGGGTTGCAGCCCTGATCTGGGCGAGTTCAGTATTTAATAAAACTCTTAAGAGTATGTCAAGATGTATTCTAGTGCAAATGTTTGCAGGATCAGGGCCCAGTTTGTAGACAGGTGTAAGTCTGGATTGAAGGGAGTTGTTCCTCCTCACACAAATTGTTTCAAGCAAATAGCAGGTTATTCCAATTGTGTTGGAACTTACTGAATGTATTTCTAGGCGTTGTGAATTTTACTTGCAAATTGCTTTTGTCAGAGGCAATGCAGAGTGCAGAGAACCTGAAAAAGGGTGATCCTTTAGTTAGAAAGTTTGTCTCTGTTGCACAGAATGCCTCTCTGTGCTTAGAGGACCGATTTGTACTGTGGGTACAAGGAGGGCTCCCTCCCTGCCCTGGCAATATGGGACCACAGCTGGAAGAGCTCTGTGCTTTCCTGCTGACCTGTGGAGAGAGGATGTCATCGGAGAATCACGGAGTGGTTTGGGTTGAAAGGAACCTTAAAGCTTCTCATTCCACCCTCTGCTGTGGGCAGGGACACTTCCCACTATCCCAGGGTGCTCCGAGTCCCATCCAACCTGGCCTTGGACACTTCTTGGGATGGGGCAGCCACAGCTGTTCTGGGCAACCTGTGCCAATGCATCACCACCCTCACAGGGAAGAATTTCTTCCTAATTATGTAGTCTAAGTCTACTCCTGCTTTGTTCCCATCGTGTTTGAAGTGATGTGTGGTTTTCTAGAAAAGCACAGAGTTGCTGGTGCAGTTAGGGGTGTGTTGTGCTGCTGGCAACTGAATAGCCCCCAGAACTCTCTTAACTCAAATGTCTCTGAGGGTGGACAAGCAGGAACAAATTAGTTTGAAATGTTAATTGCTGCTTGTATTCTTGGAAGTGCATGAAATAATTTCCCTTGAAAACAGAAAAAGGTTTGAAGTAGTTGCTATTTTAAAGCCACGTTGTGCCAGAAACAACAACACAAAAAATCATGGAGAAAAAAGCAATTGGCCACTATTGTGCAAGAAGGGTTAAATTCAGCCTATGGCTGCTTAGAAGAATTGCCGTGAAATAGTGTGAGAATTGTGTGCCTGAAAACTTCTCTATTTTTGCAGCTACATCCCTCATGAGTCCCCTTTATCCGTTGTGATTAATATGGAAGAAGGTGAGGAAAGAAAGGTGTGAGAACAAAGCAGGAAAAGAATATAAATAGCAAAAATTACTAACTTAATTTTCAGATTGAAGAAAAAGCACAGAAAAACCCAAATGGTGAGAGTGAGTTGTATACAAGCTGTCTCTGCAGCATGCTCTTCTGCCAGCAGTGCAGGCTGTAGCCATGGTGGGTTTGCATGTTTTGGATCTGATTTTTGAGCAGCAGATGAATTTGCTGCTCTAATACTATTTACAGAAGTGAGAATACTGTGGAACCATTGGATTAGCTTGTCTGCCTGTGCCTTTTGCTCAGGCATAGCTAATATAAGCCTAATAAAAATTTTGAAGGTCTGTTTCACTCCTGGTGTATTTTATTCCCTTAAATCTAATTCCACTAGGTTTGCACATGAACATGATGGCCTTCAGGCACACCCCAGCCGTGAATGGTGGTGGGAGGAGGGCGAGCTCGCTTTTCCTACACGAGTTTTCACAAGATTTCTCCCTGGAAAACCAAGGGGAAAAACCCCTAGTGGGGTGACGTTTTCCTTTGGTAAAAGACTCTTTTGTGTGCCAGGTTGCTTTATTCCAGTATTTCATCAAAACTATTATCTGCTGATTAGTTGTACTTGCCTTGTGAAATAAGACACTCCTGCATGATGCAGTTTGACCTGATATCCCCATTCCTGATGCTCATTTCTGGTACATGTTTGAAGTTACTTGGTTATTCCGTTTCTTCCTAAGGGTAAGCTAGGAACCAATTTTTAATAGTTTTTCTGTTCCTGAATGACAAACATTTCCTATGAGGGGTGTGCAGCTGGTTACAGTGCAAATATGTTGTTCCTTAAGATAATGGAGTTTCAAGCCTGGAAAACTTGAGGTCAAATTTTAGGTCTAAATAAATGCAAACTACTGAAAATCTTCATATCATTACCCTCAGCATTGCTGCCTTGGGAATCTAGCACCACTGTGGGGGAAAAACAATGTTAACTTTCCTTGGTTCTCTGTAGAATTGTATACTGCTGATAATTCTGTCTTCAGAGATGGAATGTATCAGGCACATTGAAATATATTGTTATTTAAAATAAACTAGAGGGGAATAAACCCACTGATTAATTACAGTGGTTAAGTTTTGAGAGGATGTTTATGCTTTTCAGCTTGCTGGAGATAGGATCCAGCTACTGGTGGCCTTGTCTGTGAAATGGCACAGAGAGCAAGCAGCAGGCATTTCACTACCTCTTCATAGAATGCCAGTGGCTTTGTGGGTATGTGTTCCCTCTAATCTGTTTTCTTTTGTCATGGCAGATTTTTAGAATTGCATGTATTTCTTAAAAATTGTTATGAAGAAGCCCGTCTGTTTGGATGCTTCCAAATTAATCTACCGTGTTTGCAATTAAACAGAGAAAGAATGTGTTCAGGTTTCAGTGGCGCTTCAGACGGATGTGATTTAACTAAACTAATGAAGGCACAGCAGACAAGACAAATTCCAGACTGTTTGTGCCTTGACCAACCATCTGTGCACATACCTCCAGGTACTGCTCATGTCTCAAGAGGCTTTTCTACATGAACAATTATTACCACTCTTTGAATTGGAGTGGCAAGCCATGGCAGGAGTCTCTTGAAAGCAGCTGTATTTACCACTCTGCTTTTCAGTGAAAATATAATTGTGTTATGTATGTTTTAATTAATCCTAAATGTCAACGTGTACTGTACAAAATACAGTAGGCAGACAGGCAGTGTGTGAGTTCTCTCATCTCTTGCACATGAACTCCAGCATCAGCAAGAATATGCAGAAGACGCACTCCTCATTCAGAGTCTTTCTGGTGGGTTGTAGACCCATTTTAAATTCTTAATGTCTGAGAATGTGTGTGTGTACACAAATAAGACTGTGTATACATATTCTCCTTGTACATACTAGCAATTTTTTTCCTAGTTACTTTTCTTTCTTATTCAAAAGATTACTCAAAATTACTCTGGAAAACCACCCATTTCTTCAACTCTATAATAACCAGCAGTGACATGATTTGACATGCCAGACTTGGATAGGGTTCTTCAATTGCACATATAAAGTCCTGAAAAATAGTGAATAATTTCAGGATTATTTATCTTTATGGAAGAACAAGATATGCTGCAGGTAATGGCTTCTGTGAATACTAAATGATTTTTTAAAAAATCTCATTGTATTTTACCATATTTCTTTTCCAAAGTGAGTTTTCTTCTAGAAATTTTTGAGTGTTCCCTGTTTTCAGAGCATGTGTTTCTAAAGATGTTTGACTTCTCAGTGGTGCTAGTTGGGACTCCCTCTGACATGAACCTATGATTCCATACGGATTTTTTCAACCGTGGCAAAGCCCTTTTAAGCAACTTCTCCTTCCTCTTGTCCTGGTTGTAACAACACAAGTGTTTGAGGGTCAGTGCAGTGCAGTGGATGGGGAAAACCCTGTTCAAATCAGCTGTGCAGGTGATGCTGGAGGGTTTGGGCTGGCTGTGCTGTTAGGATGTGGTTTGGAGGATGCAGATCAGATATCACAAATCCTTTACTATTTGGGTTACAGAGCTGTCAATCTCTGAGTATCCTCAGTGCAGAACCTGGTTTGCCAGGGCAAACAGCTGGCTGGGGGAGAAACAGTCGTGTTTTAAGTGGTCATTAGGTCAATTATCAGCAGAGTTTGGCTTTTGATAACACCTGAACTAGCTTTGCCCATGGCTGTAAAGCACTAAGGAATTTCCTACTGGGTTGGATTATTTCTCTGGCCAGAGCATCAGCCTCTGTGCAAGAGGAGATCACCCTGGCCATACAGCGTGGTAGAAGAGGGGGTCCTATAGTACATAGATTAAAGTAGTGGTAGAAAGGAATTTGTTAGACTGTGTAACCCTGTGTGTGTACCATTTGTGTGTGAACTTTGTCTTGGTGAAGTGGTAAGGGTTTGTTTGTTTTTTTTTTTTTAATAGGCTGGAAAGAGAAAATTCTTTTACTTTAAGTTTATACTGTGTGTGTTTCAAATGTTTTCTCTGTCAAGGCTAGGATTGAAGGCGGGGTAGCTTTTTACTCTTCATGCAGTGTGTTCTTTTCTATTCAGGCAGAATACCCCTAGATGTGCACTGCAGGAGTGAAATGTGTGTTTAGCACTGAATTTTAGTGGTATATTCAATAAACCAGGATATGTGGCTCTACTTAGTATTGAAAACTCTCTGTCCTTGTTGTAGTACAACTTCTGTAATTCCAGATGATTGTGATAAAAAACCAGAACACTTTGTTCAGGAGCTCTTAATGGTCTGCTGCAGGGAAATAAAAATCAAGTCTTTGCAAAGAATGGTCACAGGACTCAATATTCACAACTCCTCTTGCTTCTGCCAAATTCTCTGGATTTGCGTGCCATAGCTGGAAGAGGTTCTTTGGCTTTGTAAAAACAGAAGGTAGGAAGAAAATCACAGAAAGAAAAATGTTCTTGGCTTCCAGCCCATAAATAGCATGGGTAAAACTTTCTAGGAAAAGTAGATTTGGGTATCTTGATGTGATTCACACTGCTTTTGGAATTTCAGGAAGACTGATGTAACCTGTTGGGTCATGTTATTTGACCATACATGGACATTGGGTTTTAGATAGTTACGCTTTATTCTTCTGTGTGTTTTAATTTTCTCTCTAGTGCCATGTGCAACTAATTTATCTATTACTAATTCACATATTGAATTAATTTAAGGAAACGGAGTCATCTCAGGGATCTGTAGAAGGCTGCAGTACTGAACTGAAAATCAAGTTTGCAGCAGTAACTTGCAGATATCAAAGGCTTTGGAAGTTTTGTTTGGGGACAGAGACATCAAACTTGGATGGTTATTTCTTCTTTGCTCTACAGCAAAGTGGAAAGCTGTGATTTCCGTATTCCTGGAGGAAGCTAGACAGGGAGATGCAGCCTCTCACTCCATGTTGGCGTTTTTGTGAACTGTCCCAGCCAAACCTAGGGAATGTAGACGCACAGGAAATATCTTCTTAAAATTTAAATATAGTCAGCTTTCTAGACAAAACCCCAAATTTGAGTTAGTACCTGAAAAAAAGGCTGTGGGTTAGTATTTGGCAGTTCATATTTTAGCTAAGGAAGAATTCTCATATCCTGGAATGTGACCTGGCTCTTTGAGTCATGTCTGGTGTTTTCTTCCATCGATGTTCTGAATTTGCAGGAAAAAGAAACTGCTTGTGTCAGACCTCACCTTCTTTGTATTAACCAGCTTTGCATCCCCTGAGGGAGGAGGAACACTAGGCTTTAGGAGGGGTGTGAAAGCACGGCTAATAAATCTGTTTTAAGTAGGATGAATGAGCAAATAACCTCAAAAAGTGCATGAGGCCTGTTCCAAAGGGTTTGGCTTTGCAGTGAAGTCTGCCAGTCTCATGGTAGATGTCTTAACTCTGCCTGGAGCACATCTGTGTGAAATACTGCAAAAAAATCCTGCCAATGGCTGTGCCTTGTAGCCAGTACTGCTGCTGGTATTGTCTCTGGTGGGGCTGTACCAGACCTGACAAATAGAGGAAGCCCTTTATATTTATGTGGTTTGTGTTTTTTTTGTTTGTTTGTTTGTTTGTTTGTTTCCCCCTTTCAAGTGAGGCAAGTGTAGACACGGCTGTAGTGACAAACCATTAATAAAGCAAAAGGAATGTAGCTGTAACACTTTAAATAATGACACGTAGCAAATAAATGTCAACATATTCGTTGTTGTGCCTGGAATGGAAATATTACTAGGAAAATATGTAGCTTCAAGCTACAGTCTGGGTTTTTTTCCTCAAGAAAATAGCATCAGTATGATGCTTAAACTCTCTTAAATCTCGGCTTTCGGATTCAGACTAGGTGAATGTGTCATTTGTTTGAGGATTGGGGTTTTGTTTTGTATGAGTTTAAAATAGTTTCTATGAACATTGTGTTCTTTAAAAATAAACTTTGTATGTGATTATTTACATTTGCACACTTGATAACTATAGATGCATAAATAAATATGTGTATAGCCAGAGTAGTTGGAGGTACAACTGGCTATTGACTAAATCACTCCATTTCCATTGAAAACTGTTCACTCGTGCTCTCTCTGGTGTTCGGTATTGGGCTCACATACTCTCTTCTTCCTTGTTAAACAGAACCCCCAAAACCTCAAACCACACTGTCCCGCTCCTCCTCCACCCCCAAATCCCAACACCTGTGAATCTTGTTGTTGGACTTGGCTCTTTCTCA
Organism: Dasyornis broadbenti; assembly: GCA_013397935.1. NCBI lineage: Eukaryota > Metazoa > Chordata > Aves > Passeriformes > Dasyornithidae > Dasyornis > Dasyornis broadbenti. The sequence continues at coordinate 939,405 of VZRN01001146.1, forward strand.
AAATTATAACCTGAGATTCTGAAGTAATGAGAAGCAAAAGCTTTAGGAAGAATCTCCAAAACCTTAGGGGAAAAATGCATTGGGCAAAGTTTCTGGTCTCTTGGATGTATTTCTGTAGCCCGTGTTGTGGATGGGTTAGAGTGACTAAGTCAGAGAGGCTTTCGGGCTCTGTTGGATCAGAGAGCTTGATCCTGTGAGCTACAAGGGTGTGTACTGGGTGTCCTTACTCCAAGGGTGTATGCCCTTCAGGGCAGGTTATTCAGGATGGTGGCAACAGTAGGACTAAAACACTTCCAAGCTCTGGCACAAAGCAGTTGATGCAGGCAGGAAATAATACTTGGAACCCAACTGTGGATCTACCATTCTAACAACAACTGTGTCTCAGGCTTCTGCAGAACTTCTGTCCTGTAATTGAGTCTTGGATAAAAGGAGGGATTTAATTTAAAGGTGGATGAAAATACATTGCCTCTGTTTATATCTCAGTGAAGTGATGATTAGAAAAGTGGTGTTTTCGCACAAATGAGAACAGTGGAAAGAGCTGTGAGAGTTGTGCTAAATTTGGTACTGAGTTAAATTAAAATGCTGGTCTTGAGCTGTATGGCTGGAGGTCACAGTGCCAGGTCTGCACATCTTCTGAAAAACAAATGTACTTTCAGTCTTCTGGTTCTCCTTAGATGTGAAGGGGCCTGTTTGATGACAATGAAAGGACAGATGTGATTCAGTCTGTGTGGGCACTGCCATTGCTTTAAAATCACACTAGTGCTCCTCTACAGGTGCTGGAGGAGCTGCTCCTGGTCAGGCTGATGTTTCTGATCATGGGGCTGTGCAGGTGATGGGATTGCAGTGAGCTCTGAAAGAGGCTGATGAAAATGAAGACAGTGTATTTCAACTAAACTAAATTTAGTTGTTGAACTTAAAAAAAAAACCAAACGAATTTGAAGTCTAGCAGCACCTGGGGCTAAGGGGATATAAGGTTTGCAGCATCCAGCATCCATGGAAGCTCCAGCCCTGGAGCTCAGTCCTTTACCCCCTCTGGAGCAGATGAATTAAGCTCCCGGTTTATGGCTCTCTAGTTCAGTGTCCCATGCTCTTTGCCAAAAATTCCCCTTTCTGTACTCTGGTGTACTCTGATTGTCTTGTGTCAGCTGATTACCTGTGCTGCCACCTGAGTCACAGCGTACTTTTTCCTGACTTGAATTTGAGATGTATATGAAATTATTCAGGAAGACTTTGGGATTCTCTGGCATGAGGGGTACTGAGGAGGCTGCTCACCACTGGACATGTGAGGTTGCTTTGCTTAGGAGTTCTTGTGCAGAGGTCTGGATAAGCTGTGTGATGAGATCATCCACTTTATTCACTGGAGCTGTATTATTGCCCCATAAACCAGCATGATGGTACCCTTAACGCTGAATTAAGATCTGTTTTTACAAGGCAGCTTCTCATGGTTTTACTGATGCTCACGTATCATATCAGTTAGCTGTGAAGGGGGAGGGTGTGCTGGAAGTGATGTGTGATTTTTCACAAATCTTTAAGTGATGTCATCATTTTCTGTTGTCCTTCCTAGAATGGCGTGTTCAGAACATTGAGGATGTGCTGTCCCTCCTGCTTCAGCAGAAGCCTTGATCCTTTTGGGTCATGATTAAATGGAAGTCAGGTGTCTGCTCTTTGTGTTGTAGTGGCAGTTCACACTGTTTACAGGGCCCTGGAAAGAAAATAAAGGGTTTTGGCTTTGAAGTGTCGCTATTGAGCGAAATTGCTGTAACTTCTTAACCATGTGGGTGACCACGTGTAGTTCCAAGAGCTGTGGCAGCAAGCAGGATGCTGATTTAAGAGCAAAGCCTTCTCAAAGTGTCTCAGAATCTGCCTATTTCAGCAGTGAGGGATGAGGTTTATAATTGTGGGAAAGAGTGGGAAATCTGGCTAGTTAGTTTTTTGGAATTCTTGCATGGAAACATGACTTTCTACACTCTTGATCTAACAGTTAAAACCTCCGTTCAGAGCCTTGAGATCCCATATGCCTCCTGTTACAAACGCAGGGATCCTGCTTGCGTTGCTGGATGGCAAAATGACCTTCTAAAGTCTTCCAGGGTTTTGCAGGGTCTTTAACTGGTGTTTCTCTTGCAGGAAGTCCGTTGAGGAAAATTCTCCATGAATGTACGTCACAATGATGATGACCGACCAAATCCCGCTGGAGCTGCCGCCGTTGCTGAACGGGGAGGTGGCCATGATGCCTCACATCGTGAACGGCGATGGATCGCAGCAGGTCTGAAATTGGCTGGTTTAAATAAACTGTTTCTGGGCCAACAAGGGATTTTCAAGATGGGGAAGATAGTTTCCTTAGCATTAGGGAGGACAGAATATTTCTTGGGGTGTAGAAATTTGCCTCTACGCTGAAAAGACATTAAAAACAATGCTAAAAGTGTGCCATTAGTTTGAATGCGTTTGTTTGCATATGTGTTCATTGAAGTAAAAGTAGTGGAGTTGAAACAGTGGCTATAAATGCTGCGTATTTGAGGGCTTTGCAGAAAGTTGCTGATGATTTACTTGTGCTAACTATTGTCCAGACATCTTACTAGCATTTGTGGTGAGATTGTAAGATTTTAAAATAGCTGAGGTTAGAAAAAAATGGAAGTAGGAAAGAAATAGAGAATAGCAGTGATGTCTGCTGTTCTTTGCTTACCTGAATATACCTTTCCCAGCAGGCCTGTGTACTACCCTGTGCTTCATTGTAAGAAGCAAGTGTGAATTTTGAGTGGGTTTTGGAGGGAAGAGAGGATTTACAGTTACTTTTATTTTCTTCTGGGAGATACTCTGTAATAAGCTTCATCAGAAATTGGTAGAATGATCATAAGACCATAGCAATGCCTTCATGTCAGGATACAGCATGGAGGTTCAAGCATGTGGGTGGTACCCAAATATGTCATCTGGGGTCAAGGTGTCTCTTTGTGGAACATCTACCCTGGCAATTTTTCTGTGTTGCTTAATTTGGTTCCCTCGTCATGTGAGACGTTTCATCAAAGTATTATAACAAAGGTGGAAGCCAGCTGTCCTTCTTGAATCAGTATAAAAGGTCATTCTGTTACTTCTTGTTCCCTGGATCATTTGTTCCTCCTTCCTAGCTGTGTTTTGAGCTAGAGCAACCTCAAGAGGAAGAATAATTTCTGCATTCCTTGTGGACTTGTAAGTCTGTTTGGTTATCTGGATTCTCATTATGATACAGATTTTCATTGTTGTGGTTCGTTATTTTTTTCCAAGTCATTTTTGCAAAGTGTGCTTTGACCTGAAAAAATAGAAAACAATGCTTTCAGTGGCTGTATTTACCAAGTCCAATATTAATACACTTGTGTGAAGGAACAATCTTATTCATACTGGAAAGGATAATTGTTCTTTAAGTACACACTTTGCTCTTTGTTGGAAACCACTTACCAGGTCAGACTGTCCTGACAGTGGGTCCTCCTGTATTACAGAAAGAATAAGTGAATTGTTGTGAGCCCTCCTTTGAGATGGTGCTCTAAGCCCAATCTTTCAATTTCCCCATCTTTGATTCAGCAGCCTGGCTTGGCAGATGCCTCCGTTGCCTTTGAAGTAGTTTCTCAGCTAATGTTTTGCATTAAAAAGAATTGCAGGTGCTCTGGAAGCATATTGCTTCTTGCTTTTTCTGTGCTATGCAAGCATGACTCAGTAGAACAGTTCTGGGCCAGGTCCCTCTTCTGAGTAAGTGTTTGCTGGACGATGCTTTTAGACCTCATCTCCTTATCTCTTTAAGTACCTGTTGAACTGAAATTTAAGCTGAAATACCAGTTTTCCCTGAGACTTTTTTGGCCTCTAGTCTGGATGTGCCCTCATCTGTCGCAAAGCTTAATTACCTTTATGCTTTTTCCTTTTCATCCTATTCCGGAAGATTTAGGTGACGTTTTTGCTTTTTGAAAGTCGATTTCCAAAATGGAATGAAATCGGAATAAATGCTTTGTTTGATCTTTGCAAATGTACTATGCTAATTACTCTTAACATGGTTTGTTGTAATGTGGAAACGAATGCTAAGTGTTTGTTGAAGGAGATTTATTTTAGTTACTTGTAAGGTGGGAAGAGCCTTCAGGATAGATTCACACAGGAATGACTTCCTTAAGAAAGATGGTTTATATGACTCCGTAAATAAGTTCTAGCTTTAGGAGGACGTGTGCTTTTACAGGGTGTAATTACAGTCCCCATTAGAAGCTGGTGATGAGAAAGCATCATAACAGAGCTGGTGGGAGACGAGGAGTGTGGAGTTTTCCAGGCTGCAGTGTGGGCAGCAGGCAGGTCAGTGCCTCGTGCTTTGGGGCTGACAGAATGGAGGTTCTGATGGGGTGCTCTGGGCACACTGGCTGATGCTGCTCACCCTTGTGTGTTACTGGATTTGTGAAGCCGCAGCTGTGCCAGCACCACAGAGCTGCATTAGGAGCTGTGCCTGGAAATGCTGAGCTCCAGGGAAAAGCCTTTCCTGAAAGGACCCGTTCTTATGTACGTAGAATAAAGCAGACTGGAGCTGGTGAAACACCTTGGCTTTGCCAGCAGCCAGCTGGAGAGTGATGCAAAAGGCAAATCTGCCAGTCGATAGGCCTGGAGTGTAAGGCAGTTGCATGGGAACATTCGCTTGCTTTATCTTCCTCAGAGTAAGGGCTGCAAAGCTGCACAGGGCAGGGCGAGGAATGTCTTTGCCTCCTTGACAGTAATCTCTCTTCTCTAGACTACCCAAAATGGCGTTTCTAGCACTGGCTTTTTTTTTTGTTAAGTTTCCCACACTTTATTTCCACTACTGCTGACTGTGTTTAATGCTTTGATGTTGCTTCCAGAGCTGTTTCTGCTTCTAATCCACTTGTAACTCCCTTGGGGATTCAGGGAGCAATAATTAACCTTTTGGTCCAAGAATTTCAATGGTTTCCTGTAGGTACTCCACTGCAAGCTCTAAAAACCTTGGCATTTAAAGTGGAGGGGCAGCTAGCTGTGCTACAGCACATCTGTACAGAATACTGGGCTGTTTAGTTTGGGAAGATTTATTTCAGCTTGGTTCACTCATTGTACCTGCAGAGGTGTAGCAGGTTTTCTGCTCGCCTGCTCTCTATAAAGCTGTGTTTACCAACCCTGTGGTTTCACCAACTGGCTCGAGCTTAGACACTGCACATCGTGCTGTATGTGCTTATTCTTGTCTTTTAGGGTCATAGGCTTTAAAAGAGGGAGACAAGAGTACAACTGGATGAGGGACAAGATTTGGCACCTTCCTGTAGCGCAAGTCTGTGCACCTTGTGAGCAACTGAAAGCACTTAGCTGGGTTTTATACCGAACCACAGCATCTGAGCTGAGTGAATGAACTTTCTGCCAAAATTTAGAGTTATTTCTTTGTTTTTTCAATTTATTATTTCAATTTTACTGCTTCTTTGGTATGTGTGTTTTAAGGTTTGATAAATTAGAAGGTTCAGGATCTGCCACTTGTGGGTTTTGCCGTGAAGAGCACTTGTGGTAAACTGGCTGAATTGATTCATGCCTCTATTTTTTGTCCAATTAAAAAAAAAAGGTTAAGCCCAGACACTCTTATTGAAGTATTCATTTTTAAAAGTCAGCTTTGGTGTTTAAGATGTAGCATGTTCCCTGATTTTTGTTACTGAAGAGAGGCTGAAAATGTTTAGCCTCCCTGCTCTGTATGACTGAGAGATGTGCTCCTGAGAAGAGTATTGCACGCAGAATGGCGTGAGTTCCCTGGTCCTTCCTGTGGGATGCACCTGGAAAAGCCTTTGGGATCTGGGGCACAGTCTTTTAGAGTAGATGACAGAACAGATCCAAGCGAGTGTTTTGTTTTTTGGTGTTTTGTTTATTCTCTTTTCCCAGAAGAAGCAATATATTCCATAAGTTATACACCGTAGATTGTAAATGCAGTAACTCTTAATGGTTTAAAGCATTTGTGAGGAACCTGTGGCCGGATCCCAGGTGGTGCCTGTGATGCCATGCTCCCCAGCTGTACGAAGCATGATACATCTCATGGAATGGAAAATTGCCACACTGGAAAATGTTTAATGCAGGGTTTTAATAAGCCTAAGCCCTGCAAGAGGCTGTTTGACCTTAGCGAGGAAAATGTTCTCATAAAGGGTGAAAAACTCTAAGTGAGCACTGGGACTGTATTGCATCATATGGCTGCAGGTGAATGTCATCCCACTCACTGCTGGGACAGGCCACGGAGTGGCTGGGGGACCATGGCCTGCTTGGGGTGTGAATTTTCTTCTGTGGGCTGAAACTCTTGTATAAGTGAATCACTAGTGCGTGCAAAAGAGAGAATAGTGTATGCTCTTGGTCCTTATCAGGTGACGTTTGTGCCTTTGGATGAGACTGTTTACCCACAGTGTGTATATATAGTTTTATATCACAGAATGGTTTGGTTTGGAAGGGACATTAAAGCCCATCTCTTTCCACCCCCTGTCATGGGCAGGGACAGCTTCCATCAGACCAAGCTGCTCCAAGCCTCATCCAACCAGTCCTTGGACACTTCCAGGGATGGGGCAGCCACAGCTGCTCTGGGCAACCTGTGCCAGGGCCTCACCACCCTCACAGCAAAGAAATTTTTCCTAATATCTAATCTAAAACTTCATTCAGTTTATTCATTCCTGAATGTGAGCTTATGCCTGTGCTAGCTTTATGGGTGTTTCTTTAGTCTCTTCCCCTGCTCCCACTCGGCATGAGAGTTAGATAGTGGGAAAAAGAGAGGCAGGAGTGACACGTGCTTGGCTTGTCATGAAAACTTAGTCTGGACGTACTCTGTGGGATTATAAATATTTATGGTAGCTATGCAACTCAGTAACATTCATCACTCGGCAAACATGACTTTCAATAAAATAGAATGACATTCCTAAATGCAAAATAAATGCAAAAAGAGCATTGAGATAACAGGCTTTCTCTGAGGATGCAGCAGGTAAGGCTAGGCTTCAGCACCGAGTGGATTAAACTGCTGAATTAAACATCCAAGTACTTCTCAGTGAAAAGGAAAAAAAACCTTTGGGATTGTGCTGCTGACGCCCTGCTCCCAGCTGTCACATGCTCCAGCTTTTTGGATGGGAAGACTGAAAGTGGGCTGAAGTGACCTCGGACATGAGACCGCACCCTCGAGATGCTGCCAGCCAGCACTGAGGGCTCCAAGTGACCCTTCAAGTTCTCTGTCCTCTATTGCCATCTCATAAATGTGCATGCTTGGGATGATGAATATTGAAAGAGACATAGCACAATTAAAGATCATCTGGGCTTGTTTTCATTAAAATAGAGAGGTTATCGTTACACTTTTTTATTGCTTTCCTCATTTTCTTTTTTTCATTAAAAGCTTTAGAAACAAGGCATTCTCTTGAAGATCCCTTGTGTGAAAAGAAAGAGGGAAGCTGTGTTCCAGGCTGCAGAATATGGTTTTGTTGTTTATGAGGATGTGGGGAAAAATAAATAATAGAATTAGTTTTATACACTTTGTGTGTATAAATAAAAGAAGTTGCAGTGTGCCTTGACATTATTTGTCCCAGGCAACTGGGACAAGTCAGGGGTGTTGGCTGGAATATGATCCAATATGTAACGCTCAGCGTGTGCTGGCTGTCATGGTTTGACCTCAGCTCTGCATCTCTGGTCTGTGCTGTGCAGTTGTGAACTCTGGGGGTTGTGTGCAGCACTGCAGAGGGGAGTGGGTGGTGGGATGGATAATAGGGAAAACCCCAATGCCCCAGCTTTGGGAAGGGAGGGGCTGGGGCTGGGTTGCAGCTATGGAAGGGTCTTGCCTGAAGAGCCTGGTTGCTGCTCCTGGCTTTGGAGGCCACTTTGGTTCCATGTCCTCCCTTTGTGCCCAGCCCTTGCTCCAGTGTTGACCCACATCAGTCATACCTTGGCTATTGCTGTTTGCTCTTGATATTGCTGCCTACTCCAGCAACAGCCTGTAAATGTTTTCTTCAGCTCCAAAGGTGGCTGATTTGAGCATCTGTCAATAAGGCGTTATTTCCGTATCTATAACATTTTAATAGAAGCTCCTGTGTATAAGTCCCAGGCTCTGTCCACAGGCTCGTGATGTGGGGACAAAGCTGTGTGGCTGCTGCTCTACAGGAAACAGATTTGTTGCTTCAACAAATTTGTTTGTGTTAAAAACCCATGTGATTAGGCAAGGATGCTGCTGCTTCATTTTGACCATCAAAAGCAGCAGCTGTGATTGGGGATATCATCTTTTTTTTTTTTAATGCAGAATTCCAAGTAATTATTTTTAAGGGACAAGTGCAGGTGTGCTAATATAGGCATTTGTGCTGGTCATGGACTCCTGGGGCAGGAATTTGTAAATCTTCTGATAACTCTGGGGTAGGCATGTACCTAGTGTAGGAAGAGGAATCAGTCTCTCCTGCTTTAGGGAAAAGATGGAGTTTTACATGCACGGGCCATCAGTCTTAGGGTTTGTATTTTGAGGAGCTGGACCAACTTCTTCCAACGATGTAAGGGTCTGCAAGGGCTTCTGATTTATGTTAATCAAATTTGTCAGTAAATAACCAGCTTTAGGGCTATTGGTTTAGACACATAATACAAATGAGCTGATGAAATATTTTTATGATTCTTGGCCTCTGGTTTCTTTGGTTGTTTTGGTTTGGTTTTTTTTTTATTATTAAACTGGATGACACTGCTCTGCTGTGCGCTTCTTTTGACCCGATGCCCGTGTCCTGTGGTGGATAATTCACGCCTATTCATAGTAAAAGAGCACTTAAATGCTGTCACTTAAATGTTGATTGTTCGGAGATTAAGGGTGGAATGGCTTTGTGCCTTTTATCTTTTCTGAACCATTTATTGTGCTCCTGATGCTGGATCAGATCCACTCTGATCAGTGCTCCCTGAGAAATGATTGTTGCAGACAACATAATGGCTTTCGTATGTCATTTCTTTGATTTCCAGCTTGTGCTTTAAAAATGTTGGTGGAATAATGGGTTTCTGTAGAATTACAGTAATTCAAAAGGTCATATAGGTAATAATTATCTTACGCATTTGGCTTAAGGAATTCAGAAACACAACATGAATTCAAATTCTCTCTGTCCAGATTGAATGATTAAATTCTGCATGCAGATATCCCAGAATATAAAGACAGACCTAAATTTAGAAAGAGCTTTCACAAAAAAATGTTGGTTAATCTTGGGACAAATTGAAAATTTAATTTGTCTTGATTGAACTATCTTGACAATGCACTGTTTGTAGAAGTGTGTTTAAAGTATTTTAGTAAAAGTTTCATGAGCAGCAAGGTGGGATAAATGGTCTCTAGTTCCGAGTGAAACTGCCCATTAAAGAGAGCATTCTGAATCATAAGTTTTAAACCCATTGTTTCAGACACCTGTGAATTAATAAAGGTGATACAACATACTCTGAACTGGGACATGTTTTGGGCCTTTCTGGTCCTTGTGTGTTCCCATCATCTGCAGAATTCAGCAATGAGAGACTGGGGTGATCTTTTTATTAAAAAAAAAAACAACTTATTTGTTAATCGTTTATTACTGGTTCTTTGTGCAACTGTTGAACTGTATGTATGCCTACAGGTGTTGCTTAACTAAGAATAAATTTTTACAAACTTAATAGATCAACTCTCCATGGCAAAATCTTTTGTTCCTGTGAACTTGAAATCTCAGTACGGGTTGGTGCTGTATGTTGGAGTTTGTTACATGTGCTCTCTGTTCTCATGTGCCAGTGGTCTGAAGATTTATGTCCTTAGCTACCAGAATTTGGCCAAGTTAGACACACCCTCAAGGTTTTGGTGTCAAACTCAAAGCTGTAATTCTCATCTGTATGCAGCTGAGTTACAGCTTCATTTCAACTCTTAAAATGTAGATGAGTGGGTGGGTTTGAAATCTCTGCCTGCTCTTGGACCCTGGTACCCACAGATGTAGTATACCAGTCTGATCCCTCCCTGCCTCCACACCTCTTCCAGAAAAGGGATAACGCAGTTACTGTTTTGGGGAAATTCTAATTTTTGGCGATCACAGTGAAACAAGTGTTTGTTTATTTTTCTTTCTGCAGGTGTTTTTGGTTCAAGTTAATCCAGGTGAAACCTTTACAATAAGGGCTGAGGATGGAACCCTCCAGTGCATCCAAGGTAAGAGGATACAGAAACACATGGCTGAGCATTGCTTTGCTTTATGGAATACCTGTTCTGTCATCTCTCCCAAAATGTGATATGCAGTTCTGAAAATGCACTGAAGCAGTTGGGAGTGAGAAATTGCAGACGTGGCTGCTTTCTGTATTCTAGGACTTCAGTATCTCGAATGAGTCATGCATTTCTTGGAAGTCCAGGAGGATTTCTCTCTTCAGTTATTTATCAGTCCCATCTTGCAGCCTCTTTGCACCTTTCCTCTGACACCCCCTCCATTTAAACAGTGGAGGAGTGGGTGGTTCTTGCTCGAAGTTCCATCCCCATGGAAATGATGAATTAATAGTTTGAGGCAGACGTTACAGAAGCTTCCCTGAACACCATCCAGGATTATTTGGTCTTGATGAGCAATAATAACAGCAATTTAAAGCTGCTTGTTGAGATTTATAGCCAACATGCTGTGTGGTAAGAAACTGGTCCGTGTGGCAATTAAGAGAGGAATAAAGCTGGCTGCTCCTTTTATTTGAAATGAATGCTTTATTCTGCCTTAATACATGAAAGATTTCCATTACAAATATAATTATGACCCCATTTAGTTACAATTTTGTTCATGCTCAAAGTGGTGTTCAGACAGTGTATTTAAATGAATGCTACTTGAAACCTCCTGGTCTGTATTCCCAGTAATTTAACGTGTTTGTGCCAATGGGACTTGTTTGGTACTCATCAGCAGTCTTTCATAAAATTGATTTAGGATTTCTAGCATAAGATTGTCTTTTATTTGCTATAGCTGCAGTATTGACTGCTAAGGCTCATGTTTATTTGCATACACCCTTTCAGTTTGGCCTGAAAATTCCTGATATTCTTTTCAAGCTAAAGCTTCAGATCCTACTTTATTGTAAAATGTTTTCATTGCTGAACTACGTGCGTGCTTCAAACACAGGAAAGCACCTGACTGTATTGCTGTTGTGTTTTTTCTTTTTTCTTTTGGTAAAGCTGTTCTCACTGTGCAATTGTGGAATTTAAATAATGTTAATACTGATCTATTGCTGAAGATCCTGTAATCAGCCTGCAAATATACTAAGATTTGGATTGGTGACAGTTCTGGTTTTATGCTCTGAGGTTATTGTAGAAGACAGGCTTAATTTGTGTGCAGTGTTTTTGGAATTACACACCCCCTTGCTCCACAAAACTTGAAGTGCCTTTTTTTTCCTCCTGTGATAGAGTATTTGGTATGTTTAAAGGTTTAGAGTGTTTTGTATGTTTAAAGGTTAATGTATTCCCTATACATAGGGCAGCACTCAGACAATAATGATGCATTTTCCGATGCTCCCACGTTGCACTATGATTAGCAGGATAAGGAATAATTTTAGCACTATGTTAAGGCAGCATGAAAGTCTCTTTTTGGGCAGTGCCTCTCAGCTGGTAGCTCCCTGTGGAATACATGATACTTGCTTTTTCCTTACTGCCACGTATTCAGGGTTATGACATAAGATGTGCTTGTGAATATTCACAGTGTGAAGGACTGCTTTATTACAAATTGGGTGATTCTCCTGAGTTCAGGGAGTGAACACTGTTAATAAAAACTTGAGATGTCAGACTTGGTTATACTTAAATTCTTAAGGATATACGAAAGCTCTTCCCTTTGGCATGTGACTGTTCTGCAGGGACAGCTAACTTCGCTTATGCAGAATAATTTTTTTATTACTTTTTTGCTTATGACTTTTCAAGCAGTATGAAATCTTCAGGTTGTGCTCCTGGAGCCTGTTCTGGAAGTCCTGTGAGCCCCACTTTGTGTCCAGAATCGTGTTTAGCTCTCCAGCTGTGGTGTATGTGGTGGTGGTGTGCTTTAGAGGACTGAGGCAAAAACAAGGATCAATTAGTGAATATTCATTTGTCTTATCAAGGTTGGCAGAAAGACACTTGCTTGAGGAAAACCTCTGTGGAATATCCTCTGTTTTAAACACCCTGAAGTATAATTAGCCACTAATTGAGTAATCACTGTTTTAAACTGGAAAGAACAGATGCACATTTGAATGTTTCTGATGTTTTGGAGTGGTGGAAAAATGTCAGATACAAAACCTTTTTCCAGTTCCTCAGGGTTGCACCAGTATCAGTGAAAACTTCATTTAGAGGGTATTTGTATTTTTAATATAAAACTGGAATAAATATGTATTTGTAACTGAGGGTGCAAGGTGTTGCAGCAAGTGCTCTCATCATTCCTGTTTTGTTTTTGCATATAGCTGGAGATGGCTTTTTAAAGACAATGATTTATAAGCCCTGTAGATCATGGTGTGGGCCTGGATTAGGCAGCTCTTGGAAATGATGGTGGCTGGGCAAAGTTCAGCTGATCAGTGGGCATGGAGAGGGTCTGTGGTTTCCTTAAAAAGACAGATTGAAGGAGAAAATAAATTAAAAAATACAATAAATCTGGTCTTTTGGAGAAATCCGGCCCTTGATTGTACAGTCCACATGTTTGAGTTGTTTAGGGAAGCATCTGAAAGTTCCAGGTGCTCTCAGCAGGAGTTGTGTTGTTGTCTGATTTCCTCAGGATTTGCCTCCTCTGTCGCATGTGATAAAAGAGATGCTGTGGTATGTGACTTTTGTAGCCTTTATAACAACAGCCAAATAAAGGAATAAAGAAAGGGCATGTTGGGGATTAATTAAGATTAGTTTTCTGATAGTTGCTAGAAGCTGAATCAAGTAGAAGCCTGTGACCTGGGGCTGCTTGTGTGGGCAGGAGGCACACGGTGCTGCCCACCTGGGCTGTTAAACACCCCAGGGCTTGCTGAATGCTGGGGCTGGCCACCTGGCCTGTGGTGTGAAGTGGAAGCAGAAAGCGCATCATTTATTCCTGTGTGATTACATGACCAGGCTTTGCTCCTTGGAATCCATGTGGGTGTTAATGACAAAGTGTTGGTGTGCTTCCTTTGGGGTTCGCAGGGGAGCCCTGCTCGCCCCGTGCTGCCAGACACCTCTGGCTGCAGAGCTGCCCCTGGGGGTGCTTCAGGGCAGCCTGATTTAAGATCTTCATCCAGTATCTTTGGAAGATGGAACCATGTGTATGTGCTCTATCATCTGTATTTTAAAAGCTGCTCTTTATATAAAGTTTGGCAGATACTGAATGCTTCATAAATGTGTCAATACTTTAAATACTTCATTTCCTTGCTGCCTTTTTTCATTTAATTTGTCAAAAACTCAGGACTTGACTGTTACTAGCTCTGCAAGAAAAGGACAAAGGCAAGGCAATATCCTCAGCCATTTCTTTGCTCAGTTATTAACTGTGGACCTTGTATTTCCTTTGTATGAAAGATTGCTTCTAGCTAGTGCTTTGGGGTAACCACACTAAATGAAATATGGAGCAGGGTGAGAACTTGGATCTGGTAAGTACAGAATGGAACTGAAACAGAATTTTTAAAAAATTTAAAATTTTATGTCTCAAAATTAAAAAAAAACCCCAAAGTATTCTGCTTTCTAAATTTCAGAATAAATAGATCTCATGTGAATCTGACGTATTCAGGAAACTCACCTTTCCTTAGCGACTGATTAAAGACTAGTTTTTTTTAGCCAATATCTTAAGATCTTTAGTAGGAACTTGTGTTGCTGCCTGGGAATTGTCATTCACACTTTACAGATTCACAGTTTGTGCATGCTTTGGGGCAGTGAAGCTGTACTTGAGAATCTGTTCGGAGCTTTTCCATCCTGGAAGGCAATAATGCCAAGCTGTCATACCTGCTGTGGTATGAATAACATGGACAGAATGATTATTCTGGTGCCACTTGACCTTCCTTGTCATCCACATGTTGAAAATATGTATGTGGAGGCTGCATAAAGCTTCTATCCATTGATCACACAGAATTGCTCAATTACTGCTAAATGTCCTTTTTGGTGCCATCCATCTAAATGATCCTCAAGCTGGATCTCATTTGCTGCCACAAACCAAACTGAATTTTCAGTATGTATGTAAAGCTGCAAAAAGCCTGTAACAAGGTAGAAGAAGAGGTAGCAGAAAAGCAGCTGATGGAATAAAAATTGTAATTTCTGGTAAATTCTGCCTAACTCATACTGCTGGAAATACTCTCTTGAAACTCACCTCTAGTCTTTGTCTTGTATGACAGTACAAGGTTTGGAATAGTGAAGAACAAAATTTGCATGAAAAGAAAAAAAAGTACACGAAAGGGAAGAAATTAGGCTTTAATTCTGGCCTTGAACAGGAGGAATTTACCCTTGCGTAGGGTGAGCAAGGCTTTGCATGAAACTGGCTCTTGTGATTTATTCAAGGACAAGGTACAGATGTGCAATGGTATGGAGGGGTTGGAGCTGTGTTGAAGCATAAATATGTGTTGTAGACAATGACCTAAATTGCTTTTGGGTGGTTACATTTTGAAATGAAAACAGGATAAAAACATAGACAGTTTACTAATACTAATATTTGTTTCAAGTCAAGTTTTTGCCATTGAGGCTGAATTTGAAGTCTTTGCTTGTTCTTATCTTGTAAAACAAAGAATGCAAGAATTAAATTTCAGTGCTGCTTCTTCTGTGGCTCTAAAAGTGAGTAACTCAAGAAAAAGATCAGAAGTATGCTAAAAATCTAGCAGTGGTTTCTCAAATGAAAGATTTCCTGGAATTATTATTCCCTTAATTTGGTGGGTGGGTGTGGTTTGGTGTGGTAGTGCAAAGGAATGGATAATATTAAAGGCTTAACAGCTGTATATTTGTATAGGAAGAGTGTGTGTGTGTCAGTGAAATAAGGCTGTTAGTGTATTCTAAGCAAACCAAACAAAGTGTGTATTTTTTTTTCCCTCTGTGGAATGAGGTTGGAAATGGGGAAGTGAGTCAGTTTCTTGCAGGGAAGGAAAGAGTTGAAAATAGATGGGACGTAGTGTAAGCAAATGAGTGATACCTGTGGAGTGTTCTGGATGGAGACAGAGGCACCAGGATGAGAATGGTGATGGGCATACACAAGGGAACAGATAGATCACACAATCCTAGAATAGTTTGAGTTGGAAGGGACCTTAAAGATCATCTCATTCCACCCATCCTTGCCCTGGGCAGGGACACCTCCCACTATCCCAGGTTGCTCCAAGCCCCGTCAGCCTGTCTTTGAACACTTGCAGGGATGGAGCAGCCACAGCTTCTCGGGGCACCCTGTTTTAGTGTGTCAACACCTTCACAGTAAAGAATTTCTTCCTTATTTCTAATGTAAACCCACTCTCTTTTTGACTAAAGCCATTGCCCCTTGTCCTGCCACTCCATAACCTTGTCCAAAGTTCCTTTCCAGCTCTTTGTGAGCCCCTTTAGGGACTGGAAGTGGTTCTGAGGTCTCCTCAGGCTCTTCTCCAGGCTGAAGAGCTCTGCTCTCTCCACTCCCGTCTCCATAGCAGCCTTCCAGTCATCTTCCTGACCCTCCTCTGGACTCTATCCAACAGTTCCACCTTCATTTTATATTGGGGACCCCAGAGTTGGATGCAGTACTCCAGGTGAGGTCTCACAAGAGTGGAGTAGAGGGGGAGAATCACCCCCCTTCAGCTGCTGATCCCACTTCTTTCGGATGTCACATCAGAAACAGGGAGGAGGGAGGAAAGAAGCCTAAGGAGACAGAACAGAAAAACCCAGGTTGAGATAGCTGGCTGTGCTTCCAATGCTGGGAGTTCCCCTGATGCACCAGGAGCTGGGAGCAGCTGCTCCATCGCTCTGCAGGCGCCGAGGCAGATGTTGGGTTGCTCATCAGTGGACCTGGGGTGATTTCATTCTGAGATGAAAGAACAGGAGCTCCTGAAATCATGTTGCTTTGGAGACGTTTACAGCAGGCTGCAAATGTGCTTTAATAAAGAGTAACTGGAGAAATCTGCAGGTGGAAGGTTCTTCGGGCCCTCCAGGGCCGGCAGTACCCTATGTGCTGGACAGAGTCAGAGGCTGGAATTGGGCTGGTTCAGTACGTGCTTCTGTCCAGAGCATCTCCTGAATTTCCAGAATTTGGGCGTCATCAAGTTGAAAGAAAAAGTTTGTGATTATTTTCAAAACATGCTGCAAAGCATTGCATTGATTAGAACATTAAATTTGTCAAAGATGGAAGAAATACTGTCCTTTCTCGCCTGTGTCTGATGGTAGTTGGGAGCTACCTGTGGTCAGGCACATTCCTGGGACATGGGAAGGGCTCCAGGGCACATCTGCCAGGGTGCATGGGAGCAGGTCAGGATGGATGTGCTTGGCTGTGCCAGGGAAGGGAAGAATGAAATGCAGGGTGAGCTCTCATTCTATTTCTCCTTTTCTGCAGAGTATTTCAGCTCTTTCCACCTGTGTGCTGGTGGGCAGGCTGGCTGCAGGGCATGGAAAACTCTCTGTAGGAAATGCAGTTTCAGTTCAGACTGTTTTGGTCATTAAGGCTTGGAGGAGAACAGTCTATGTGGTAGTGTTTTACAGCATAACTCTTGGTATTAACTAGCTTTGGTTTACACTTTGTTTATTAAGTTTTAACTCAGTTTCTTCCTGTTTACCAGCAAGGGGCCTTTTCACCCTATTAAGTTTTAAAACATAACTCCTACTCCTCATTTACAGCACCTTACTTTGACTCCTGGTACTTGGTGTCTAGATTTAGTGTTTGATGGAAAAGCCAGGCCTGCAATACCTATTGGGCTCCTTGGTATATCAACACAAATAAGTTTTTGATTTATTAAAGTTCTTTCTATTAATGGACAAATGAGGAATTAGCTGCATAAGCATCCTCCAGAGCAAAGCTGTGGTTGAGAACTCTAACTGGGAAGAATCTCATGTCAGTGTCTAACCAGCCTTCGTTGTATTGGCCAAAAAAAAATATTTTTATATATATATAACAGAGTCAATATCATCCTTTAGAGGCACTGTCACCATCTTCTGGCTTTGGTCACTTCAGTGTTTCAGCAAACTCAGCTCTGTAACACAGGCACATCCCCAGGCCTGGGCTCGATTGTGCCTTTCCTATTGGGATGTTATCCATGGTGGGGATGTTATCTGTGGTGCACTCCATAGTTTTTCAAGGGGCCAGCTTAATCCAGCTAATACTAAATCATATAATCAGAACAGATACTGTTATTGTATTTTCACATTGTTGCCCAACTAGAAAATACCAGAATTTGCAGTGGAATCTTTCATCCTCTGTGTTTTTTTTCTAGTGGTTTTGGTGCATCTCTGTATGTCAGAGATGGACTCTTTGCCTTTTTAGTGTTTGGTCACATTAAAAAACTGTGGTCCTGGTTATGCATCCTTTATTCTTTTCATGTGCAATAAATAACTTTCAGGTTTTCATATTTTTGTGAACCTTGTGTTGAAATCTTCTAAGAGAGAGCGAAGGGCTGCCAACCTAGAGTAGATTTTTCCCATGTTGTTGTCAGTGAGATCATACCACCATTCTCCGTTCATCTCCTGGTTTTATTTTTCTAGCACACCACAGTCAAGTATAGGAAACCATGTAAGAAGCCAAGAGTAAACAATGGGATGCTTTGTTTACTGTGTGAATAATCTTAGCTTCTCCATTTTAAATCCGATAATGCTAAGAATAATTATGGAAATTTATTTTGCATGTGTGTGATTAAATCTTGAACCAGATGCACCTGCACTTGTAGCTTTGCTGGGTGGAATATCTGGTACTTTTCAGTTAGTAGCTGTTATTTGTTATAGCTCTCCTGACACAAGACAAAAGGAAAAAGAAACTTGGCACATAACTAAATTTTAATTTGGCTTAATCTTTCCAGATCCTAAATTGCGACTGTTTTGTAGCGCACAGTGCGAGAAAGGGAGAGTGATACAGCTAAGGCTGGAAATATTTTGGAAATTCTATGCCATGTGGAAACCAAGGATTTCTTGAGACGCTTGCTGATGGTCTTGTGCCCACCTCTGCTGGAGGAATGGCCACAGCCACTCCTGACCCTGCAGCCTGGTCCCTGGGGTAACCACTGCCCTGGCCAGGCTGGGATGGGACCTGGCAGCCTGTGCTGTGTCCTGATGTAGCCTCCTGGCACAGAAGCTCTGGCGGAGGAGAAGGGCAGGGGCTGTCATCAGCCAGGTGAGAAATAAATTAAGACTTGAACCACATATGTATGACAGAATCAGGAATTGTGGTACATCTGAGGGCCCTTGGGAATGTCTTGTGCCAGCATACAATCAATTTTTAAGTTTCCCAATATCTCTGGATCTCTCCCCAAAACACAGGGAAGCTCAGTGAGTGTATGGGAAACTGCAGGAATGCTGGAGTTGTGTCAGCCCTGCTTAAACACAGATAATCCTCCAAGTGTAGACCCAGTGCATTCCAGTGGTGGCAGGATTTTAAAGTCCAAGATCCACATTCTTTACTCAGGCTACAGACATTGCAAACCCATTAGTCGGTGCTTTTTGTCCTTTTACAGTGTATTAGTGCAGCTGTAGTTCTGAAATAGTAGGGCAATTGTAGTCAGTTTTCTTAATCTGAAGTAATTATATTTGTTGACCAGAAGAATCATGAAATTATTCCATTATCCTTAATAAATTCCTTTACTCCTCATCACAGGCAAATATTTAGTTTCCCATACTTTTTACTCTTTAATGTCTGTGATTCTGGTTCATGTTTGTTCATGCTGGAGATGTGGATTGGGGATGAAACACATTGACATTTAGAATCTTTGTAGGGCTTTTATTACTATGCTTCTTATTTCTAATTTTGAAACAAATCTCAACTTGGATAAGTAATCATGAATTGACTTAAATGGTAAAGAATGTAAATTGGATTGTTGGGTTTGCTAAAATTTTAAATTGTAATTATTCCCACTATTAAAAAAAAATCACGTAGTGGTTGTTGAAAGCTGTATTGAATCAGCTGTTGATTCTGCTGTTATCAGATTTCTGGGTCTGGGTAGCTTTCACTCTCTGACGGTCTAACATCTTCTATATTTAGATACAATTTGTGTGATCATATCTTTAAGAGTCTTGTTTGTTCCTTCTGCACCAGTGTTTTCTTGTGGCCACTGCCATAGGGTGGGTTCTGTGCCTGTGACATCAACAGCTCATTTTCTGTATCATGAATACTTTCATTAATAGAGGTTTGGAAAATAGATGGTGTTAACAGAAATAAATTGTTGAGTCAGCTTTGTGATGAAAGCATCACTGGCTTCAAAACAAAAAGGAAAGGAAAAAGCCCACTCAACCACATTAACCAGTGTGAAATTGTATGGCTGTGGACAACCTCAAAGACTCTAGACTGCCATCCAGTTGTATCAGTATAGTTGTTTAACAGTTAATCTAGACTCTGACTTAATATTCCAAATTATTTAGCACAAATATCCTAGAAACAAATGAACTTACACTGTAATTTACTCATTTAAACACCACAAGGTTAAATTTTGATTTTTCTTTTCTTTGGGGGTTAGAGGGCTTCAAAATCTAATTAAAAATCAAGCTACTCCTGGAGATGAGTAGGAGTTTTGGGGTTTTTTTTTCCAATGTTCAACGAAAGACCAAGTTCTGTCATAATTTGTGCGGTTTAGTTTTTAAAATGTACCTCATCTGTTATAATGTAAAGCTGTAGGGGTTTGCATATGCTTTGTTTATAAGCTAGATTTGATTACTGCTTATGACTTTTTGCCTTCTTGATTGTATTATTAATCACAGTTTTGATGGTGTGTTTTGTGATTTTTTTTTTTTTTTTTT